>JBBDHI010000007.1:22018286-22028705 GCA_037177115.1 Craterocephalus stercusmuscarum
ACAGATTTCCTTAATTTCAGTTTCAGACTTAATGTAAATGTATTTTTACTTTATGGACTTTGCATAAAATGTATTTCATACACTGAAGTGATATTAAAAATATCAAGTAATAAGAGAAATGATCAACATTTTATCATATAACCCAGTGCTGTGGGAATACCTGCATTAATAAATACAAAAACAACTTGTTTCTTATTAATACAACTTACAACCATGAGGTTAATCGGTAACTGACCGATTTCTATAGGTCCTGATCGTGTCCTACTGAGGACCAAAGACTTATTACTTACAATTAGGGATGAACACACACATCCATGGTAAGGAACTACAATAACACAAGCCACATGTTATGAAAACAGTCCATGGATTTGTTGTCATGTGTCGAGCACAGTCAGCATTATGGACAAATTAAATACACTGAGCAAAGCTACCTTTTTGATCCATAAGTACACAGTGGCTTGTAGCTGTCACATTATTCAGGCTCACATATTTTCAGTCCACACATACAGTGTCAGTAAGTAACATGAGACATGTCAGTTTGTTTTTCCAATGCTGATGGCAGACACATTCCTGGTTTCCTGGGATGTTTTGATCCTTAAATTAACTGAAAATGAAAAAGAAAAACAGACAAAATATGGCAAAAGAAAAAAACATGAAGCACTGACGTATGGTAGAACTCAAAAGTGCATAAAAATGTGGGCCACAACATTTTTCAGCATCCATTTACTTAACTGACATATAATGTTGGCTATGTGCAGAGTCGAGATGACAGCCAGTATTTTGCATTTTCATGCTTAGATTAAACATGTATGAGAAGAAAATAAAGACCAAAGACAAATTTCTTCTGCTCACAGTTGACTAACAAAATCATAAAAACATTTATTTTTTAGATAATTCAAAGTGATATCATGTCTGAAGCACAGCTACCCCTCCATTACTGGACACATTTAGAGATAAATTTATTTGTCTTAAAATATATCATATTTTTGGGTTATTGCCTTAGATATTCAGGTCTGCACAACTTCTCTCCATTTATTATAAAATTCTTTTGAATGGATTTGACTTTTCATTCTTTCACGTTCACTTCTATTCTACCATCTATCAAATCTTTGCGCCTGTGGACTTTTCACCGCTAATCCTAGCTTCAAACTGTGCATGTGAGTTCTGAGCATGTCTAATTCATTCTGACATGTAATGTTTCCACCTGCAAAAAAGGATTACAGCTCTATGTGGGATGTCTGAGTATCATCTGCGTTGCACATTGCATGAGCATCGGTGAGACGAGTTGAATGTAAACAGAAGTGCCCCTGCCTGAGATACAGTCTGGCAGGTCAGCCTGCAGAGACATAACCATGAGGCTGTGTCATGCAAGCTGTGACCCCTCCTACGGTGTCTGGGTACACAGTGTCAGTCTGAATCTGTCCCTGTATCACTTTCTGCGCCAAAATGGCCTCTGGGAGGACTGCATTTTCTCATTAATAACCTGATCCAATCTAGGCTGCACAGACAAGCTAATACACGACATGTCTTGTAAATATAATGAATATGCAACATCAAACAAAATGTCAAAGAATAGTTTAAGTGATTATAAGGCTATTCTTTCCTGGTGGCATTTATAGATGCGCTGACAGCCATTGTGTGCAAGAGAAACCGCCCAGACAGTAATACAAACTGAATATAAACAGGAAATCGGACTTACTTCTTCTTGTCCTTGTCCTTCTTGAATGGCTGCTGTGAGCACCCTTGGAGCGCCTGTCCCATCAGTGTTTCAGCTGCCACCTTTCTTCTGTTGAAGGCGTTCATCTCCTCTTCCAGTTCTCTTCTCTTCTCCTCCAAATTTCTCTTTTCTTCCTGGTGCATGCGCTTGAGCTGCTCAAACCTCTCATGAAGCTGAAGGTGATAAAGGTGAGACAGGGCACTATGGGACACTCACCAGGCAAATTATTTTAGCAGTGAGGAGGTGTGTGTTTGATAGTCACCTCCTTTTCTTTTTCTTTCAGCTCTGCTTCCGTCTCTTTGACCTTGTTGACAAACATGTGTCTCATGGATTCTTCTTTGTGCTGCAGCTCTATGAGAAACTCCTTCCTCTTGGCTTCATAGGTTTCCTGAAGACTAAAGATTAGAGTAAAAGCAATTTTAGACCAACTTTACTGTCCTGTTTGCCGGGTTTAAATCTGGATTTGTTGCATGAAAGGGCTCAATTAAAAAACCTGACAATGTGACAAAGTCTCTTTGGCCTTCACATTCGTTATAGATAAATCTGGTCATGTACAAAACTTATTAAATCTTTCTGTAAGAGCAAAGTCTTGAATTTCTGTATCTCAATTATGTTGCCGCTGAAAGGAAAGAATAATTTAAAGAAATATGAGTGGAAAAGTTTTTCATCAACAGAAAAATAAGGTTTTAAGCTACAGTACGACCTGTGGCTTGCATTGTGAGTGCTTGAACTATCAATCTCTTAGAAATGTTTTACTTGGAACCATTTTTTTAAAAATTGTGGCTTTGCATGCTAATTCAAGCTTTTGTAAACCAGTAATGTGGAATTATTACAAAACAATTCCTGACTCTAAAGGATGGGATGTCGCAACACATTCCCCTCATGTTCCAGTCTTTTTAGGTCTCTACCTCCGCCCCACCTCCCCCAAGTCAATTCACAAATGCAAGAAGAAAAAAATACATTCACACCATCCAAATATATAACATTACTCTAATTTTTTCACTTGAAATGGCCAAAAGCTGTGATGCAACACTTTGAGGCAATATGTTTCTAATTAGACGCTTTGTTTGACTGATATATCTTATTTTACTCATGTAATCTAAGGCAGTCCAATGGCCATTATTGTTAGATTACTGTTATTTGAAGGCAAATGATACAGCAGGTAAGCTTTAGTTGAATGGAAAAAGTTTTTTTCTGTGCCCTATACTCTGCTTGTAACCGGCTTTCTGTAACTAACTTTTATATCTGAAAACCTGCAAGATATATATATCCTGCAAGATCTATTTATAGAAGTCCACATGCATCATCCAATTACAGGCAGAGTAGTGGAGGTCCTGCCTGTTTGTGACACACGGGGGAAATTAAACAGTTAGTATAGACCAGTGGTACTCAGTTCGCTCCTACGAGGGCCACAATCCAGCAGCTTTTCTGTACATTCCTGCTTTAACACGCCTGCATCAAATTAAATGGATCTAACAGCCTATTAAGTTCTGCACAATGATTCAGGGAGACATGGAACACCTGCTGGATTGTAGGACTGGACTTTATACAAATAAAGTTGAATTGAATTGACTGAGTAGCCCAGGTCCACATAATACTACTTCATAATTAGTCATGAATGAGATGTTACAAGTTATGTGCTCCAATTAGTTGTACAAGTGGTTGGCACGCAGCTCAGGTTTTTGCTACTTGTTGCTGTAACACTGCCCTCGCCACTTGACTCGTACAATGTCAATGGTTGATGTAGCCATGGTGCTATCATGCACAGCTAACAGAGCAGCTTACATCCAAAGCTTTCTTTATACCTCTAGTCAAGCAAGAATAATTTCAAATTTACCTTTTTTTTAACTGCAAATAATCAGAGAAAAGACCACCAAAAGTGGATTTACTAGTTGTGATTGGGGATGGTTTGATTTTATATCCTTACTCTGAAAGGTAGCTTAATAAGTAAATGTGACATTCTTTGGTATTTACACCAGAGAAATCTTTAGCGCATAGCTGCTCAGGAAATCACCTTGGGGGGGTGCAAAAACACTATTTCAACTTTATTAAAACATATCTTTTGCATTGCTTATATATGCTACAAAAGAAATAGAAAGAAGCTGTGAGTCTGTGCAACAAGCTCCTATCAAAGATCATTCTATAAATTGTCTTTGCTAAGTTGTCTGTTTGTAGACACGACACAGGTTTAGTCCTTTAGTTAGGTTTCTATTTCATGCTTGCATGACTCCTTAGTCAGTGATAAGAGGCTTAACTCACAAATTAAAGGAAAAATTCTTTGAAAATGACTGGATTTAAGATGACTGGAAAAAGCCGCTCATGTCCACGAAAAACTATTGCTCAAGACCACTTGTTGTGAGTAAAGATTAATATGTTGAGGGCTGAGAATCTGAATCCGAGCTCCGGCTAGGACGTTAGATTAAGGCGTATTTTCAGATCTAAGCGGCCCCAGACAAAGTGAAAAGAGCTCCTTGCATAATATGCTATTTGTTTTCCGTATTGGATTAAATGTTGCAGATATTCCTGGTTGGTCTCATGCTTTAGCTTCAGTAAAGCTTCTGACACTGCAGAGAACCAGCAGTATGAGACTGACTACCACAGATTTGTTGTACAGGCTATAGACAGCCCTCAGTGTTTGAAAAATATAACATCCTTTATAATTCAGGAAACCCGGAGAAGACTGTTTATTATATGAGCATTTGCTGAAAGCGAGGACATTGCTGAAGTCCACTGTGTACTACCGTAGTCGCTCCTGTACAAATGCAAGAGGTAAGATTCAACGGTCAACATCACATTAACGCAAAGATGAACATCAGTGATTCTGAACTGCTTCAAACTAAAGACAAAAGGTTCCTCACAAAAACATCACTCCAATTAGATTATATTAAGCTGGGAATCAGAAACTATGTGGATGAAATTCTTTTACATTAGGCCGATGTCCACAACTGTTCTGCTTAAATGAACAAGCAGCCACTGTGCCACAGGTACAGCATCCTAAAAAAGGAGAGGTTGTTTTCTGACAGATTTAATTAAATGACTTGCCCAGTTGCATTACATCAAGAGTGCCCCTAATTTCACCTGAACGGCTGGCTGTCAGGCCCTTTGTCCTTGAAGCCCATCTCTTCCAGCTTGCAGCGACGGTACAGCTCATAGTGATGAGCATGTGTTTGCTCGCGGAGATCCTCCATATTAACACGCAGCAGCATTTCCCTCAGCTTAACAAAATCGCAATGATTTTCATTTTCCACTGGGAAAAAAGGGAAAAGAAATCTTGATTACTTAACCTCTTGGGTACAAATATTTGTGTTTAGTGTGCCATAAAACCAGAAAATCATTATTTTTATATATCTCAGTTGTAAAACTAATCGTGGTTTAATAGCAGCCATTTGACTAAATGGTTGCACTGCTTAGAAGCACTTAAGTTCAGCAGAATTACCCTGTACTGATCCCCAGGGGTACAGCCTCGCTTTCACCATCTTATTCCCGACTTTGACATCCTCTGTGCTTCCAACCACAGCAAATGGAAGAAGAGTCTGTAACACAGAAAACAAATATTGAGAATTCTTGTTTATTATTATTATTAGTGTCTGATTCGACCATTATATGTAATCTACAACAGGGGTTCCCAAACTTTTTGAGTCACAAATCTCCATAAATAAGGATGATAAAGTGTTTTTCGGTGGATCGGTTCACTGCTGAGAAAAAGTACCAACATGCCCAAAATCAGCTTTACTCCCTGAGATAATACCAAATTCAGATTTTTAATATGACACTACTAAGATGCTAACTTCACACATTCATATCTGAATTAGTCGTTTAATTTTGACAGTCATAACACAAATACAAAAACTTTTCTGATAAATATAGGATATGCATTTTTTCAACTATCTGGCAATTCCCATTGGGGTCCTGACCCCAGATTTGAAAACCACTGATCTAGAATATTATCTTCCATGTGTATTTACAATTAGGTTAGCGGGAATTTGTATAATGACATACAATTATTTCATTTTTAGCCACATGTAGGACCAATAAAGATATGATTCAACGATCCACTTTCAGCTTTGTTCACAGGGGGCATCAACAAATTAATGAACAGACAAGAATCAGAAACACTTTTCATGTACATAACTACATACATGCAAATAAAATATTTGACCTTGTTCCATGTAAGTTTTTAAATCAACATCAATACTTAGTTTTCAATTTTCAGATACTTTGCAAGGACTTAACCCAACCAGCCTTCAGCCGCTATTTGTTTGTTGGTATTACAGCCACTGTGGTTTTTACAATTGTCTTTTTCGGTCTAGTTGTATCTCAGACTGAAAATTCAAATCCTCAAAAAAAGGGGTTCTGATCATAAAATGTATATTATATATTGCTTTGGAAAAGACACAAAAGGGGTGTTAAATATAGGGTCTTTAATGTATTTGCAGTTACCAATTAACACAATTTACCAATTAACCTAAAGCATCACCTTTTATGTTGTATGCTACAAAGTACATGAATTGTAAATGTGTGTCAAAAACTTACGTTCATGGAAGAGTTGATTTCTGCAACGGCCTCATCCTCCGTAGGAAACTGATATATCTGCACGCCATTGCTGACGAGCTCACTCATGATCTTGATCTTTAATTTATCCAGTTCACTCCTGGATACAGAGTCTGCCTTCGCAATGACAGGGATGATGTTAACCTGAACGGGGAATAATAACATTGAGTGACAGCTACCACAACCCTAATGAAATATGCAGCTTCCCAGTCCTTCCTCACCTTGCTGTCAAGTTTCTTCATTGTGACGAGATCAAGGGACTTTAGTGAATGCCCGTTGGGAGCGATGAAATACAGGCAGATGTGAATTCTGGTGTCGTGATAGTTCCACAGGGAGCGCTTAATTTTTAGCTCCTCTTCAAGATATTTCTCAAACTGTTCGTCGATATAATCAGTGATGGGTTTGTAGCTGCACAGAAAAAGTTAACAAACATGGGCATGGTGATTTTTCCCCCCATGTCTATGAACAGTAACTTTCCTTGCTGCATGAGAACTGTGTTAGTATCCTGGTTACAAACTGCACTCCGCCAAACATGCCAGATTTTTATACTTCCTGCTGCTGGACCTCCTCAACAACTATTTCTTCTACCAGTCAGTCACTCTGTAACTCTTTCCTCCCACTCACATGCCAAAAGAGCTTTTTTTCAGTCTTACCACTGGAAAGTTTCTTTAGTTTAGTTAAAAAGTGGTAAAAGGTAAAAATTCATTTGAATTTGGTGCAAATGCAGGTGCCTTTTTTTTTCATTTTCAACATTAGACAAGATAACGTACAAGATAACGTAACCCAGTGTTCTCCAGTTTTATTGTCTGATAGCATTGAATCTAACAAAGTTCGTACCTTTCTTCTTTGTTGATTTGATCTCCGAACCCTACTGTGTGCACAATGGTCAGCTTGAGGTTGACGTTGCTCTCCCGCAGCTCATACGTCTGAGGGCGTAGCTTCACTTCCTGCTCATAGTGGTTAGCTTCCTCGTTTTCAAATGTTGTGTTGAAAAGAGTGTTCATCAGTGTGGACTTCCCTATCCCCGTCTCACCTGTAGTTGGACAAAATGGAAAATGACACAAGGTCAAAGACTGCCAGATTCATTGCTGCTTCAAATGGAATGCATGTGACGGATCATGACCGCTGCCTTCAGACATACCTACACAGAGGATGTTGAAGCAGAAACCCTGAGCAACTGATTTGCTGACCAGTTGGTCTGGAAGACTGTCGAAGCCAACATGACCCCCGAGCTCCAGGCTTCGCTTTTCTTCGTTCTGAGGTGCAGCATTTAGGAGCAGGGAGGACAAAAGAATGCTGCTTAAATTTGAAATACATCGTTGTAGTCAACTCTTCCCCCCAAAACTAGGAAAAACTAAATAAGTCACAAAATGTGGTTAAAAGCATTCTGAGACATCCCATCCCACCTTTTTACAAGCAGACAAGAATTCCTCACAAATGAGGCCATCTTCCTTTTTTACCAAATATATTTAATGGTCTGATCTATAAAAAGATTCAGGCTGCATATCCAAATTCATCAACTAAAGAGGCGCAAGAGAATCGCTTCAATTAGGGAGCACTGAATCTCATTAAGTGTCTTGTATTATGGAGATGTTTTAGGACAGTGGCTGAGTGTAGAATGATTTTATTATGAACTGCAGTTATTGCTTTAAACAGATAATGTTTTATACATTAATCAGAAAGATCAGAAAATGTGAAAACATCACAGATAAGTTTCCACTTATGCAGTCTTTCTTGTTTATTTATTCATGCAATGCTAAAAAATAATCAAAGCATCTGAGTCTATCTACACTTTCTAGAAATGTTGCTTAGACGTGATCAGCTGGGATGGAGAGAGGCTGCTTTTCCGTAAGATGATTCACACAGGGATCCTGGCATCGTGCTAAAGGCTCAACATGGGGACCAAGATGAGCTCAATTCAACAATCATCCGTTTCTGCCTCTCTTTCTCACACACACTCACACACACACAAAGAGCTCTTTATGTGGGTGCTATTTGACAGGGTGGGAGGATATCCAAGCTGCTGTCTGTCCTGGTACCCTTAACACCCCATCACAGTTGGGTAACACACACTAACTTGCACTCTTGCCTTATTTCCAATGCATCTTATTAGAAAATCTAAACAATAGGACTGTATTTCTTACCAGTTTGAAATGTTGTGTAACACTTACACAAATCGTTTAGCCAATGTGCTTTTTTTTCTTTTTTGCTGAGCAATGCCATGATAATTGGCGAATTAGTAGCTGACACCACTATACCAAGAGACTGCTACTTATCTTTATCCTCTTAACCTAGGCTCCCATGCCTGTTGTCCCATGTTCATCTAAATGATCCTTGCTCCGTGTAAATTTTGCACACCTGTCAGAGGAGCTGACGGTAAACAGTAAAGCCCTGACGCAGGCTCCGTGATGTTTAACGCCAAGCTGCGTGCACGGATGCTGAAGCGAGCTTTTTCTCCACGGCCCCCGGAGACTACTCATCAAAACGTATGACGAGGCATTTCACCTCCCCCCCTACCTGAGCAAACTGCAGATCTGCGTCTGCATCCCGATTCATTAAACATAACGAGCCTTCTCAGCAGCGCAGCCATCCTCCTCCTGCTGCTGCATTCCCGACGCACATACACCTCATTACCATCACCTCGCTTTCACCACACTTCAATTATTTGCCTGTTTATGCCTATTTCTGGATTCAAAACAGCATCAACATGACAGTGCAGACATAAAATCATCGTACTCACTGCGTAAACGTCTACCTCAGTGGCCGCCATCGTCATAAGTGGCTGAGTGCAGGAATTGTCTTCAACCAGATCTGCTCCCCTCACACTGGTACTTTCAGTGTGGCTACTTCAAGGCAACACCCCCTCGGTGCTGGAGGGCGACATTACAACAACTACAGCCTTTTTACTTAAGTTGTTCTGCGTTTAATCGGGATGATCATAAACTGTTGTCTTGGATACGACTATTTCAAATAATAGCATAGAAATGCTTTTAACCCTTAACCCTCAGAGACCCGAATTATGAAGAAAATGGAAAACATTTTTGGACCTTTTAGATGTTGTCATTGGAGGCCTCTAATGCATAAATCAGTGGGGGTTTTTTTTTCCACTTTTAAGTTTTTAGTAAGTTTTTAGGAAAATGTAATATTAAAACGTTGGGCCTGAAGGGTAGCAGAATTTCAGTGATTTTACTCATATTGTTAGCCATCTAAAGACCAACAAAGGGTCATTTTAATGAAGTAATACTTAAGATATGTATATTGTACATCTACATGTAGTAATAAGCAGACAATAAATAATAAAAAAATACAAGTCATATTTTTATGAACACTCATTTATTATGAAAAGATATTGTGCGTATCAAACTGCTCACACAAACTGAATCAGAACTTTAGAGACATCTTTGATACATGAAAGATGTATGTCTCTTTTGAACTTCTGTGATCCTGGAAAAATCAGTGCTGGGACTGACAAAATCCTTTTTCAGTCAGTGATACCTTTCATGGGATGTGGTCTGGTTGGGTGGATGTGTTGCTTCTGTTCGGATGTAAACATCAGCTGTAAGGTGGTCCTGGTATGTTAAATTTTCCTTTTCCACTTCAGAAATACCTCCTCTTTCCTCTTGATCACTGGAATCTGACTCGTATGAAGATGCCTTAAAGTCACTGCCCCCTTTTTTGTCCTTGCATCATGTACACTAGGTGATATGGTCTTTCCTGGTTTTAGGCATTCTGAAATTACACAAATTAGATTAATTAGACTGAGTCAGACTACATTATTTCAGTGCAAATTAACTGTAGCTGCTCTTACAAACAGGATTCACACATTTTAAAGAATCCACACATTTCAGTGGTCAAACAATACTGTCTGCGAGCCCTATCGTTCAGCCTATTATCATGCTATGAGCCGGGACACACCCAGATTCCTGACATTATCACCTTGTTTATCCCTCATTCAAGGAACAGACATTGGGGTAAACAAGCAAAATCCTGAAAACATGACCTGTAGCATGGTATTTTTCAAATACTGCTACAGAAATCTATCAGTTTATCCTTATATAGATCATTTATTCCCTAATCTGATTTGAGAATATAATTTAGGCTAATAATTGATCTAATAAAATCATTTTAGTTTGATTAAAGCTCTAAATTGT
>JBBDHI010000007.1:22074844-22087228 GCA_037177115.1 Craterocephalus stercusmuscarum
TATGTTGTATGTAAAGCACTTTGAATTGTCTTTGATCTGAAAAGCGCTATATAAATAAACTTGCCTTGCCTTGCCTTTACTAACAATGATTTCAGACCATAGGATTGCAGTTTTACCTTATATAAACCATAAATTAATGATTTATTTGTGAAAAGGAAGGATTTAAAAGCATGATACGTTAGCTTTAAGCTGATAATTACATAATACATAAACTCATATTTATATTTTATATTTACTGTCATTTACTTTTATCCAAAAAGTGCTATCCAAAGTGACTTACAACTGAGTTTTTACCAGCGGTGCCATCACTGGGGGCAATGAGGGTAAGATGTCTTGCCTAAGGACACGACAGGTGACTGGGGTGGGAACAGTGGGAGTCGAACCACCCTTCAAATCACCCTTCACATCACTGAATGCCTCACCCTACTAACCCTGGTTAGTTGCACTTACATGCCAGTTTACTATTTTTGTTAGTTTATTTTTTTTTGTTAGACATACAATGCAAAATTTCGGGCGTTTTATTTTGAAAACGATTTTATTTTGAAAGATTTATCTCGTGTTCCGGCTTTATTTCCGGGCTAGTTTGACAAAATCGGATGCGGCTCGTGCAGAAAATAGAACAGACACTGAAACGATCACCACAACAGCTATTAACATGGGTGCCGAAGTGAAACTGCTGCGCTTCGGGGCGCTTCCGCGTGCTATGTGTACCCAGCGTGAGACGTTGCCGCAGCGCATACAGCACATAGATCCAACGATTCGATGACTAAATTAGTTGCCAACTATTTTTAGAATCGATTATAATCGATTTTATCGATTCGTTGTTGCAGCCCTAATATATATATATATATATATATATATATATATGTGTGTGTGTGTGTGTATATATATATATATTTATCTTTTTCTCTACATATATATATATATACCTGTATAAATGAGCAGCAGCAGAGATTTGGATATACTGAATGTGAAAGTAACCTTACAAAAGGTAATGAGGATGGTTTGCAACTATTCTGATTAAACCCCAAACAAAAACGATCCTTTTGTCTGAGCCTACAGATGCTGTGACTGACGGCGGCGGCGGCCGACTCCTTAAAACTTTGCTGTATCTGTTTACTAAAAGTTTTCCTGACACATAAAAACACCATGAAACACAGAATCAGACACATCTGATAAATGCAAACTGTCAAACTTTTGGTTCTTCATGTCAGAAGTGAATGTGGACAACATCGCACTGTGTGAACCAGACCGTTTTCTTAACCTGAGCTTGGGAGTAGTGGAAAATATAATGGATGCTTCTGCTGTTGTGTGGAGACAGACATTAGAAACAATACAATTTGCCATATTTAATATTTAAATATAAAAGTGAGCACTTTACTCTTATTCACTTGACATATTTATCTATCTATCTATTCCTGACAGCTTTCTACCTTTCACCTGCCAACAATATTTCTTAGCAACTAACTGAACAGCTCTTAGAATCACATTCATATTAAAACGCTTTTTAACAAAAACATGTCAGGGTTAGGAAAAACACTCGAGACAAGCTTTGTGGACCTGATGAAAATGCTGCAACACATCGCAGAGATACTGTCAGACCTGCGCGAATGTGTGGGGCTGAAGCTCAGACAGCTCAAACCTTCTGCCTCCACTCATCGGACAAATGTATACGCATCGATTCTCGGGTTTGTTTCCCTACAAACACTGACCAACTACCAGCATCGCTGAACAGACAAAGCAAGAGTTTTGGCACTGAAATAGTTCCCAGAGATTAAAGGATGCATGTTGCCTGCTTCCCCAGTTGGGTGATGGTACACTTTTGTCATGACAAGTCTTTATGAGGTGATCGATGTGAAGCACTTTCAAACGCGGCGGCCCGACAACGTAGCAGACGATCAAACACACATGCAGAGGTACTAAAGACAAACATTAGGATAAGTTGCATACAGGGCGCTGAAGAAGCAGAGGTGTTATACAGGAGGGGTTCATGGTTAGCAGCAGCTGTAGGAGGCTTACGGGATAATGAATCTGCCAATGCCTGATCCAAAGTGCGGTATACACAAGCCGTCTATCATATAAACTGTTAAATTTAAAAAGGAATATGTGGATATCTGGGGAAATACTCCGTTTTGTGGTCTTGCCGAGGAGTTAGGCGAGTTTAAAATGACGCCGCAGCCAGCTAGCTTCTATTTCAGCATGAAGATGGTACACGAGGAAACAGATGGCTCTCATTACCAGCACCTCAACATCTGGGGAAAAGCATTTTAAATGTTGTTTGCTTGATCCAAATCAGAAAAAAAAGAGGAAAAGTAACACTTGAGCCTCTCATTATGGGTTCCATGTGGGACTATTCCCAGGGATCAGCTGCCAGACGAACAGAGGACGCTCCAGGATGCAACTTCTTCCTCAGTCAAGAAGTTGTTTCATAATCCACCAGTTTAACTGAGAAGCCTTGTTCCCTCCAGACAGAGGCGGCTCTTTAAACTTAACTCAAGCTTCAAGTTTTGAGCACAAACATGACAACGCTATCGATCATCCCAGCTCCTGGCAAAGCACCAAATGATCATATTTCCCAAAATATTCAACTATTCCATCGACAAATACAACTAAAATCATACGAGGGCTGACAATAAAAACATGATCCAAAGCAGACACTCAGAAAGTAAAGATGCACTACAGAGAAAGGGGAATCAGTGGAATTATGACTTTTTCTTTCCGTTTTTCTTAGTTGTTAAAAAAAACTTGGACGATGGTTATCTTCGGACCCCTCTGAGCCACGTTAAAAAAGAAAACACAGAAATTCGCACTCTTGAATAATAAAAAAATGACAAACTTTCCAATACAAGAAAACATGCCCTTTCACTTGTGATTGGTAGTTGCAGGTATCCATCACACTGTACGCACAGACTACTGGGGTAGGGGTGTGCGCTGCTCTCAAACAACAACGTCTAACTTCCATCCTAAGTCTTAACGTGAAAAACTGATACAGGATAACAGTCTTTCTTCACAGTCTTTTAAAGCCTTTCACAGAGTACAAAGTGCTCCAATCGCACTTGTGCAGCAGTGTGTGCAGGAGACCTAATGAAAGGAAGCAGGCTGAATGTTTAAGGATCATTTCTACGCACCAAGGCTGGACTGAGCTGCCATTTTTTAAAGATAAAACAGCCACTGAAGAAATAAAAAGGAAAGCTGCATCAGCATGTTGTATAAAAAGTACAATCAACTTATAATGAAGGTAGACGATGACGAGTTGAAGTAGAGTCGGAAGAAAATGGCTAAGATGAGATTCGAAGCAAAAAAGGCACGTGTTTTTCCCTTTTGTAATCGACGTGTGTAAACCTGGAAGAGGTCAGCTCGTGGGAGAAATCATTCTTTGACTGGTGGACGTCAGGTAACAGATCCACACAACTGCTATGTTCAAAGTTACTTAAAGCAAAGAAATATGCTTTTTTAAATCACTACAAAACTTTTTTTTTTTTCATGTGACAGAAAAACATTTTGTTACAACCTCCTATAAAAACTAAAAGTGGAACATAAAAGCTTACTTTAGAGCATGTTATTAAGTTTTGTTGCCCTCTCGGGCAACGGCGACCTGGAAAATTGTATAAACTGTTGTCATTTGAAAATGTAGAAAATACTATCAGAACCTGTACATAGATATTTGTTCTATCTATTTTAGATATCGTTCTGACTTTGAAGGTAAGACACCTGAGACGACATTGATGTTAGCCTATTTTCTCTGCGTTTTTTTTCTTTTTTACCTTTAAACACACATTTCCTACTCTTGGTTAGACACTACAAGACAAAACCTACTGTGCTCACGGTCTGGTTTCAACATATGTCTCTCTCACCAGACCCGTGAGCCCACTTCACAAAGTTGCATACTCGCTCTCTCTCCTGGTGTTAGATGGTCAGTCCTCTCATCGTTGCTCCTTGGGGTGTATGCGTGTGTAGGGGGGAGGGGGGGATTCGAGTGTGTTGCGTTGAGCTGGTGAGGTGATGTGGTGGGATTTTAAGGCATCGTGTCTGATACAGGAAACAGTCATCTCTGGTGGAAGAGGAGAGGCTTTACGCTTCCGGCCTTGAATTTTGGTAACTGGTTGCTGATGATCTCTGCCAGCATCTCAGGGAACTCCACACTCAGGGATTTATTCACGAAAGTGTAGAAGCAGAAGCTGAGCAATCCGCCGACCATCTGCAAGACACACAACGGAGGGACTTGTTAAACACGAAACACGTGTTTCCAATAAAGCGCTGCACGGTTTTCAGCTATAATCATCCGCAACTGCAGCACAGAGTCCGTCAGTCACGCTAATGCAGACATGATGGTAGCACACCGATAAGATCAGAAAAATATACTCATCACTTCTAACACGACGCAAGTCTGGAGTAAAGCGGTCACATTAACGGACGGATGCACACGGCAGGGATGGGCTCGTTCCATTTTACATGATGAGCAGAGGAATTCTGCACGTATTGTTCAACAAATAAAAGCACAGCCAAAACCCTCCCACCCCGTGCTTCTTCCTGCTGTTTAGGGATGGGTACCGATACTTGGTATCATTATGGCACCGGTTCCGACATAAACAGTAGTAACCTGACCGAAAAGAAACGCATATTTCGGTGCTTCATTTGGTTCCCCCAACCACGACCCAATTGAATTAAGCGCCGCGGTACAGTAAAGACAAGGCATTCCGGTTCCAAGTTGTTGTTTTTTTGCATGTCAAACACTTTGTATTATAGCCAATCAGTTTATCTTTGTAATGATGGGAGGCGGGCCCAGGCAAGAGTCATAGCCCCGCCCTAAGTGCCAAAGAAATGATGGCTGATGATGACAGCAGCAGCAGTCGTTCTTCTTTGGGTGAGTAATTTTCTGTTTTTCATGTTTAATTGACGCCGAGTAAGCATATTATTATTAAAACATGTAGGGCGAACTAGCATACATGATGTACAGTGGTCTAATGCAGAGGTCTCTTGTTTGATGACAGTGACTCCCTTCACTCTGGCAAAAAAAAGCTCAACTGTCGAAAGAAAAAGTGGAGGAAATTCTGCCAAACTGCCAAAAATAAAAAATGTTTGGACAAAGTTTGTTTTCCATTCTTTAAGCACCGGTTTGAGCACCGTTTAAGCACTGCTACCATTTAAAAAGTACTGGTTTGGCACCGCAATCGGATAAAACCTGAACGATACCCATCCCTACTGCTGTTAAGTGCTTGATTTTTCTCAGCATCTGAGTCCAACGAACAAAAGAAACGGCGCTTTAAACATTTTGTGCTGCAGCCCAAGCTTTAGCTCACCTGAACACAAATCTGAACACAAATCAATGCGTTCCTGTGAAAGTTATGTTTTTATGTTGGATTGTTTTAATTTAACCCTTATAAATGTAATATTTACAGTAGAACTAAGCTGAACATGTAGAAAAGTGAGATCTCACCAACGATCATTCACTACTGCTGGTCTGTGGAGCGGCAGGCTAGGTAAGCTAGCACAAACTTTTATAGGGATAAATTGTAAGCAAACCAGAAATACATGCTTGCACATTCACAGCTGTTACGAACAGTAATGGGAAGGCGACTAATGTCTGAATGGCTCAAAGCCATTATTATTAATGCTATACATACATCGTGTGTGAAAGTAGTTGAAGCGTGCTGGGGTTACGTACTTCATGCATGGAGTCCAACAACTTGGTGAGCTGGTAGAAGCGCTGCCAGTTCTGGCTGGAGTTCTCCTGGCGCTTCACTATGGCTTTCCCCAGCTCCTTGATGTACGACATTCGGATCTCATCAAACACTGCCTGGCTCTTCAGGCCGTCTTTTGGCACTGTACGAGAGGAGACAGGAATGTAAACATCCAACACAAAATAAGTTTAACACAGGAACAGAAAAATACGTGAAACGTTCATGAACTCATGCACAAAAACGTGAAGTCCCGGTTTTCCTGTAGCACTGATGCCTGCCAGTAATCATTTGGAAAAGTGTTGTGATTGTCCTGTGTATCCTGTCGTTAAAGATACTAGGTTAGTATAATGGCTTTTCTAACTATTGCTTTGACGCAGCTCGACCGTTGATTTGCGACAGTGGAGGGATGAGAAGAGGCAGATGCAGAAGTCTGACCTGTGCTCAGCAGTAGCAGGACCTTCATGCACAGGTACTCGTCGTGGGAAACCTGCAGCCGGACGAACTCGCTGGAAATCTTCAGCATTTGCTCGAACTGGTCGGCCATGTCGGGCAGCTTCATCCGATCCCTGCTTTGCCCAAACAGACAGCTTGTTACAGTAAAGCTGGCTCAGACTATACATTGTTTAACTCTTGTTCAAATTATTTGTTTTACATTTCAACAGTCAAAGGAAGAAAAAACAAAAAACATTTAGAGCACACATGACAAAAACACAAAGAACTTTCTGACTCACTGCATGAGCAAGAACAATTTTCCAAACTGCAAATAACTCTCTGATAAAAAGACATTTAAAATAATTGCTGTAGCTGATTTTTGCTGGAAGGCTGACTGATTAATCGTGAGCAGAACTTTGAATCAGATATTAATTATGATATAGTTAACTTTCAGCTGTGGTAATAAAAAAAGCAAATTAAGAGTTTATTATAGCCTGAAGCAGACTAGCTGTGCTGACAGCTCACTGCGCTCTCTGTGAAGCCGTCAAGTTTATGTGAAAGATGAAACGCTGATGACAGCTGACAGACACACAGCTGCACAGACAGCGCTAACTGGAAACGTTGGCAAAATGTGGGGAAAACAAACAAACGGCTCAATTAACCAATTTTCAAATAGCTTGTCTAGTCCTTCTGGCATCAATTTAAATATGAAGAGTGAGAATATAAACGGAGGTCTGATTGGTGCGTACTCATTGATGACGAGGTCTGGTGCGAAGCAGAGCATGTTGCCGTTGCACTGTTGGTAAGATCTCCAGCCCAAACCAAAAGACATGAGGAAAAGCCAGGAGCACTGCAGCAGAGTCATCTGATCATCCAGGTGTAGGTTCCTGAAACCTGGAGAAGCAGCAATGGGAACATCTCCGTGAATCACAAGCGGGAGGTGTGGTGGTCAGTAAATTTACTACATGTGCAGCTTTTTAAAAGACATTGCATGCATTCTGTGTGGGCAGAACATCACTTGCATTTTTAGAATTTGCACCAAAGTCGGATTCGACTTTGTTAGTAAATGTGTGCAGGTGCCAGCTTGGCTCCAGAAGGAGCCGATCCACACTGATTCTCATCATTTTGCACAAATTAAGGCAGCTGTTTCACACAGTGTGACTAAATTACAAGCCTGTCAAAATCACCCAGCAGCTACGTCTGACGCGGAAACATGTGAGGCAGTAAACTTGGGCATCAAGTTTTAATTCTAAATAGTTCAATCTTTTGCTGCTTGTAAGAACGCATTCCTCATTACCATCAGACGGCTTCCTTCTCAACACTAACCTGGCAGACTCTTGGCCCACTTCACGGCTGAGATGACCTGCCGCCCTCCCAGCCTATTGAGGGTGGTCATGAGGCGGGTGGAGGTGTCTGGCAGGGTGCTGTCATAGCCGGCGTAGATGGTGTCGGGCTCTATGGCTTTCAGCAGGGAGAGCATGGTGGGGACGAGCTGTGGCATGCACTTAGGTACAAGGGAGCGGGTCTCCACCGGTGGGGATGGTACTAGCTCAGGGGGGTTGCTGTTTTGGACGCCCTTTAAGCGATTCAACTTCTTAGTTTTGCGAGCTTCGAAGAAGAAAACAGGGATGAAAATGAGGGGAAGAGCCGTTCATACATGGGAGGAAAAACAAGAGACGGCTGAATGAAACAATCAGGGCTGAATTGCATTTTAAGCGTCGTTTTCTGTACCTTCCAGGTTCATTCCTGCCATCAGACACTTGCGGAAGCGACAGGCCGGGCAGTTCTTCCGCCTGATCTTGTCTATAATGCAGTCATTCCTCCCAGCGCACAGATAGTTATGCTGGCCTGAAGTACACATACAAAGCAGATCCAGTTATTTACCATTACACTTTAATTTAGTGGCTATGTGCAACAAACAGGAATTAGAATGAATGAGCCAACGATGGTGTTTATTGTCTCGGCACCTTCCACTGCTCTCTTGAAGAAGACCTTGCAGCTGCCACATGTGAGAACTCCATAATGACAGCCTGAAGCCTCGTCAGAGCACACAAGGCAGATTTTATGAGCCCCGCTCTTTCCCTGTGTTGTGGATGAAGCAGCGCCTCCTTCTGACCTGGAGGTAGAACTACAAGAAGAAAAATAGAGGAGGCAAAATTCATTATTTGAAAACACGGTTTACTGTGAGGCACTGATGTTTCTGTCTTCGATTGTAGTTAACATTTTCAGCTTAACCATAAGCAAAACAAAAACAAAGAATTACACTTTAAATATCCTCATTCTAGTGTATTTCCATCCCAACAAGACAAAGATACAGAATGAGTTCAATTATATGTTTGACCAAAACTCTCTAACAGTTTGTGGTCATGCTGTAGAGTCAGCGGTTGTCATAAAACAGTCCTCCTTCCTTTGGTGGAAACAAGCATTTCCAGACCAGTCAGCACTGGTTTGAAATGCAATTTTTCAAATCTACCACTAGAGGTAGTCGGTCTTTGCTGCATCCATGCACCAAACGTCCACACCCCCTTTCTAACCCAGTGGCCATAGCAGAAAACAACGCCCACACTGAGTGGCTTCTGAGCCTGAGACATGGAAGAAAACTGTGTCTGTGTGTCCGTGTGTGTACACAAATGCCACTGCTATGAAAACAGTTTTATCTGATAAGTGCTGCTCTCCCTAAACACTAACACACTTCTGCAGAATTTAGCCTGGGACCTAAGTTAATTTCAAGTTATACACAGTGACTGCATCGGCATGAGGGCAGGCAGGGGCTCCAGCAGTTAGCTGGTGAAGCAAAACCAGAGTCCAAAAGCAGCTAAATAAATGCATGAGTAAACAAAATAATGAGAGAGAACTTTCTAAACTCCACTGATAGCACATGTGGCCAATAATCTTGGCCACAACACATAAAAGCTCTTAAAACAAAGCAGCGTCTTTGTCCTTTACCTTTCTTGTACGGCTGCAAATAAAACCTTAAAATTATAAAAATCTTAGTTTGGCTTGGTGATGGGGTGCTCATGCAACATTTTACTGCTGGAGAAGTTGTAAAGGGTAAAACTGGAATTGATGTAACTAAACACAAAAAAAAAAAAACATAATTAATCCGGTAAACCAACATAAAACAAGAAAACTACACTCTACAGTACAATCTAGGTTTTAGTAACAATGTCATATTGTTTAAAGATGGTAAACAGCCAACCAGCATTATAAAAAGGCCGCATTTTATGACCAGAACAACCTAAACAAGTAACAATCTTTCATTTACATGAAAATTAAATTAAATGTTTTCACAAACAGAAGCAGGAAACATAAAAACAAGCTTTTGCAAGCTTCAACAAATGTGCTCAGCTTTTAATGCAAGTTTTGATATAAATAGCACGAGGGTGCTGCAGCATCAGTCTGACAGTTATCATCACAAATGCTGCTTTGCCTTCAGCCAAATATGATGTTTCAGCATCTTTGAGTCACAATTTGGCTTCTCCTTTCCACTCTTATTAGCAGCATATGGTAGCTGTTTTTAGCATCTCTCAGGACTCAGAGCAGTGGTTATCCAACTTTTTGAGCCATGACCCCCGAGGTAACATATGTTTGTGTTTGTGACCTCCCCCTCCCATGATGAAAGTGATTAATTGTATGATTTATCGTAAGGGTCATCCTGCAATCGTCCTCTAAATATAAGGCTTGAAAACTGTCAGAATCTTGTAAATGAGGAGGATAAAGTGGTTTTTAAGTGGATTTGGTTCACCGATGTGACAGTGACCTATATACCCTAAATCTGTTTCTCTCACTGAGATAATGACAAATTTATATTTGAATAAGGCACATTTGTTGTTATGCATTAATGTGTAAAAGGTTATGGTGCTAATTTTAGATTTATCTCTGTTGTATAACAGTTTGAATTTTACAGCACTGATTGAAATCCCAAATTTGTTTGATAAATGCAGTCCAACCAGAAAATTTGTAGAAACAACATTCAGTTTTTCTTGGTCACATCTGTGTGTAACTTTTATCTCAATGAATGTCTGTGTTCACTGGTCCAAGATTTGACCATGAAACCAATAATATCATGGAATTTGCTCATATATGGGTGTGACCTGACATTACCAAGAGTTTTGCACACTAGTATCACAGACAAAAAAATGAAAATCTCGATGAGCGTTGAATGCTTTCTGACTGCTGTTGCCTCCATGCCTGCCTCTCAAACCTTTTTCTTGTTCACAATAAACCAGTTCTATGCTGCTACTGTTGCCCCGTCATTGTACCTAAAGATTCAGTTCCTATGGCCGAGAGATGGATCGGGGGAGCAAGGTGCCCTGTGGGCCGTACGTGAGTTACAGAGCTAAATCGATGTTTGTGCAAGGGGGAAATCTGCTGCAGAAGACGTAGCACTAAACATCAATGACATGTCATTAGCACACAGGCACAGCCCCACCTCTGCTTTGCTCAGTGCAAACATGTAAAGGCAGGCGATGGCGGGGTGAGTCTTCTCTGCAGCATTACTGTTACCATCCCTATAAACACTCACTATTTGCAATTACTGTCATGCTGCTGAATTAATATGAAAACATTGATCATTTTGCAGGATTGATGAGAATCAAAATCTCTCAAATGCCTCTGAAAAACAAAAGCCCAGAGACAGTCCAGGTGGGACAGTGAGGGGCCAGAAGGAGGAAGCACACGAGTCCAGAGTGATGATGATGATGTCAGGAGTAAAGGGGTAACCAGTTTGTCCTACTCTGGCTCACTGACACAGTGTCAGCAGCTTTACTTGGGCTTTAGGCAGCTGGTTCAAATCCTATTACTGAACCCACGACAGACCTCCAGTAACAAGTAGTATGAATGAAATGAAGCCCCTGCTGTCCAGATCCTGAGAACTCAATTAAAATTCAGCTGATTACACCCTACTACACCATAAGACACGCAACACATGTGTCTTTGTGGGTTGTAAAACATGAAACCACTCAAAACAGCACAGCAGCATAGGGACGAAATTTCCTCTTTCTGAAACCCATCTGTGTAAGGGTGTCAACAGGAAGTTCTCGCATTCCCTCAGAGTTTACTATTGGTCAAAGCTGAGCAGCGGCACAAAAGCACAGACACCCTGAGAAGGGGCTCGACTTCAACAACAGCAGCGTTGAAAAACTTCACTGCTTAGGTTTCTAGGAGTCCTATCAATCAGTCCGGCTTGTTAAATGAAGAAAGCTGCGTCACATAGCAACAATAATGCCTGTGTCCCAGTGCCCTGCTTAACAATTCATAATCCCCTTTTAGCTGGGAACGTCACGAGTGACTTGTGCAGCCCCTACTGTGTATACCCCAGAGTCTTTGCCATTTAGATGTTCCATTGTTACCCAGTAAGGAATCTATTTAAGTTACACAACAGCGCGCTTTCATTCCACATATTAGCCTGTATTGAGCTACTTGACCTAGTTCATATGCAGACACTATCAGGGATGTTGCTAGCTACGCGTCCTGACAAATTAAAACCTGAAAGCGTTCAGTAAACTCTAGGGCTGAGACGATATGCTATCCTCCCGATAGGATTCCTTCAAGATTTATTGGGTGCCGATTCTATTTAACTTGCAATTCTTATGATTCTTCGATATTGCAGATTTTTTTGGAGAAAAAGAAAAAAATGTTACAAAATTTCTTATTGCTATATATATATTTTTTTTTTTATTTCAATTAGGAAAAAACAACACAGTATCCAAACCAACATTCTGCTACTATTATGTCTGACAAGACAAGTGAAAACGATAAATAAAAATAATAGTAAAATTAAATAAAATATCTTTTTGCAATTATTTAAAAATATATATACTTTTAACAAAGAAATATTTATTTTAAAAATGTGAAATGAAAAATCCAGATATTCCATTTTTTAACAAAAAAAAAACAATTTTAAAATTGTGAAATAAAAGATCACATATTCGATATTCGATTAGATTAGATATTCACTATCAGAAGTGTCTCAGGGGTGCACCTCATTCTTCCTATTAAAAATGAGTAGGGATGCAAATTATCAAGTAATTCATTAATCAATAGTTGTTTCATCTTATCGATCGACGATTAATAAATGGATAAGTGGCGATTTTTCTGAGAAGCTCTCCTCTGAACCAAAAGTTTCCTTTCTACGAAAAAGCTATTTTTCTTATCAAAGAGAAACGCAAATAATATTCCTAAATAAAAGCTTTATGGTGCGTTCAGACCAAAAGCAGCGAGACGCTCTCGCTGCTCAAAGTTGGACGCTGGACGCTCATAAATCAGATGC
>JBBDHI010000007.1:22098059-22111272 GCA_037177115.1 Craterocephalus stercusmuscarum
TGGTGTATTTTAAGTTACTGTTGTCAAATGGAAAATCAATAATCGCAAATCGAGAATCGTTAATAATCGAAAATCGATGGTAATCGAATCGGGACCTCAATAATCGGAATCGAATCGAATCGGGAAATCAGACAGATTAACCACCCCTAAGAAGTACTACCTTGTTTTTGGTCAGATTGTGAATTCATGAAGCAAAATATTGAAAAAACGATACCGGCCGATACCAAACATACTGCCTCCTGCAGATCTGGAAAATAAACTAACACGGTGCTTTAACTGCTTGTGTATAATCACACTCCATCTGTGCCAGCTAGACCTGACACAAATGCTGCATGTTTAAGTTTAAAGAGAGGCAGAGCGGGCCTGCCTTGTGCGCTTTCATACATCGAGCCAGTTCCCCCGGCATGAGAATGTGAAGTTGTGATGACACATGATGTAAGCATCACAGTAGCTTGAAGAGGAAAGGGGCTGGAGTCGTCACTTCAGAGACATGGATCATGTCTGAGGAGTAGGGCTGGATGATATGACGATATATATCGTCTGGATGATAGAAAATTTCTATTATTTCAAATGAAGCTCTATCGTTAACACAACGGTTAGGTGCTTAATGGCAGTATTTCACATTAGGGATACGTTTTACGGTATGCATGCTGCAATACATAAACAAACATGTAGGAAAAAATCTGATTTTAATCTCAATTACGGTCTGATGTTTAAACGATCATGAAAAAAAACATGATCCCATTATTTTTGCTCTTTACCAGCTAACTTTTAGTTGCAAATCAAGCGCCACCGGGATGTTTATGCTGAAACAAATGGATCTTTTACTCAGACAGTTTAGCTTAAAAGTTAAGCAACATGCTTTTCTGAGCAAGAATGAGGTGTTTTATCACCCAAGTTATCCAAATGGCATTTCCACACCATAATTTTATATAAAAACTATTCATTAGGTGAATTTACAAAAAAAAAAAAAGGATTATCAACACGTATATCATCATAAGGATATAAAATTAGCAAAATGGGTCTATGACATTTTGGTTGCCCAGCCCTACTGACGAGCAGAATGAAAACTGGCAGCTGACACTGGCAGATTCATCATCATAATCAGAGGATTGTTACAATGAATGTGCAATGATGCGCTACAGTTTGTCATTGTCCTGGAACTGAACAGCACTTTGGATCCAATTAGTCAAGTACTGGTTTTGCACTGGTTTTCAATTCATCCTGGCAAATGTCCCAAGAAAAGCAGGAAATGGATTTAAAAAAAGTAACAACAACAATAATAACAATAATAATAATAATAATAGCAATAATAATAAAATAAATGAGCCTTACAAAAATCATTATGTGGGTTTCCTTCATCTAACAAAGCTAAGTGTTTTTACAGCAACTCAGTGTCAGACAGGTCAACTCACATGGTCAAACCAGTTATCACGTGATGAGGGCATGTATTCCCCAAATTAGCAACAAAGCTGACATTTCTCAAGGTGAAGCATTTTTCATAATGTGTCAACAAGCAGTATGTGAGTCAGGCTATGAAACCAGGTCTGACTGTAAAACTGACGCATATTATGGACATTTAAAACACACAGATCAGGCTAATGGTAGAGGTCACTGCACATAAACCTGCTGCAAACCCTGGTGGTTATGACAGGTTAACTATTCAGCTAGGCACTAGATGCAAAAGTATTAGCAGGAAGCTGCAGTGGCACCAGTGCGTGAGAAATCGGAAGAGATGACCTGATGCAAACTGCCTGACGCCCACAGAAGCACCACAGTCCGGTGCTGAGCCAATTTCAAGCCACTAAATGTCACCGAGGATGAGCTGAACAAGGATTGCACAAAAACAAACTCCCTCTCGCTGCACACACATATACACAGCTTACACCCTGATTAGCTTGGCAGACCAAACAACCAAACAACCACACAACCATGCAAAATAATTTGCCCTCACACCAAATGCACAGAACTAATCCTGAGCTTAAACACACACACCTCTTCATAACACAAAGACAGGGCGATTAGAGTCCTGTGTGAAATGAAGATGAGGTGTATCTCATGTCACAACCCATCTGTTCCTGGTCTCCAAGCAAAAGGGACAAATGTCAGACGGTTGAGAAGGTGGAACTGAGGATAATTTGCACAAGCAATACGAACACCACCACAAACATTGCCCTTGTTGACATGATGCCCTTCTGCGTGCCAATCCCTGAGCCGATTGCTCTCTGTTAGATACTAAATCAGACAGGCGTGAATGTGAAAGAGACACAAACAAGAGCGTCTCAAAGAAGGTTGATTCTGTCATACCACCGTTCAGGACTGGGGCCCAGAGCCACATTCACAACTGAGCACATAACCCTATATAACACAGCAAAGCAACAACAACACAAGACACACTTTTGTGGGGTCGTGTGCCATGCAAACACTGTGACAGTGAGAAGAAATCATGGCAGAAATTAAGATTCAAACTTACTAAGACAGGAACGAGAAATGAAAGAGTCATTTTCACCATCCTGACAAACACCCAAACCAAAAACTTACAGTCCATACTAGAGCCTGGCCGATATCTGTAAACAATGTTCAATAAATAGAAAAACTGTGAATGATGGTAAAAGCAAACAAACAATCTTCAATAAAAAGTTATCTCATCAATAATAATATCCCCATCTCTGGAGGAACAATCAGAACACTAGAACCAATTAGAACACAGAACATCTCCAGAGCAGAGCGCAGCGACTTGAAGCGCTCAGGGAGCAGTGGGTGGGGGTTAAAGACCTTGCTCAGGGGCCCAAGGTGAGTCACCTAAGGGCAGCGACAATGCCACTAGGCCGTCCGCGGTGGACAGGTGACCAGTGAGCAGCACAACCCTCCACCCAGGAAGAGCGGAGCAGAGAGGAATCACAGCGTCACAAAAGGATTTTTGCTGTTCGGCATAAAAATTTTATTTACATTTCGGCCAAATTTAGCTGATGCCGATTAAGAGACCAGACGCGGAAATCGATTAATCGGCCCGGCCGATGTATCAGTCAGGCCTTAAGTTATTCATCTTTATTGTTAAATGAGGTGTATCAGGATGCAACTACTTAAAATGACAACAGTTAGGATGTGAGATTTATTCTTGACATGACACAGCTGGATGATGTGTCCAAGACAACCTCAATAACTTCCACTGAGAAAATCATGGAATAGGGGCCTACCATAAGCTTCCAGATAATCCTTGGGCTGAGGCAAAAGTCATCTGACGGGCTCGGACATAGTTGGAAATCTTCCTTATAACAGGATAACTTTGCACCAGATCTTAGTCAGTAAGTTGCTGTACATAATGTTAATGTTTCTATCTGTACAATGTATTCATTTTGCAGCTATTGCAATGCAACTAATGCCATTGATGTCTTGTGTTGAAAGACCAAAATCATGCAAATAAGTTACTTCTATACCATTCACCAACATTTTTCACAGTTTTGTCTCCTCTGGTCATAATCAAGAACATTTTTAAAATCTTTGACTCTTTAGATTAGATCTGTTTTTAGACTGTACCCCCCCCCCCCACCCCACATTTCTATTCTCCAACATAATGCCTCTGGAACATGGACACACACACACACACACATATTTTAACAATGTGCTGTGATGCATTTTATCTGATGAAACTGTCTGTTTGTGTGGGAACTCATAAACTGGAAATTCAGCCAAAGGCCGACAACCACCTTCGTGAGACCGGTTAACCAGAATTACCAAAGTCCCTTTTATGAAACCAGGAAACAAAGCCTGTCATTGGTGAACTGTTCAAAATGAGCAGAACTAAATATAACAATAATACATTTGTGGATTAAAAATGTCAATAAAAACAAACCAAAAAAAAAAAAGAAAAAAAAATGTTTTTGGATCCTTGTTTTACAGCAACATGTTCATACAAAGACTCTAAAGATTCTAATGCTGAAATATTTCCCTGTATGAAGTTATCAGAAGCTGAAAGATAAATCCATACAAACAATCAGCAGCCAACAGTTTTAATACACTGACTGCTTGTGAGCACTCTACAACGATCACTGCGGTTGTCATTTCACAGCTACCACTAACAAAAGTTTTTGTGGGATAAAAACATTGCAATAAAATTCAGTGAGATAACTTTGCTTCATCTTACTGAGACATACACTATGGCATCAACCTAACAGTTGTTCCTTACATAAGTAAACTTCTGCTAACCCACTCGCTGATAAAATAACTAAAAGAACAGGCAAACAGAAAAAAAATACATATAAATTAATAAATAAATATTTTAGAGGCCATATTTATCTTGTACTATGTAAGTAGTGATGCAACACAACAAATGCCAGATTATGTTGGAGACTATAAAACAGCTGATGTGGAAAAAAAATTAATTTACATTCACTTAATAAGTGAGAGTCAAATGAAAGTTCATAGCAGGTACTCACCTGGCGAAGTTCATGGAGTAGGAAGGAGAGCTTGAAAAGGTGTCACAGGCCCTGTGGATTGCAGAGTTGTCTCCTGCACTCTGGCTTCTGTTCCAGGCCCCACCAATGACGGTTACTGGGAGGTACAGGCTGGACACTGGCTTCTGATCCTTCTGCTGCTGAGCTTCATTGTTTCTGGGATTGAGCCCAAAGTGGAAGCTCTGTCCTCCAGACGTGCTGACTCCACAGATAGAGATAGGGTTTGTACCTGGCGTGTCTAAGGAGGATGTGCCACTCATTTGGCAATAACTGTGGCCTTCAGATGTTTTCTCCTGTTTGATCACACCTGGAGTGCAGAGCTGGATGAAGCCGTCTTCTTTCTCTTTCTTCACCACTGGAGACAAAGTGGCCGAAGGTGTTAAAGATGCCGTTGTGGCCGAGCTCGAGCTAGACTGATCTGGACTTGTAACACCCCTGCCATTTGGAGCGGAAGAAACTGCTCCAATGGTGTTACTGCTCTCAACTACAGAAGGTTTTAAATCCCGCTCAGATGTCCCTCTCATGTCCCCATCTACAAGCAAAGAATCATCTGCCAGGGTGGACAGAAAAGCATCATCCCCCACGTAAAAATCTGAAGGGGACCCAGTAATGTCAAAGTCATGAAGCAGGTCCAGAGTGGTGTCACTGAACAGTTTCTGATTCATGTCCACATCTTTACCAATGTGATCAAAGGCTAGATCGATTGGGTCTTGCTCTCCCTTATCCATGGAGAAATCCTCTGTTTTCATGGCAAAGAAGTTAGGATCTGAACCCCCAATAAGTGAATCCATGGAGGACTGTGTAATGTCGGCAATACTGGCCTCCAACTGGGGCTGATTTTGACGCCCAAATGCGCTGGAGGTCTGTGCCTGAAGCTGCTGCTGATCTTTGGTTGGCCCCTTGGCCTCTGAACTGTCTACCAAAGAGCTTATGGAGGCAGGAGTTGGGGGGAGCTCCTCTGGAAGTGGACTGTTGCTGAGGCCGTTAGTCACCTGTCCGGGCTGCATTAATGGGCTGGATGGAAGAACAGAGGCGGCAGATGTGATGGAGACGGCACTGTGAGGAGCCACTTTCAACAGACCTCCCTCTTCAGGGCTTTCAGTGTAGACCAGTTTGCTTAGATGGTCATCTCTTCTGTATGCTATCTTCTTCACTCCACCTTGATCCATCTGTTTATTTTGGGGAGAAAAGAAAATATCAAAAGAAAGAGTTATTATACATAATGAAAAGGTAAATCATCAGACATGTATAACAATTATATGGATGTCCGTGTTTTATTCTATATAAAATAACACATTAGATGTCATTCTAATACTGTGTTTATTTTGTTTTTATTATAGAACAATGTTTCACTAATCCTGTAACTCGTTTAGTTACTACGATACAAATCCGCAAACCATCAACTGTATTCTTAAAGTTAGCTTTGAGTAATGCATTTCTTTTGTTTCCTTTTCAGCGACTGACTTTACGGGAAATAATATTACCAATCCTCTCAAACAAAGGCGCAAAATCAGGGGCCTCGAGATCCTTTTGGACCCCAGGTTACTGCCCACTGAGCACGTTCAGTAGTGCGACCATGGCTGAATAGTGAATTTAAGACGGCCCCCCGCCCAGCGGGCTTGACAGTTAACGAAGCTGAACAGGGCTAGCCGTCGTTAGCTATCACTGCTTGCAAAATACCCACAGCAGCGCTCAGACAGCAGCACTCAAACATTACACGCAGATTAAAATCAAATAATAATAAAAACATTGCACTGACTTAACCATGAATCACGGGCAAGGGTGGATAAAGGTTGACCAGCGAACCTACTGTTAGCCTTTTACTAAATGCTAGCATGCTAAGAAGCAATGTAGCTCAGAGTTAAAGTAGCTACATATCGCTCGAATGTCGTTGACACTGTCATTAGCTTCATCGCTAGCACAGTCATTACGACTACATATTTTGCCACCAGTGTGCTATTTTTACGCATCTGAGCCCAGACAACAAATATAAACGAAATCCACATATTTACCCTTGAAATGGCTTGCTGCTGATATGTGTCCACAGGTCATCAGTCAACATTGTTTTGGTTGAAAGTGGCAGTTCACAACACGCTGACTGGTCCTGTTAACGTTATTCCCCTCTTGTCGTATCTTCGCTACATGGCTGGCTAAAAACAAATCAACGAACACAAAATTATGATTATGTTCTATCTATTTCGGTCTTCCAGTTCGACTTTGCTGTAAGTAGACATGCAAAATGTCACACTGGTGGAGCTACGTAGCTAGCCATTAGGAAAGTAGTCGCCAACCTCAAGGAAAAACACACAAAATGGAGATCAAGGCAAGGCAGCCCCCATGGTTGACCTGTTTACTACGAGCAGCCCTACCACCTGCTGGCCACATCCAGTAACTACATGTTTTTATCAATAAATAAAAAAATAAATAAATCAGGATCTTTTTATATTATTGATATTAACGATTAAATATACAGCAAAATCAGACTGCACCGAAAAACAAAAAGAAGCAAAACAGTAAATAGGATACGATAAAAGGAAAAACACATACAATAAAAAAAACACTACAATGAAGCAGAGAGCTTGCATTTCACAAGTTTTTTTTTGACAGTTTGAATTACAATTATTCTGTTATCTGATTTAATCAAGCTTCATCTGTGTGGCAATGGCATTATATTCTGCATTCTGTTCTATTTTTAACAGAATATTCATTTGCTAACAAGATAAACTCATTTAAAGAATGAATAACTGATATGCTAAGTTACATTTTCCTTGTTCATTTACAGACAGACTTGTCCCCCAGGTGTTCAGCAGAGTAGTCACTATCTCACAAAGAAATATATTGCTAAATAATATATTGTTATTGGATTATTCAATTGTCTGCCATCAAAGGGTGCCTTCAAGGAGGAAATGAAATAAGCTAAATTGAAATATACAGCCAGAAATGTAGCTTCTTGAGCATTAAATTGCAATATACACTGTTTCTCAATGCAAAAATTCACACCTCTGCCTCATTTATCTGGAAATATGAGTGCATGAAAAGTGAGTGGGAGAAGCAGAAGCAGGACATGGCTGCATGTAGAGATAATCACTTTGCAAAGAGGTCTAATATTTAGTTTGTTTTCTCAATGCTGCACAGCAGTGCATTATTTAGGTTTGCATATGAAAGGCATACATTCACTTGACTGTATATTTCCAAGAAACAGTAGAAATTCTTGGAAAACGTGTGAAGGTGTTGGTGAAGATTTAATCAGCATGCTTGCAAAACCCCATTTCAATGCATCTATCAAAGACATGTTTTGCATGAGATATAAAAAAGGGCAGTTTAAAGACGTCTTTTACCCAAGCTGCACCGCAGATCATAATGCGCGAGCTTGCAAAACCACAGCTGACAATTTAATGTTCCAGCACATACAGATTCCTTCATTCATGCTCAACTGGGAGTCATATTGTCTTACATTATTCATGCTGAAGTTGCATGAAATTCAATCCCTTCCAAAAGATAGAAACTAACCTGGGAGTTGTGCATGTGCAGGAAATAAAGTGATGACAGGAGGCAAGGAAATTGTCTCTAATGGGGAGGCAGGCGAGATGAATAAGAAATGGACTTCATCGTACTCCGCAGAAGAAAATCATTCCCAAGAAAATCCTGCACACAAGTCCAGCAGCATGTATTAATCTGCATGTGAATTTGTGATTCATGGTGTGTTTTAATGGCGCTAACTTTCATCTATATTTCTTGGGTGCTTTTCTGTAATAGTCACACAGTCCACAAAACATTACCATTCATAATGTAGGCAGCACAAAACTCACAATGCAGAGAAAAGAGACCAGTGAGCTTGCCGTAGAACTAAATCCCCACTGTTTGAATCCCACTCAGTCCCCTGCGGCTGCTTAGCAACCCCTCTCCAACACAATACACTCTGAATTTACAGGGTAAAGCGTGACCGATGCCTCCTCAAAACCACAAGTCAAGGGTACTCTCCCATCATCGACATATTCTCTGACTAACACAGCAATAAAGGCCTCACATTTATTATAACATGGCTTCAAAATATACACAGAAAAATCAAACAAACTGAGGTGCAGAGAAAAGAAAACTTGAAACATGGACAGGCCTCAAGCTGGTGGCTCCTTGGGATGTATTGGAATTATAGAGTGAGCAGGTCCACCAACTAAACTTTTTTTTTGCCACATATAGCTCACATTGTATCCTAGTTTGTGACCCACATAAATCTGCACATATGCAGATGATGATAGGAATTTTCTTTAACTTCAGCCTTGCATCTCTCTTCATCAACAGTGGATTTCCCACCCTACAGCACTTGGTTTCACACTTGCTGCTGACTCTATGACAAATTCACTGAGCAGGCCCTAAGCCCTTAGTCCCAAACTCCTGCTTCTTCCTATAAATTCAAAGTGATATAACTTCATAAGTGAGGGAGTTAATAACTTAAAATAAAAGTGAAAAGAAACCTACAGTCAGCATTTGAGGCCGAATGAGTAAACAAAAAGTGCCTACTGAAGTATTTATCCAGTGTTGAAATACAAATCTACGAGTTTAAACCAAAATCGATGGGGAAAGGATCTTACATTAAGTCAGTGTTCTGGGTGAAAGAAGTCACACTGGTGCCCCAGGGTCCAATCATACATAGATGATGATGATACGTAGACAACTAGCCCTTTTATTTTTGTTTCCTTTATTGATTTGTGACTGTAATAATAGATGGAAGAGCAGCTTAGGCGACCAGCAGCTGCTGTGCATTAGTCACAACAGATGAGTTTTTTTTTTCCAGAAAGACACTGACGCCTAACCTTTCACCCGTCTCTCGGGATAAGCGCGTCAGCTAAATGCGTTAAATTTGAACGCGCAAAGCTTCAGCGAGAAATCAGAGGGAGGGATTAAAATCTGCGGCGCTGGGATGTTAAAACTGCATTAGCCCTGAATCCTCGTCGCCAGCTGCACGCCGCCCGTGGCCAGAACAGAATCTCAGGGAAAAGATTGCACAAATGCGCCTCCCATCATTCTGCCAAAAATGACATTTTCCTTTAAGATGATGTCAGACATTACTTCGCGGGATGATTTTTCTCTCCCCCTCTCTCTGTGGCACAGCTTGGAGCAACATTATCTTAAACCTTCTGCCGTTTCTGCACTCAGCAGTTTGGAGAGATGGGAGCGCACTGGAGTCGCGCTTCCTCTCTCCTCCCTATGAGCATCCTCGGAGCACGTTTCAGCATCTCAGCAGCCGGGAGCGACGCTTAGTAGCAGAACGATAAGATATTTTCACAATTATTCAGTTTATCTTGGACTTGTGTAATTTAATTTGAATCCGGGTGCAAAATATTTCCACAGAAAACTTGTTTATACTCTTCGTTTTTATGGAGGGAAGTGACAGGATTATAGTCTACTTCTTCAAAGTCCTACAAACGAGCCGTTACAGTGGATGTGTGTAACATGATACTAGTTTTGATAATCGATTCAATAAGAAGAAGATGCATCGTGGGCACGCACGTTTACGCACGGTTTAAAGGGTGATATTGAAGATGCGCCTTGGGATTTTTCTGTCATGAGACGCTGGATGCGAGAACTGCTGCTTGAATCAAGACTGCACTTCGGCTCTGAGCGCATCAGCACCATGCCCCCTCTTCGCCACACATCCTGAACTTCTGGGACGATTGCGCTCCGTCACCGCAGATTTGGATTTTGTGCGGGAGCTTGAAAAATAATGGCACTGAGCGAAAACTGCAAAACGCAACCTGCTAAAGAGCAGGGCTCAGTGCAAAATCCTCCATCGGACGTTGTCGAGTTAAACGTGGGTGGGCAGGTGTATTACACTCGTTATACCACATTGACAAGCTTTCCGAATTCCTTTCTTGGGAAGCTGTTCTCTAACAAGAAGGAGTCTTCAAATGACCTGTCCCGGGACCTCAGAGGACGTTATTTTATTGACAGAGATGGGTTTTTGTTTCGATATGTGCTGGATTACCTCAGAGACAAGCAAGTTGTTCTCCCTGACCACTTTCCAGAGAGGGGCAGGTTGAAAAGAGAGGCAGAATACTTCCAGCTGCCAGAGCTGTCCAAACTTTTGTCAGCAGAGGAGTCAAAACTCTTTCCGGATGACTTGTATTACAGCGATTTGGAGGATGCGTCGCAAGGCAGCGATCAGAGATTTTATCCGTCTTACCCCATGGACAGGAGGTATGGCTACATCACGGTCACTTTCAGAGGCGCGTGCGCCGCGGGAGGCAGAGAGAGTCACGCTGATCCCAAGGCCAAAAAGTTACCCAGAATCTTCATCAGCAGCAGGATCGGCTTGGCCAAGGAGGTGTTTGGAGACGCCCTGAACGAGAACAGGGACACAGACAGACCGCCGGACCGATACACGTGCAGGTTTTACCTCAAGTTCAAACACCTGGAGAGAGCTTTCGATATGCTGTCAGAGTGCGGCTTTCATATTGTGGCCTGCAATACGTCCCTGACTGCGTCCTCCATGGCTCAATACACGGATGACAGGGTCTGGTCCAATTACGCACAGTACATCTTCTACCGTGAGTGAAGTTTTATTCTCACTCTATAGCTACAAGCGCTAGAGGAGACATGTAGACGTTCAGGAGCAATGACAACTAACACAGCAACCGAGTCAAACAGAAACAAAAACAAATGCAAACTAATGAAAGGAAATGAGGTGGAAAGAAGACCCCCCTCCCCCATCCCTTTAAATCTTTTCATCGCTTTCAGTGCCTGGCTTCAGACTTATGTTCAGGGTCCGAGATGAGATCCAGACTTGCCCACAAGCCCCAGGGGAGTTGAGTCACAATGCTGCTACACTTCAAGTGCCCATGCGTAAACACGGCTTATTGCTCAGATTACGCCAGCCGTTGAGTTATGAATAATATAAGACCAGTGGGCAGTTGGAATAAATAAAAAAAGATCATCAGAATATTGCTGCTTTCTCTTGATTCAGTTTCACTTTAAGACAAAGAAGCTTAATCAGGAAGGTGCTTAATTAGCTGCAAATCTGGCTCATTCTTTGCAGAGGGAGGATGTGGGCCATATGGCCAATTAAAGCACTTTCTTTATCGTTCTTAATAGCCCCCATCAGAAAAGTTGAGGACAGCCCAGTTGGTGGGTGAACGGTGGAGGTGCAAGAAGATGGACTGAGAAGGATATGACATATGGTTTGCTAATGATTATCTAATTTTGTCATTAAAAGAGAATAATTATCACAAAGGTTTGACTTGACCCCAAAAATCCCCTAGCTGAGTTGGACGGTGCTTTAGCACAGCATATGGTGGAGGTGTTCACCTGCTTCCCCATTCCCATCCTGGGGCACTGTCATTGCACAAGCTGGGTGGGTGAGAAAATGAGGTTGTACAGTAAAGTATGCATTACGGGAAAAGAAGCTGCATGAGTGTGAGGAGCAAAGAGGGAGAGAAAAGAAGTGAAGGCGAGCAGATGGAGTAGAGCCACTGAGGAGGAGGGATGGGGGAGTAAAAGTTGCATGAGACCTGGCCATGGGGAGAAAGAACTGAGGCAGAAAGAAGCAGGAGCAGAAATAGATTAAAGTAAGGATCAGACAGGGAAGTTCATCGAGTGTGAGGAAGAGGAGGAAGGGCGTGGGAAGGGGGGTCGAATCTGGGGTGTTAAGACATGGAGGAAGAGGGAGAAACTGGTTTGTCATTAGGAGAGAGCAGATGATGTGAGGATGAAAGGAGACATACATCCCAAACATGAGGAGACAGAGGTCTTGTCAGGATGATGGATAGACACATTGGAAGCAGACAGGCATGAGAGCCCCTGCTTCACAACAGCACAGCTATCTGAATCCACCTTCAGAACTAAATCTGTAACATGGTTGGGAATGTGGGACACTAGCTGGCCTGGAGCAGGTAGACATGGACAAACAATGCATGCAGACAAATGGATGCTTTTTAAGTGTGTATATGTGTGTTGACAGATGTTGTGTCATCATGACATCTTCATCAGGACATTTCACTGCTTTCTTTTTATTCTCTTTACCCATTTAAACACCAGCTCAATGGGGTGAGAATTGTAGGGTTAGTTGAGAGTGTAAAATGAACAATCCAGAGCAGTAAGCAAACTCAGAGACTCTCTTCCAGCCTGTCAGTTCCTGAACATCAGCCATGGTGTTTCTCCTTTTTAATGCATCACTAGTTTTCTACAGCTTCACTGACTAATGTCATTGTGGACAGTTCCAAAAATGCTCACTTTGGTGGTATCGTCCTTACTAAATCATCAGGAGATTCATTCCCTCTTTAAGACCCAGCTGGGTTGTTGGCTCTTCTGCAGAATAAACAAAAAAAGAAAACATTACTTTCATCAAGAAGGCACATTCATTATTATTAAAAGTTTGTGCATTTGACAGCCAAGACAAATTATTACAGTTTGACCAAGTATTGCTGGTTAACTTTCTGAATAAATGCTGTTAAAAAACAAAACAAAACAGAGTATAAATTCCTAGATTATGTAAGAAGACACAGATCAGCAGCTGGTTTGGTGACAATTAAAAAAAGACATTATCTTAGTGTGAAGATGATAACATGTTATGGTATAAGTGATCAAAATCTTGAAAGAGAAAATAAAAATGATGTTTCACAAATGTACTTTTAGGAACATTGCAAGTGTCATGGAAATATATTGGCTACATCTTCAACTGAAATAAAAGCAAATTTACTTGATCTTAATGCTAATAAAAATATTTATGTAGTAATTATTTTTCAGATGCATTTATCCAAAGCAAC
>JBBDHI010000007.1:22111401-22122634 GCA_037177115.1 Craterocephalus stercusmuscarum
CGATATATGAGAGATAACTCAAGCAAATTTAAAACAAATGACCTGAATAAAGTGCATGAGCATGTTAAAAGCCCAAAACAAATAAGGTATCACAAAATTTGACAAAGAAAATTTGAACCAAAGAAAGCGAAAACTGAAATATTAAAATATGTGGAAATACAAACAAAAATACAAAAGAATGTGAGTCTCATGAAGAGCCGAGGATTAAAAGTGTATTTATAGGAGCTACAAATAGGACGTGTTGAAGCCTGCCTAACATGCAGGGTTCTTTTGTTCCATAACTTTGGAGCTACAGCAGCAAAGCGTCATGTCCTCTGTGGACCAGCGTCAATCTCAGGATAACTATAAGCAACAGATCAGAGGGAGACTCTGTGGGGAAATGGGGGAGTTCAATATCTCAGGATACTTCCACGCTTAGACTGAGAAAGTAAGGAAGCAAACTAAAATCCTCTCAGCTAAAGGATAGCCCTCTTCCTCCTGAGATTTGGTTGCTCATGTACCTATTTAAATGTTGAGACCCCCAAAAATCTAACTAAACTCCACCAATTTGTGAAGTGCAAATTTTCCAAAGTTTAGTAAATGTTTGTGCTATACAAGTTCCCACTCTGAGGATCAGCAATGAAGGTGAACTTTGGTTCAACATTAGAATCCAAGTCTCATGCTAGCTTGGATCATATTTCATGTTAACTTTCATGTAAAACTCACCTTGTTTATTCATAACCTTCTATGTGAAGCAATCTAAAGTATCCAGATTTCTGGTCATGGGCCTTTTGATCATTAATTACAGCTGTGATGTATGTCACATTATCCTTGTTGGAACTGGAATTTCCAGGTGGTTAATCCTTGTTTTCTCCAATATTAATGTAAGACCTTAATAAAAGATTAACCAGAGTACCCAAAAATAGAGCTGTTAAGTTATTTATCAGGAATCCAGAAAACGTAGCAGAATGTTTGGTATTTCGTTGGCAGTGAAAACATTTTTTGCTGTGGTGATTAGCAACTTCAACCTTCCAGCTGCTACTCGGGACCACTCTCCTTATTGCTAATTGTTTCTGGGGGTAATGTTGGCTTATTTGAATGCAATCTGAGACTCTTACATTTTCCTTGTCTCTGTGCATCTGCTGAGATGAGACATAGGCTGCAACCTATTTTCAAGACAGTTTGAAGCTGTAAGTCATACTGTACAACAGTAAACTATAATTCGGTTCACTGATTTACAACTAGCTGTCATCTTAGATGAAATAACATCATAACCCGCTTTACATATACAAGCTTCCACATCAAAGTGGCAGAGGAAATCAACATTGAACTCTGGGACTGGAGACACCAGAGGCAATGACATCTCTGTTCTGTCAGAGCAGCGTCCAGATGAAATGGGAAACGTGTACAATAAAGTCAGAAGGATAGTACTTTCCAGCTCTGTCTGTTAATAAAACAGCAGAGCCTTCATTTTAGCAGGGAATGAAAGGATGTGTGGCCATAAGAGCTTCCGAAAAATAACCACATTGCGGTAAGGAGAGACAGGGGAAAGTAATCAATTGTTTGGGTGCAATGGAGGCAGAGATTGGGCCGTCGCTGAGCTCCCACCGAGCCTGGTTGGAATCCGGATTGGTAAAGCCGAGAGATGGATGCTGTTCCCATGAATATCTCATTCATGTCTTTAAGGGTACCTGGGCAGAAAAATGGTAGAGGAGCGAGGAGAGGTGTGCGTGCTTGTGCCAATTTCTTTCTGGCATGGGTAGCAGAACATTGTCTAATACACCAGTTCAAGTAGACAGTCTGTTCCAGCTTGGGAGAGAAAACACACCAAATGAAAAAACAGCTGCCTGTACTTTGAAATGCATAACTCTTTGAAGTACCATTCTGATATATTCAAGCTTTCTATGCACAATTTCTTTTATTTAATTTCACGAAAATGCACAAGAATACAGACAGCGGAAATCTATTTGAAATAGACGCACACCAAGACGAACATTTCACATTTCACTTTACAGTTCACTTCTAGAAACTGACTGTAACCATATCATTGGTTAATATTGTAATTTTTGTATTTTTAGATAAGATTAATCTGATTTAATTCAAGACATACCTCACACTGAAGATCTAATGCTTTCTATGGATGTTTATTTATAATGGCATTGTGGAGTTTCACATTGAAATCAAGGAAACTGAAGGTTAAACACACACTAATTGAAAACCTCAGGCAAGATCCTTAGATAAAAAAGGAGACACGTTTAAAGCAGTTTGGCCATTAATGAAACACCACTGGTTATTTTTGTCCCTGGTCTCGCTATTTCTGCACCCCGAAGCTGTCGGAGACCAGGTACAACAGCTCTTCTTGGGTCTGACATCTAACACCTTAATGATCCCTCTAGAGACACTTAATGGCTACTGGGGTGTGAATCTCTTCACGCTGCAGGCAGTTAAGTGTTTTCTGAGGATGCGGGGATTCCCTGAGTTGGTATGCAGGTCATAACCTTTGCAAATTTAGACTATTTCATTTACTTATCCTGGTGCATGAAACTGTGTGTATGTGTGATTGTGTTAATAGTGTATATATAGAAAGCGTTTGTGACACTTAGACTTACATGGACCAGTACTGTAAGTCTCTGTTTAACTCCACGGCGAGGGATTCAAATTGCTTCCCTTCTCTTCTTTAGTCTCTTGAGGCATCATTTAGAAGATGGCAAGGAACTATTCAAAGACTTCAGACTCCTTCTTTTCTTCTCCCAGCTCCACCTTGCTTAATCACGGCGTGTGCAGAGGAAAGGTGCGGCTCTGGGTCAGGGGGAGAGGCTGATACAGACATTTCAATCTGTCTGTGTTGCTTGCTCGTCCCTCTGTCAGGGTGACACTTAGTGGACAGCCACCCTCTGACTTGGGAGGGGACAGCACCCGCTTGTCATTAACAATCAGTCAGTGAAGCTGTCATTCTCCTCATGGATAGCAGCTAATGTGGGCCAGGCCAGTCTAGAGACTGTACATGCTCAGTAACCTTTATCTAGGTCATGTAATGCTAGCTGGGAGTCCACATGTTACTATGGCATATTTCTATTGGGCTGTTTCTCAATAATGATCCTGATTAGAGGTGTTTCAGGAAAGCGTATCAGAGTGTCAGCGTAGGGGGGAAATTGCAATAGATAAATTCAAATTTATGCAGAGTTTACAGATGTTACTTTCCACGGTCAGACGCAAACTGCTGAAGCGATAATTTTGCTGCAAATAAGACTATCTTGGAGAAATGGATTTCCCTCTGTCCCTGCCTTTGCAAGACAAGCCCTTTTTCTGCTGCAAGGACACACTGGCCTAATTTGTGAGCTAACAAGCATGTAAACTATGCTGCTCCCGAGGCAGTGGAAGACTAAAACATATTTGCGTAGCTGGATATGGGACCTGGAGAGGGTCTAAGATCAGAGCATCTTCACACTCGGATGAGCTTTTCCCCCTGACTGGGATTCATTATATTAATAATCAACCTGTTTTGCTACATACAGACAGATGTTTTACTTTTTCAGTCTTGAACATAATAAAGCCGATTCTCCCCGTTTTGTTTGTTTTTGAAAACCAAAGCCTTGCTCAGAAAATGTTGCAGCACCTGAAACACATCCAAGATCACTCAAACAGCTCAGTCTCACAGGGTTAGCTTGCATTTAGTTGCATAAATAACAGAAAGGAAAGTGAATAAAAGGGGAGTATATATTTCAGAAATGGCCATGCTCAGACAACTTGGATGTAAAATGTTCTGAAATTAAATGTAATTTTGACACAGTTCATTTGACTGCAGGAGTTCAGATGTGGAAAGCAGACAGCTTTGGGTCTGAGTCTGCAGTCTGAGTTTGTAATGAAAGCTGTATTTTTTTCCCTCGTTACTCAACTTCTAGCGCATAATAGCGCATTGTGAAGTGTTACCACATTTTATTTAAAAGAGCCTTTTAAAACACACAAGGACACCGTAATTACAAAGCAGTGCTGCACCGCTCTGCTATGACACCTCTGATGAGCCAGTTTAGAAGCAAAAAGAAAAGAAAAACCCCAATTAATGTTGGGCAAGAAACTCACTGACATTTTCCATCTGGGCTTGTCAGAGAACTCTGGCTTCAGTATCCATCATGTCCTATTTCTTTTTTTTTTTGCCATTTAAAGTCTTTAAAATCTGCAAGCAGTAAAGTCTCCCCAAAACTAATCTCTCTCAGGCTCGAGGACGAACACTTCTGCTGTTGTTTCAGATGGAGAGGAGTTAGAGGATACCCCGTGAGACATGCTTGCATGCCTCCACAAAGCTCAACTCAACTCTGTTATTTATGAGAAGTGCAGACATAGCCTAAATCTGGACAGAGGACCAACCCTAGTCTGTTAATGTGGAGGGAATATGATCTCTTAGACAGGCTGTACAGTGCAGAGAAAAACACATTACAATCAATAGCTTCCCTGAAAAGATACTAAAGTGTATCACACCCACTTGTTTCACTGCAGCAGAGAATGACTGTGCTTCCGGACAATGTCCTCAGGTTTTTTCTGGTCTTGGATCTGAAGGCAACATCAAATCCTGATGATATCTGTGTCAGATTCATTATCTGTGGCAAAAGTTTTGGTACCTTTAAATCTCAGCAACATGACAACAGCTTGTGAATGATCCCATCCCGTACACTCGCTTTGAAGCAAACCATGACACAGTTTCTCGTTAAAGTTTCTCATTCTCCCCCTCTACAGATATTTATTTTTAAAATAAAGTATACAAGTTGAAGGACTCACAAAATTTCCAGCTTGTCCTCTATGACTCTATAATGAATTTAAAGTGTGTGTGCTTGATTATTACCTTATAGTAAAAGCAATGCTCTGTTCATCTTCAGCACTTTTCAGTTAGCTTGCTGTTTTCTTTCAGACTTTTCTGGTATTTAATAGAAGCCATTCTTCCTTCTGCCAATGAAATGTGCCCCGCCCATCGGAGTTAGTCAGAGAACTTGGCTTTCAGTCGATCAAGCCAAAGCCTGATTGATCCACTCCAGATGGATATACTCAATTTTAATGTCATCAGTCCACAGCATTGTTGAGCTAACTTCTGTGGTGCAGGTGACTTTTTATTATACAAGCAATTGTCTCAGAAAGCATTCAGAACTCAACATGCTCTCCCCATTTATCCTTTCTGGGCATTATTTATTCTAATTTTCTGAGTGCTAAGCTGCTGGTTGTTTGGAAAGAAGTTTGAATTCAGGTTTGAAGTCAGCCTTAAATAGCCTTCTTCCTTACGACATAAAAGACCTAACTGCCCTAAAAAGCTGATCAAAGTAAAGAAGGGAACGATAAAAAGGGGAAAAAATAGTGATCTTGTGGTGATAAAGCAACTGAATGATTCTTCTCTCTTCTTTTTTTCTGAAACCGCACCAAAACAAACATATCTGTGCTCTGATAACATGAGGTATTATCTATTAAATTTGGTATTGCTAGTATTTAGTTTGGCTAGTTTTCTAATGAAGTTGCCCCTCTGAACTAAAGTATCCATCCATTTAGAGACAATGCCCAGCCTCTTTCCTCTTGATCCTGTGTACTATAACGCCTGCATCCATTTGCGCGGTGCTGTCTGTGCTGGTTTCAGCAAGATTCATTTTCTGTGGGGGGAAATTGGTGTGCTGATTGGCCTCTTTACTCATGGATTAGCCATTAAAAAGCTGTTAGCCACTCGCTCACTATCAGCTCAATGCAATCATCACACCAGAGATAAGGTTATTATTCCAGTCTGCACAGAGAGGTTAAAATCCCAGTTGAACTCTGTTCAGCTTAAATTGGTGCATGTACTGGAGGGTGGCAATGGAGAAATGATTGCTGCCCCCCTGAGACATCCCTGCTACTGAGTCTCTATCACGTCTCATCACATTAGAAAAAAAAAACATTATGGGGTTTTTAGAGTCTGTGTCCATGGTTTTATTTACATACAGGGAAGCAGCTGTTTTAGCGATGCACATTTCTGCCTCTTTGCAAATCTAAATGAGATCATAGATCATGGTTATTTTTGGAAATGGCACTACATGTATCTTTACTTGAATACTTCACAAGCCAGCAGGCAGTACTGTTCACCATTTCTAGTCCATAATTAGCTGTGTAGGAGGAAGTGCGATGAGATAAGAAGAAGGTGCAGGGGTAGAGAAAAGGACTGCAAAAATCTTCTGGTGCGTGCTCATCCGGATTTCAATACAGCAAAACAGAACACCCTCAAAGCGCATGCATTCACTCACAGTTTGTTTCCCCCTCACCAAAGCAAATATTGCTCTCTGTTTACCTGATTTCTCTACATTGTTTCCTCCCTAAACATATTACGCATATTCCCTAGCTAATCTGACTAGCTGATCCAAAACACAAAACTAATACACCTCCATCTTGGCAGTCAGGTTACAGGTTTAATTAGAAACTGTGACAGCAGGGCAGATTGCTTTGGGTCTGAGACGAGCTTTGCCTTGGGAAAAGAGAAAAGTCTTACGGTGAGCTGTACTTAGCTTTATGGAGCTCTGGGGTTCTCCTTATCACAGGAAGCAATATGCACGGCCCTCCGGCTCTGTTTGATTGGTAATTATATGTCAAAGAATTCACATGTTCTTACTGTAGAACCTCTTAAATACCTGTGCAAACAGTCATCTGATATTGGTTTATGACATTGAAACTGCTGTGGAGGCATTTGTCAGCATTTGCTTGATCACTACAACTGCTTCTTTTGATTAACGCAGCCATTTATCATGGTAAGGACAGCTAGGACATTATATGTCAGCCATTTTCTGCATGAAAGAAAGTGCTGCCACTGAAAACTGGCTGCATGTGGTGGACTGACAGATCTATTTGTTTGTGTTGTTTGTAGGTGGGCCCTCCCGGTGGTCATCCTCTCACTGTGACTGCTGCTGCAAAAGCCACAAAAGTGAGCGCGAAGGAGAGAGCGGCAATTCCTACAATGACGTCTCCACTTCTTGCTCTGAGTCCCAGTCAGAGGCCAGTTCCCCTCAAGGAACCGTGATCTGTGGTCCTGTGAGCCGACGGTCCAACATCCAGACCCTGGACCGTCCTGTGCCAAAAGGGACGGTCCATATGCTGCAGCAGGCGGAGATGCGCCGCAAGACAGACAATCTCCGCGTGAGAACCTTCGGGGTGCGGGAACGAGAGGCTGCAAAGAGGAAAGCAAACAAGGAGAAGATGACTCCGGAGCAGGAGCTGGAGAAATGTATCCAGGACTTCCGGCGCATTAGGATTCCTGATCGCTTCCCAGAAAGGAAGTACATGTGGCAATCAGAGCTCCTAAGAAAGTACCGTCTCTAATATCAATGTGAAGAAGAGAGATGGTATTGTAGTATCTTGTCACCATCAGTAAAGAGTATTAAACGGCACCCTGTAGGACACATACTGTAGCAGGAAAAAGACTATCCTGCCAGGATAGATAACAAAGCACACACAGTATAAAGCAGTGTACGTTAGTTTTTGTAAAGTTTGCACAGTGTTGTGACTGATATGCACATGTGTAAATCAGGCCGAGGCTTTCATCTCCCTCACTGCTCTCTCTTTGGAGGGCTGAGACAGGCATAGGCTACTACAGGTTATAACATCACAGACAACAAAGCAACCTCAGGGGAACCATCATTTCAGTTCACCAACCTTTCACATACTGTATGTGCAGTCGCCCACAAATGGATGTACCCAGATGGTGCTGTGAGTTGAACATCGAAATGTCACTGCAAAATATCAATTCACTGGTAACACAAATATGTTAAATATGCTTTGGAAACAGCACTGCATGTCATTTCACCCTTAGCGTAATTATGCAATATCAAACAATGTTTCGATTCACTGTTTGGTCCGACGGCTAAATATGGTGTCATGAGTGAGACAAATGTATCGCGTGAAGCACTGCCTAGATCTGTTTGCCATTGTAGAACTTTTCATCTAATGTTGTCATTATGTGTTGGTTAGACAATTTTGTGTAGCTAGAGTATATAATGCCAATGGATATCGATCTAATCTTTGATTGTATGTGTGGAAAAAAAGTTAATAAAAGGGTTAGAATTCTATTAATGATGTGGACCTTCTTGCGACGTTTAAGATGGACACCTCTCTCCACTGCAGGGAATTTGGGGCAGGAATAATGTGATTGGTTTGGGTTTTTTCAGCTTTTTTATTGTGTTGCATGATCAATTGGACTGGTAAGGTTGTATCTGTAATGCCACAAACTACATGTAAAAGGCAGAACATAACTAACGCCTAACACACACCCTACTATATTTTTTAAACAAAGATTACAGTAAGGTTCATTTCACATGGTGCAACTAAGCACCCTCAATGCACCCTAAACCTGACACACATATTTTTCCATTGTGTACCAACTGAAAAAAGGACTAAAACAGAAAGTAAAACGACTGGGAAGTGAATTTTAAGAGTGCAAAAACTACAGTGTAGAGTGGTTTAAAATTGAGGTTCAAATCCAGGTAAAGAGGTTTCATATTCAGGGCTTTAAGTAGACATGTAACAGACTTATTCTGTGTCCTCCTGGCAGGCATCAGAAAGTGCCTGTAGAGTGAAGCTCTTCATGTAGCTAAAATTGTTAACGGTTTCTGTGTAGAAATGGTGGAGAGGAGCCTTGGTAGGTGGGCAGTTTAGGAAGAAAATAATAAATCTCATCATATACAGCAAAAGTCGCTGCACAGACAGGGAATTCATAATAAAAGATACCCAGGAAAAGCTTGAATTAATAAGGGAATAGTGAGCTCAACTGAGCTGAAAGTTTGGTGTTTTAAATGTTGTAAGTAATTTGGTTAGATGACCATGGTAACATGAGCTGAACTCATAACGTGTGGTGGAGAAGTTATATCCTCGATAGTACTCAGACTTAAAGGAGCTATACCTGATATTATTTTAATCTTTCTAAGAAAAAAGGGTTTCTACACGGTATATTATGTGGTATAAGGGGTAAGTTCATAAAAATGAATAACTCATTGATTGATTGATTGACATGTATGAGTTCAGGCCATTTTAGTTAGCGAAAGCAGCTAATTTTTTGCTTTGGCGTGACGCTCTTTTTCTGCCAATGGAATTAACTTCTATAACTTCCGGGTTCCGATAAGCCAGTAAGAGCATTCCCCTAGGGAATCCGGAAGTTACGGAAATTAACCCTATTGGTGGAGAAAGAGAGCATCATTCCGAAGCTAAAAATTAGCCGCCATCGCTAACTTAAATGTCCTGTACTCGTCCATACAGAATGAGCAATCAATGAGTCATTCATCTTTATGGACTTAAGGGGTAAGTCCATCTTCCGCCTTTTTAACACTCATGTCTTTAGCATGATCTTATGGAGTGCAGTACCTCCTATTCAGTTGTGAGTTTAAGAGCTTTATGTGCTACAATTATGACAAAAACACCTGGCAGATATTGTTAATTTGCACAGCTGGCAGTATTCCTCTACGGTCTGAGTTGCAGCAACTGTTTTTTTTTTTTAAATATAATGTAGGTGTCATATTTTCCTCCCCTCCTCAGTTATAAATCCTGCTTTCCCTCTGAACAAAGTCAGGTTATTTAGTGCAGAAGCAGAACCAAATAATGAGAATAATGTACATTTAATGCCAGAGAGCCATAAGTAGAAAGCTGGAGTTAACAAAGGAACACTAAAAGGAAGTCTTTGTACTGTTAAATACAACTTGAGGTTTAGGTTTTGTTGAGTCAGCAAACAGAAAGAAAGGCTGTGTTGAGCTCCTTTTGTTGTTTCTAATTATGAAGCTAACAAACAGGACAGGTGTAATACTTCGCTAACTAAAATCAGGTGTGAGGGAAAAACAGAAAGCTAAACTAACAAACGAGACGAAACATTTACAGAAAACCCAAGCTGCCCCAGGCTTCTTTGGGTTCTTGTGGATTTTGCTATTTTTTGTTTTGTATGTGTCTTTTGTGTTGCAGGATGTTGAACGATGTTGATAGTGAAATTAAGGAAACAGGCCGAGTTCACCACAGTCTATATAGGATCCACCTCTTCTTCCACCGTCCACCTCCTAGGGCAGTAGTTCCCAGACTGGGGGTTGCAAGATAACTTTTGAAAAATATCTAATTTTTTTTTTTAAATGTGAGACTTTAGCATGGCTGTGAAAACTAAAGCATTAATGCAGATAAATCTAAATTTAGCTGCAGTTTTAACACATTAACACATAAATCTGCATGAATCCTCCCTATTTATTTTCAAGCCTTACTGTATATTTAGAGGATCCTGCAGGATGACCCATCTGATATTATACAGTTTATTATTGTCATTGTGGGAGGGGGTGTCACAGACGTCAGTGTGTTTTATCATGGGGGTCGTCGTGGCTCAAAAAGTTTGGGAATCCCTATACTTTGCTGCTTTTGTTTTTGTTAAACACTTAAAGGTATTTCATTTCAGTAAATAAAAGACGACTTTGTGGTGGCAGTCTATTTAATTCAAGTTACTTTTATGGTGAGAGGGGTTAGAGAGGAAATAGACGATGGGGAAGTGACATATTTTCCTCACGCCTTCCCTGATTTTGGGTGCCCTAAAGAATCCTACCTTCAGGAGTATTTTTCTTGGAATTATTTTATATATTTCAACAAGAAGTCTAATACATTTGAAACATTAAACTTAAATGTCTAACCTTGTTACCGCACTTATAGTGGAACACACTTCTGATTCAGATTTATTCTGTGTTGGAGCAGGATTCCCAGTGGTTCCAGTGTCAAGATCTGCTCCCTTATACACTAGATTTGCTAACAAGGTTGCATATTTGAGTTTCAACTTTCATCAAGACTGCATGGTAATACATTGAATTATTTTTTAGAAAAGAACACTCTTGAAGGTGGGATTATTGCTTTTAGTATTTGCAGTCATGTAGAAGTTTGCATATCTAGTTTAGCTTACAGCTCTAATCAAGCAAGCAGTAACGCATGACATAATAATCAGTGACCTTTGATGGGATTACATGTTATACCTATGAGGAAAAGTCCGTTGGTTCTGTTTTCTGCCTGGAGCGTTAAGCTTTCAGACATTATTCATAACTTTGATCCCATGATTGTTCTCAGGATGATCCCCAACCTCTAACCTTGAATGAAAAGCAAGGCCCATACACAAGGATGTTGTCAGCAGAACAAATGAAATCAGCACTTAAAAGGGGAATAAAGACAATCTTATAGACATTAAAAACGTAAAGAAAACTAATATACAGACCAAACTATAAGCACTGGAACAGAAAATAAATAAGGAAAAGAA
>JBBDHI010000007.1:22167246-22178769 GCA_037177115.1 Craterocephalus stercusmuscarum
TTCATTACATTTAGGTGCTTGAATAAACGCGCTTGTTTGGGTTAAGTGTTGCGAGTGAAAAAATCTGAAACCCTTAATCTGTTCACTCATCTGATTTAATCTGTAAATTTCACTCCCAACAGATTTTTAGTTCGTGTTGCATATCTGGAAATTTACAACGAAGAAGTGCGGGACTTATTGGGCAAGGACCAGCTGCAAAGGCTGGAGGTAAAATCATATTCTCTAATATGTCATTAAGAAGTAACAAAACAGTCTGAGATGAGTTTCACATATTCAGTTTTAGTCGCTTTTGTGGGCTGGAAAATCTAGTGAAAGATGCATTTTCATATATTCACTTTGACTTGCTGTTCTCCGTGATAATTGTCAACCCTTTTTTGGGCAACAGGTGAAAGAAAGACCAGATGTCGGAGTGTACATTAAAGACCTTTCTGGTTATGTCGTGAACAATGCGGACGATATGGACAGAATTATGACACTTGGCCACAAAAACAGTAAGCACAACACCTAACCGAAAAAAGAATGAAATATCCCCCTGACTACAAGGGAAAAAAACTTGTCTACTAACAATTTTTCGAATGGAGGGTATAGAGATTGCTAAAAACATTTTTTTTGGGGAAAAAAGTTTATTTTAAAGTTATGTTGTATCCATAGGAAATAGCAATTACATACATTTGAAACTATAAGTGCAATCATCTTTTTTTAACTTTAAGACAGATTATCAACTGTTCATCAAGGAGCAACTTGAATTTAATAAACCCCCCACAAAAACGACAGCAGATGGCCATATACTGAAGCACATACTTTCCCTCTTCTCATAAAATGTTCTTGTCATCATGGACATCATTTTCCTTGACAAGAAAGAGAAAGTTCCCTAAACCCAGCCTCTGCAAGTGTGGTATTATTAAGAAAAGCTCTAAATGTTCTTTTTAGAGAACAAAAAGAGTTAGTTCAGGAGCATACAAGAGGACAGAGATATTGAGGTTTAAAAATATCCTGCACAGAGGACAAATTTAAACTGCTGGTAGTCTGGAGGATATAAATAAATCAATGAATAAAGATGGAACTTGTATGAATGATGAACTCACTCTTTAGAGGAAATATACATGAATTAATTTTAAGGAATCATAAAGATTTAGTATTCTGAATAAAAGCCAGCAAAGTAAATGAGATAACATTTTTCTAAGTGTGACCAAATGTCATTTTGTCATGTTTAGGGTCTGTTGGTGCTACTAACATGAATGAGCACAGCTCCCGTTCTCATGCCATCTTCACCATCACCATCGAGTGCAGCGAGAAGGGTGTGGATGGAAACCAGCATGTGCGCATGGGAAAACTGCATCTTGTTGATCTGGCGGTATGTATGAGTAAAAATAAACCACCAGAATATTGTTTCAAAAAGCATGCACATCCTTAGTATAAAATCCTGTTTGCTGGGCATAACTTGGCACAAGTTATAAAAAAAAAAACAGAGCTCATCCACTATGGCACCTGGAAGATTTGTGGAATTTGAAGTGGCTGTTAAGATTTGGAAGAAGAAGCTTCTTCCTTGAAAATAAGAAGACACTGATGTAATTTATGTTTCATCTGGTGTCCGCTAATTGTTCTACAACTCTGACTGCCGCAGGGTTCAGAAAGACAGGGCAAGACTGGCGCCACGGGTCAGCGTTTGAAGGAAGCAACAAAGATCAACCTCTCTCTCTCCACGCTGGGTAACGTCATTTCTGCGCTGGTGGATGGCAAGAGCACGCATGTTCCCTACAGGAATTCAAAACTGACCCGCCTGCTGCAGGATTCGCTCGGAGGAAACTCCAAGACCATGATGGTACAGATGAAGTTTGAAGCATTTTTTTTGTTGTGTGATGCCTTCCATTGATTATTTAAAAGAAAGTTTCCTGAGCTGCTCATGAAAAGCAGATGTTTCCATAGCTCAGCTCTGAGTTGTAGCTAAAATCATAGATCTACTATTAAACAGTATCGAAATTGGTTTTGATTGGTTTCAATTTGACTGTTTCATTGTCAAAAATGGACAGATCAGAGTAAAGTTGAACAACTTCAAACGGCTCCGGTGTGCGAACACTTTGAAATACGTAAGATTAACACTACTGGTTTCACATGTTTTAATCAATGTGCCTCTCTCCCCTAGTGTGCAAATATAGGCCCAGCCGACTACAACTACGATGAGACCATCAGTACCCTGCGTTATGCTAACAGGGCGAAAAACATCAAGAACAAAGCCAGAATCAACGAGGATCCCAAGGATGCCCTGCTTCGCCAGTTTCAGAAAGAGATCGAGGAGCTGAAAAAGAAATTAGAAGAGGGTAAGAAGTCTAACATTAAACAAGCATCCATGATGTTTGCAGTGCACTTTATTTCTCTCTTACGACTTCTTCACATCCTTGCAATTTAAGGTGAAGAAATTTCTGGCTCAGACGGCAGCGGGTCAGAGGAGATGGATGAAGGTGATGACGAAGCAAGAGGGGCAGGAGAAGGCCGCAAGAGAAGGAGGGGTAAGAATTAGAGCTTACTGGCATAGATTGTGTAAAGATTTTCATGACTTGATAGTTAATGCAGCTTAGTTTGCAGTTTTGGTTTATAGCCTGATAACCATCTTGCTTTCATCTAATAAGAATTATTTATCTGTTCATAGATTTTAGTTCTGTTAGTATCCATTTTTGCAGCCTCTTATCAACCTAAACTTACTTTGATGCAACCATGCGGTTTTATCTGTTAAGCTTTAGGAGTTCCCCTGTTCACACCTACTACTTTTAACTAATATAGAAAGTATTAAAAAGGAACTATTCATCACATTTCTTGCCGTGCTGACACAAACTCTACCAAGAGCCTACGTTTCTTTAAGTTTTAAATTCCATGTCTTCCGCCAGTCGTTGATGTGATATCACTAATTTAGTATTAGCTCAATCTGACTAAATATTAATCAAATCCGCCAGCCTCTGAATATCTACAATTTTCATGTGTGCACCCACACAGCTGCTTGGTCAGATTTATATTTAGACTCTGTTTTATGCTTAAATTGGAGCTGTCTTTTTCTCACATTTCATTTCTCAGTCCTGTCTGTGGGCTTTGTCGGTTTTGGTGCCTCCTTTGCTTCTTTTCCAGACAGTGGCAGTAACAGCAGTACTAATAGTTCAGAGTTTACCTGCACTTCTTCAGTGCCACCCCCCACTGAGGACAAGCCTCAGGATAGTGAGTTGGAGCAGCACCCTGCTTTTCAGCCCAACCGCCCACCAACTTTAGCCCTTTTCACACATGGAAGCCATAAATTTGAGGTTTTCAAATGCAAATTGTCCAATTTAATCATTTTCTCCTCATAATGAGCTTTTCTTCAGTTGATAATGTGGTGATTAACTAAGATGCTTTATGTTGCTTTATTAATCTCATGGTGGTAAATGCTCTACTGGAGGAATATCAGATGACACTGGCATAGCATTAGTTCCATAAACTATACATTTCTGTAGTTTTTCTATTTATATTATTTAAACAGCTTTGTGTTTTGTCTTGTGTATGCATGTGGTTTCATACAGGGGATTTCCTAAACATTTGATTGCTTGGTGATATTTAGGTTAAGATTGCGAGAAGATTTGGCTGAGTCACTTGAGTTCATGTGTGAAAGGGGCTCTCTGCTTTCCTCGTGTCTTTGTCACTCCTGTAGCCTCATAGCACAACTCCCTCCATTGCTACTGTCCAGCCTCTGGTGTTTTCATGAGTACAATGTTAAGCTTTACATGAAAATTATTCCAGCTTTTTTTGTGTGTATGTTTTGTTTTCTTAAGGGTTGCTTAAGTTTCCCCAGTTTGTGGAATACTTAAGTTCAATATATTGGCCTTATTGAACTGATCATTTTTAAGCATTGTTACGGTCTGAGGAGCATTTTTTGTTCACATTTTAGCTAAACTATTCCACTTTGACACGACAGACTGTTGTAGCATGACAGTGTCATACTTTCAGGTCAACCTGCACCTCTGACCTTCTTTTTGGTTATAATGGTAGGCCCTAAAGACGAAATCCACCCACTCTGTAGTTATTACGTGAAGTGATATGCTTTCTTTTTCTTTGCCTTGGTTCTGTCTCTGGCATCTGGTTAGTTTCACTGAAAGCTGTCATTTTCTTTCCCCTATCCCTTGTCCCATATTTAGTGTTCGACTGTGTAGAGTCTATAGACTTCTGAGATTACTCTGTAATGTGTTGCTCTTTCTCTTTCTCTTCATCCTCCTGGTGCAAATGATGCCTCTCTGACTTGCTATACACCTCTTAATTGAAGAAGAAAGAGGTTGGTGTAAGAACCTACATGATCTCGGTGTCATGTGGCAACGATGTCGCTAAACGCCTACGTGATCACGATGTTCACCGCCTGTTTCTGTAGCTATTTCACTAACACTGTTAAACTAGCAGATCATTGCTATTAGCATTGCTATTAGCATGTCTGACTGACAAACCATTATAAAGGGTTTTAAACCATATTTGTCATTCACTATGTTTAGTTTGCATTTAATATAGTTTCTCTAACACTAACAAGTTTTGCTTGAGCATGTAACAACAGTCGGATCTCGCTGGTTTTCAATAAAAACCGAAGCTCGCTTAAAAGACAAAATTGCTCATTAAAATGCATATTTTTTGGCTTGAGCTGCGTATATTAAAAAATATTACTGCTGTAACAGCTCTAGTAAAATATGAACCTGTATGTACTTGAAAATATTATGAGAAGTTTGGTATCTTGTGTCTCAATTGTTAGGAAGGAAGAAGGTTTCTCCTGACAAGATGGTGGAGATGCAGGCAAAGATTGAAGAAGAAAGAAAAGCTTTGGAGGCCAAGCTGGACATGGAGGAGGAGGAGAGGAACAAGGCAAGAGCAGAGCTGGAGAGGAGGGAGAAGGACCTTCTTAAAGCCCAGTGAGTTCATGGAAAATAATTGATAACTTTCGAAACATGGTGATCATGATTGTTTCAAATTTAGAAACCGGTCATTAGATAACCGAGATAGAGGCTGTTTCATACTCTGTGGCAAGCGAGAGCTCTGTTCTTGTTCTCAAGGCCATGTGACCAAAACGCCTTCTTGTAGTTCTCGTGGCCCTGGTTTGTAGTGGTCGGAAAATTAAATAGAAAAATCTTTTTTCAGGATTTTTTTATTTCATTTTTATTATTCTTTTTATTGATCTTTTTTACTTGTCTTGTCGGGCATTATAGTAGCAGAATGTTGGTCTTGCTACTGTGTTGTTTTTTTCCAAATTGAAATTAAGAAGAAAAGAAAAAAAACTAGCAAAAAAGTTTTTTGTACATTTTTTTTCCCCTACACCAAAATCTGCAAATTTAAAGAACCACGAGAATCGCAGTTGCAATTGAATCGGCACCCAAAAAACCATAAAGGAATCAAATTGTGAGGAAAGCATATCGTCCCTGCTCTACTGGTTTGGCAGTTCTTTATGCTTGTTCTAAACAAATCAGCCGAGCACAACTTCTTCTTGTGGGGCTCTGAGAAATACTGCATGTATGCCCAGACATTTGTGGTGGGCATGGTTAACACAGAAAGAAAGGTGTGAAGCAGAGGGTAGGGATATCTGCACTTAGAATAGTATACATCAGTATGTGGTGTTGAAAGACACATAAAACCCCTTGTGCACAACCCCACCTTCCCACCCACAAATTAGATATTAAATAACAAGGTTATTACTTCTCGTGGAGTAACAAGCTTAACCTTGACCTCTTAGACAGGAGCATCACCTCCTGCTGGAGAAATTGTCAGCCCTGGAGAAGAAGGTGATTGTGGGTGGAGTGGATCTCCTGGCCAAGGCTGAGGAGCAAGAAAAGCTCTTAGAGGAGTCGAACAATGAACTTGAAGAGCGTCGCAGGAGAGCAGAGCAGCTGCGTAAGGAGCTTGAGGAGAAAGAGGTATGAAGAAAAAACACTTGCTCACTACCCAGGTCCTACTGCCCCCATCAGTTCACTCACTGGGTAGACCAAATGTCCTGAAGTGATGACATTAAGCTGTGAGTGAAATATCTATGAACTTTTTCTCATGCTGTAGCTGAAGAAACCCTGTGATCAAAGAAAGTCCACCAATCACCTTGAAGTTAACTTTTCATTTAAAGTTCAACAAAATAAATAAGATGAATTTCTATTGGTACTTGATTTTAAAACACGACCGTCCCCTAACACTGTGGTTCGCAAGCTATTTACCCTAAGGACCCTCTTAATGCAACTGCCAAAAGACTGTGAATGTAAACGGTGGGTGGGCACCAGCCAGATTGCATCACAACAACGTTTTCTGGCTGACTCTTTTCCTTTCATAAAAAGGTAATTACCAGGATATTGCGTAATTTCTTTTCCGCTTCAAAAAAAGGTTGAATCATTTGTACTGTGACATGTCTTGACACAATAGCTTCTGTTCAGCAAAATTCTCTGGAAGGTTCGCTGAGCATCAGCACACACTCACACCATAATCATCACAATAGGCAGACAGCTAGAATAAACCGTATCACTTTATTCCCCACAGTTCAAACCAGTACAAGCATTCATCGAATTAATGCAAAAGTTCTTACCCTGATACGGGACCGGAGAGCTAACAGTTCAGGCAAAAGTGCATTAATCTCAGCTGGGCGTTCGTGCACAATCCGCAGCAGACTCTTCCAGAGAATTTTGCAGAACAGCTTCACATTAATGAAACACCCAAATGATGATAATTAAAAACTTAAGCAAATCCACCTCAACTTGTCTCTGTATGGACAGAGACTTATTTTAAATTACACTGGATTTGAAGGGTCAAAGCTTCAGGGACCCCTGAGCTCTTTGGAAAGTTTGCTGACCACTTTTCTTTCTGATATGAGCTGTCTGTGCGTCAGACTCCAGGCTGGTAAGAGCTGATGATGAGGTAATGCTGTTGAGTTGGCAAAGTCATTGTGGTTGGAAATATGGTTAATCATACTCATTCTCCAACTGAGGAAAAACATTTAAATACGAAATGATCTGTAATATTATTAATGTTATTGTCATTATTGATAATTTTATAATCGATTATCGTTTTCCTCTTTAAAACAGCAAGAGCGTCTAGACATAGAAGAGAAGTACACTAGTTTGCAGGAGGAGGCTCAAGGAAAGACAAAGAAGCTGAAGAAAGTATGGACCATGCTCATGGCTGCCAAATCAGAAGTAAGTATATGAGAGGCCCTGCAAGTTGTTACAAACCTTATTATGTGAAAAGCTGTGATGTTTACTAAAATGCAGTAAACAATAAGATCTACTGTTTGTTCATTTTCTTTAACCTTTAAAGGAAATAAATCCAAATGAATTATTTTATGTTTTCTCACTGACCAGCTTCTTTGTGTTTAGAAAATTTTAGGAATGAAAAAAAGAAACACCTGAATTGGATGCCAATAACACATCAAGTCAACATTGGGGAGGCCTGTTTACCATTGTGTGGTAAACAGGCCTCCTTCCTTTTTGATCGCACATTTTAATCATATAAAACCTGAGAATACTGAAAGTTGCAGATTTTTTGGCGAATCTTGTGTCCATTCTTTCTGTGTTCTTTCTCTCTTTCTCGTAATTGGTCATGGATTTTTAAAAGGAGACAAATAATCAATCTTACACTCTATGTCCATGAAGCCACATGCAGAATGAGGTTTGAAACTTGACTTTCTGAAATAACAGAAGATCTCTGGGAAAAGATGTGGTCACAATGGTACTTTTTGTCTCAAAAATTCTGTATACACCTCTGTATGAACAGTATTTTCACATTTATGTAGGTTAAGTATCTATTTCCATGGATGGTGTTGTTCCCATCTTTGGCATGTAAAACCAGCCTGTTTTTTAAACAAAAAATACTAATAATTGAAATGTTGCTGTACATTACTGCCACGTTTCTGTCAGCCCACCCCAGGCAGCTAAATATGTATCTTTCCACCACAAGTATGACTGAGAGATGAATGATTAATGGAGTCAATGTAAGTGCTATGACTGTCCCTAGCAATAAAGCACAATATAAATTTCATCCATTATTATTAGTATATGTTGGGCAGAATTGGACTTGTGATTTCCTTAACTGCAAGTGAAATAAATTTTCCAACATAAGCGTACAGTTGAAGTTTAGGTTTGGCTGAAATGACCTTTACTGATGTTCCTGTGCTTCATTTGTTAGATGGCAGACTTACAACAAGAGCACAACCGAGAAATCGAGGGCCTCCTGGAAAACATCCGGCAGCTGAGCCGAGAGCTTCGGCTTCAGATGCTCATCATAGATAACTTTATTCCACATGAGTACCAGGTCTGTGTTAGCGTTGTTTTTTTTCTCTATCATGGCTCAAGTCCTTTAACCAAGTATCCCTCATTTCAGGCTTGTGATGTGATTCTTAAATGTTGCTAAATGACCTGTTTCTGACTTCACTCGTGATCAACAGCACTGATTACAATGTCTGCTTCCTCAGTGGTTTCACTGATCTTTGCTAATGACAAAGAAAAGGCAAATAAGGTTTGTGTTACTGTTTGTAATCGGTATTGTTTCCGTCAGCGATGACGAAGACAATATTATTTGTTGACGGCCCTTATTTCACAATGATAATGAGACACTGGCAAGCTAAACGTTTCTCTTTGATGATAAAAACATGACGAAACATCCGTGAGTTTTGTTTGACAATTTGAGACTGGACAAAAATGTTAATGGATGGTTTGTCAGATATTCAGAATCTGAGATTTCTACCGTTCGTGCTGTAATCTGTTTGTTCATCTGCTCCTTGTTTGCCCTCACCCATCACTTCCATGCAGCGCATAGCACCCACTCACACACACAAAGGCACAGAGTTGAGTTTATTCATACATTAATTGACCACGGCAGCAGCGTCAGTAGAGTGGCTTGTTTTTGGGAAATGATGCGAAATGATCTACAGACAAACTTTTAATATAATACATCAAATAGAAAAGTGAAATGTTTTAGAGGGAGACGGCGGTAAATGTGCCGTCATGTACACGAAGCAATGAAGTCCAGCATGGCCGGCCATTTACAGCTGAAATAATATTATAAGCAAATATTCTTTTACAAAAGGAGGTGGGCTGAAATTAGCCACCGTAACCTTGCTAATTTCACCAAATTTTGAATTTGCCCAGCCTGAGTAGGGATGGTTAAGTCTGAAGGAACAATCAGACAACACAGCAAAAGTTACACTATATAGAGGCAAGAATATTTATAATTTCATGATGACCATCTGCACGATTAAGTATGGGGTTAAAAACTATTTAGAATTTGCAGCGCATGGCCTGTTGTCTCCTGCAACTGCAGGTCTGAGATCTGAGAATGTCGGGGACTAAAAATGGAACGGCAGGAGCGGTCTGAACATGCGTTGCAAAATATTGACTAAAATTATTTTTTCTCATTTCTTCTTCTTCTCTACTTTTAAATGTTAAAGTTATTTATTAATAAAATTCACATAGTTTTAGGAAAAGTCTGCGAACAGCTAAGCTTCATGGTTTTATTGCAGTTATTGAATTTGCAAATTTAATTTGTTAAAAGACCAAATTTAATTTGTTAAAAGCTTTGTTTTTTTTTTTTTGTTTTTTTTAAAGTGACTAAAACTATCTCATATCGAAATGACTAAATGAAATACACTTATATGTATTTTTGTCAAAAAGATTAAGGGTGCTTTCACACCTGCCGGTTTAGATCGACCTAGATTTGGTCCAATTATCGTTTGCCGACAGTTGTAAATGTAATTGTAAACGATATAGAAAGGCGAGACAATAACTAACAACAAACGACATTCAGTCTCCATCATAAAAAATCCTGGTCAACATGTGTATCTGTTTGCTTTTCAGCGTCTGCCCTTCCGGATTTCAACCAGCTGTCATTGAGATATGACATTCTCTCTAGCAGAGCGGCGTTTTGTCCCAAGTTGTAAAAAGCTGGTGTGAAAGCGACCGCACTAACTTTAGAATGAAATAATGTATCATTTTAACATTCGAAGCCGCACTAAACAGGTGTGAAAGCACCCTAAGACTAAAACGCGAATGGCTACCAAAAATAACAGCTTGTAATATTGCCAACCAGACCATCAATGCTTTGGCCAAATCATTTTTCAAATTATGCAGATTTTCAGCTGTGCAGTAAATTGGTTGCATTGCAGAGTGGAGCTGAGGAGAGCAAGAGAGCAAAATGAAAACTATGATGAATTTGTTGATTTTTAAAATGGCTTCATTTGAGACAAAAGCAATCCATTGACCCAGGCGTACTAATGGAGGCTTGGTACCGGCCTGCTGTGTCTCCATTATGTTACTCAACAGTTTCTGTTTGTATGTTGTTTTTTTTACATTATATTTTCTGTCCATCCGTTAAATATGTGCATGTAGGTTTAGAAAGAGGAACTACTCCAGTCAGAATCTTTTCTTTTTCTACTGATTTTGGTTTTTGGGTCATATAAGCTGTGGCATCTGTGCAATAATGACAAAAGTAGCAACACAACACTAACCCTTTTCGCAAGAGAAAGCTGATACAGCTGATTCCTCAGTGGTCAGTATACAGGTGCTATTTTCATATTGTGATAGATTGTCTTCTCGGTGGTAGCATTCAATATATTTTATATTGTTTCAATATTTTTATCAGAACACATTGTTGATAAACGATCATGGTAATGCACCTCTAATTGTGTGCTATCGTATGCATCTTAAAATATACAGACTATTGTTGATGTAAAAGTATGCTGGCCAGATGCTCACGTGGCATGTGCAGGGCATTGTATAGAACGAAAGAGGGGCTGACTGCCTGTCTTTACTTGCCTCATGTTTTCTTTGCAGGAGATGATAGAAAATTACGTGCACTGGAATGAAGACATTGGAGAGTGGCAGCTGGTGAGCTCACTCTGTGTAGCTGATCAACTCATTATTACTCATTACCTTGCATCGATGACTTGGTTTCTGCATTTTTGTCCGACTGCTGTATACAATGTCTTTCAGAAATGTGTGGCTTACACAGGCAATAATATGAGAAAGCAAACCCCTGCTCCAGACAAAAAAGAAAAAGATGTGAGTTGTTTTAGTTCAATGACTGACTTTCTTGATGATTAATTATGTTTCTTGATTCTCAATCTAATATTCTCCTCTTTCTTCCTTTGTTTCTGCTGCCTGCAGCCATTCGAGGTGGATTTATCTCATGTGTACCTTGCATACACGGAGGAGAGCATGCGGCAGTCACTAATGAAACTAGAGAGGCCCAAAACTTCCAAAAGTAGTAAAAGTGGCCGACCCAAGACCGGACGAAGGTAAGTACTTTTAATACAGACAGACTGCTGCTGACCTGCGGAGCATTTCTAATATACTGCTTAGATCTGTGTCACAGTCTGAATCCTTTACGTTTCTATGACATACATAGAAATCAGGGTTGAACCCCTTTTTCCCCACAGGAGGAAAGACAGAAATAACATAAACTAAACTAAACTAAACGGCAACACTGTGACAGATGCTAATAGCAATACAGTGAGTAAAGAAAACATGTGATCAACTCTTTGATCACATGTGAAATTCCTGAGAA
>JBBDHI010000007.1:22186126-22200453 GCA_037177115.1 Craterocephalus stercusmuscarum
CACACACACATATATATATATATATATATAAATAAAGGTGAATGCAACTTTATAAAAAGTGAATGACAGGCTTATAAAATAGATTAATATTAAAAAAAAGATTGTTTTCAGAATTGAAAAATGAGTAAGTATTTATGAAATAGTTCAAAATATAATCATCATATTGATGTTTGAGAAAAATGTTTTATTAATTGAAAACAGGCAATACGTTGCTAGCCTATCAAAACCCAGTCTCTTATTTAGATTTTTTTTATCAGTATATCTTCACTTAAAGGAATACTTCACCCTCAGATTTATGCACCTTAATTTTCTACTCACCCTCATGCTGATAAACACTCTGGAACACTTTTTTAATATTTATCATGCAGCTGGAAATGTGGGGAGGTTTTCGTTCACCATCAATTCCGTTACAGTGCTGTTGAATGGCGCCCAAGCAAAAAGGTCCATAAAAGTCCACAAAAACTTGGCAATATCCCTCCATACTGCTCATCCAATGTAATCCAAGTTCCCTGAGTGGGTAGCGTCCATAATTTTACTCAAAACTACATCATTTAGTTTTTTTTTTTTTACAGCTTTAGCAGTAGTGCAAGACATTTCCTGGATGAGTTCCATGACAATATAGAAGCTGCGGCAGACCAAACCATCCGGGGAGCGCTTACGGCCCCTATTCTGCCACAAATGACTAATCAAATTTTTCTGCCCTCATCCTCCTTTGGCTCACAGAAAAGTGTAAACAGGTAAAATGCAATCATGAGGTAAGGTAAAAAAAACAATCATTTGAAAGGTTTTGTTTTTTTTTTTTAATCATTTTGAAGCTAATTCACCCTAATCTGCCTTTATAGTTCTTATCATCAGGTTCACTATTTGCATTTTATTTTAATGTTACAAATTGAGATTCCAAACAGAAAAAACTTATGATTCCCATTTGTTGTTAGTGGTGGTGCATGGGGGATTTTACACTATAATGTCACCCATGCTTACAAGTTTCATTACATATCTTTCATAGGATACATAAAAGCTACATACTAATATCAGGAAACTCATTTCTGGCCAGGAATGAACATCCACAAGTATGAGAGCATCCATTACCTATAAAGCAAAAGGGACTCACTTCATCCAAATGTCCAAGGGATGAGGACATTTAAGGATTTCCTCAAAACTCGCTGCTGACATCCTGTGCTTGTGACATGGAAGTACAAGTACAACAGAGTACAGATGCTCAAAAAAACATTTTCCTGTGATCTTTATGTAGTCTTTTTATGGTTGTATCTTTCTGTGAGGGGATTTAACTTTCTTCAACAAAGTGTGTAGCTTTTTATTTTGTTTTCATGTTTAAATATCGTATTGTCTAAAAAAAAAAACTCTGCTCTCAGACTCAAGAAGTCTCTTCTTGTGTATAAATATGTTGTTCTTCACCTCAAAACTGTGATTATTACTCTCAAATATGTTGCCCTGCATATTAATGAAGTGAGCTTGTTTTACTTCACAGTATTTCGTGGGTTCTGCAGACCACTTGCAACACTGATCACCCATCCTAAACACAAATATGACGTATATTGGTTGGTTTACCTGGGTTGCAATTGAGTTAAATTTCCATTCAAGTGTTCTTTACTCTCAAAAGACTACATTTTCCCCCCATGAAACTTAACCACTAATGCTGTTTTTGCTCTTTTTCCAAAGTCAGTCTAATTCTAATCTAGGAATTTAATCAAAATCGAAAAAGGACGCTTAATCAAAAGGAAAATACCCCCCACAACTTCCATGACTCAGGGGGTTTAATGTCATGTTTTCTTAAACTTTACAAAAGAAAATTGTGTAATCTTTGCAGTATCAGCTGTGACAAAGTTTTCGGTTTTAATACACATTTTAGGTGGAAGTAGGAACCCTTAACACTACTGGTATTTTATCACAGTGAATCATCTTGGGCAACGCTGATAATGTGTGACAGCACACTTGCTGATGATATGTGATGTTATTCCCCTTAACATTAGGTGTTAATCTTCACACATCTCTTAACCCACACCTCACACAAAAAAAAAGCAAAAAAAAAATAAAGGTTTAATTTTCTTAATCCCTTGAAACAAAAATATGTTTTTTTCACAACACATGGTTGAGATTACAGTAACCGCAGTTAATGGGTCAAAAGTTGAAACAGTACTTGGGTAACATATGCTTTTGCTTACTTACATTCTCAAACTGAGTTTACTCAGGCAGGTTTTCTTCTACAGAATTCTAGTAAGATTAATTCTAGTTGCAGAAGGATTTTGCGCTAAAAACAGTGGAACATGTGCAGACCACTTCAGTCCTCGACGGGCAGCATCCTACAGGCGTTAGGGGTTTCCCTGCTGCAACACATCTGACCTGAACAGTTGGTAAACTTTCACAAGTCTGCTGATTAAATGTAACTCTGAGTCAGGTGTGTTGCATCAGTCCGAATACCTGCAGGATGTGAGGACTCCTGGACCAGAGCTGTCTACTCCTGCAGTAGAGCACGATATTAAACGGTTAAGATTTTAACACTTTTTTTTATTGAGATGTTTTTTTCTTTGCCAAAACATATCGATTGTGAAATCTTTATCCTTTCTGCTTGATTTTAATGGGGGAATCCAGAATGAAATAGGAGGCTTAAATGCAGTATATGTCAAATCCATGCTGCTGACATGTTACCAGCCTGGCAAAAGGAAATCACCACTAAAGAAAAAGATCACAGGCATAATGTTTTGTTGGACTGCCTTCAGCTTTGATTACAGCACACGTTTGCTGTGGCAGTGTTTTCATGAGCATCTGCACTGTCACAAGAGTAATGTCCATGCAGTGTTGCATTAATATTTCACCAAGATCTTGTTTCAGTGACGGGAGAGTTCAATCACTGTGCAAAGATTCTTATTGGGGTTCAGGTGTGAGGATGTGGAAAATCTATGAGTGAAAATCATGTCTTATGCTTCCTGAACCACTCTTTCACCCGTTGAGCCTCATGAATTCTGGTTTGTCATCTTGGAATATGCCTGTGCTATCAGGGAAGAAAAAATCAATTGATGGAATAACCTGCTTATTCAATATATTCAGGTAGTCAAGTTGACCTCATTATTTGGACTCATAATGATCAACTGCAGCTACACCAGACCATAGACTGCCCCCACAGGCTTGTACAATAGGCACTAGGCATGATGGGAGCATCACTTTGTCTGCCTCTCTACATACCCTGATCACCATGAAATCACAATGACTCATCAGACCACATGACCTCCCATTTCTCCAGGCCAATCTTTGTACTCCTAGCAAATTGAAGCTGTTTTCTCCAGTTAGCCTCACTTATTACTGGTTTTGTTACAGCTACATTGAGCATGTTCGGACTGAGCATGTGAAAATGCCCTTTCACTACTAAACACAGCACAGAGCTCTACTGTTGTTTTTCTTTGATTTAAATTCACCAAACATTTAAGTGATCACCGTCATTTGGGATTTTACCAACTAGATTTCTTCCCTGAAGACAATTATTCCCTTCTATCCCTCTAGGTTTTATTAATATGTTGGACAGTCCTTAACCCACTTTACAAAGTTTCTGCATCTCATTAGATTTTTTTTCTCTGTCTGGTGTATGCCAATGATTTGACCATTGGCATCTATTCCATCACCATGGGATGGGGCTTTCCACATGGTTGTTTAAGAAATGAGAAGCTACTCATTGCATCAGTTGGAGTTAAATAACTAGTAGCGAGCTGAAATTTAATTGCCCATGCAGTAAATATCTAGTAGGAGGCTTGTACCTATTTGCTTAGTAAAATCTAGGTGGTGACGGTGTTCTCGGCCTGGCAGTACATTTGTAATGAGAGTTTCATTTAGCTACCTCCTAATTTGTTCAGTAAACAAAGGACACACTTATCAATGAGAACGATGCAACAATGTTTTTAGAATATATGGAAGTAATTGTCACTGATCATTTTCAGAGAAAATGCTTCATTTGTTTCTTAATTAATTTAACAGTGACCTATGGGGTGACCCGGGGTTGTTTTTACACATAACAGACAACTTAGCTAAGAATAGATTGTAATCTTTATATCTATGAAAAAAGCCATGGATATTGCAGTTGGATTTGTGATTTCCAAAGAGCTATCAGCTGAAAAGTTGGCAAATCTTAACGTGGTGTATGTCCTTAAGGAATTTAAGGAAACTGTTTAAGTGGAGGACAAAAGAAGAAGTGGTAGCCTTAGATTGTTTTTTTTTTTTTAAAAGAGGGAGAGTGGTAGAAAAATTACACAAGAACTGGATTAAAAATCAGTTGCGATGGGTTTTACAAATGAATCCTTCCAAGACTGGAGCAACCGCAGCTTCAGGCTGTTTTAAAGGAAGAGGGTGCTCATTCCAAATACCGACTTTTATGCTTGTTATAATTCATTTTTTGCCTTATTTCCATTTTTGTCTGCATGTTTCAATAAATCACTGGCAATTGAAATGAATGAGGTCTCAAGATGTTTGTGCAGCGCATGTATACAAAATCAGGGCTTTTAGATCATTTCCTGGTTGCTTTTCAGTGCGATGCACAGCAAGATGAGAATTTCACAACCAATATTTGTGAGGGAAGAAAATACATTTAAAGAAAAAAGAAAGATTAAAATGCTTTTAATCTAAAATGTAATATGTTCTCAGAGTAATAAGGTTAAAATGTAAGAAGGGTACAAACTACTTAACCTGGATAAAAGTTATTATTCCTTTCAGTAATTAGTTCGAAATATTGATAAAGAATAACATGGTCAAAAGGAGCAGGAAGAAGCTCAAGGATAGTCCCACCGTTTCTACACAATCACTCAATAACCGATCAATAAACCAGCTTCAAGTTTACAACTGGTGCTATTTACAATTCACATCTACAGTCATATTTACAAAACCTCCTGAATCATATTCAAAAATCATCCAGATATATCCACAATACACAAAAAATTATTCACAGCCACAAATTAAAACAAAAAAAAACATAATGACATAAAATTAAAGGAATAAATAGAAAAATAAAAAGAACTTTGATAATAGAGTGAACACATGGTCAAAACTATTCTCTTCTGTACTTTGCAGAACTTTCTATGAACTCTGTCATGCTTAGACATCGCTTTACTTCTCCACCAAATCAATTCCATGTCACGCAACAAACAGAAAACCAAAAGAATCTCGCTGTTGTTTTTTTCATAGTAATTCAGATATGGAGGAACCAGTAAGCTATAGAATATACAGTTACTTATGATCCAACATGTATTTAACCAGTATAATAGGAAACTTGTTCTCATAAATATTTCTTGTACACTTCCCAGATAACATAAATTTTATTTTACTTACATAGTTTGTACTGATCAGAACACATTTGTATTTCCGACATTTCATTTGCTGCATTTAAAGTGAAAATATGGACAATCACTATAGGATTTTGTTCACACTATCTACAGTATCTGTGGCACAAGCGTACATGAAGATTGAGTTTTTTGGAACCTTGGCTTCTTTTGCTGTTTGGATGCAGCAGGGCAGGGGGATGAAAGGATCTTCATTTTAAGTCTCATAGTGCATACTGTGTGTATAGTGAGAGATAGATAAAAAAATCTTCTTTTAATTCCTCCATCATGTTGACCCAGGGCCTTGATAAACCCAGGGCCTTCAGTAGTGCTGTTTGTGTTATTTATGTCATTCAATTCAGTTCAGATTTTTACTTCTGAATCATGTTTGGTTCATATGAAAAGTAACAAGATAAAAATATAAACACAAAAAAAGTTTTTAGTTTCCAGTTCGCTGCGCTTCCCCTCCGGAATCTTTCTCTAAATGGCAGAAAAACTGGATATAAGAATTTCCAACTTCCTGCTAGAAAAACCTTAAAGAATGCTGATGTGATATGATATATATATGATATATGTTCAGAGAATATACACCTGCAAGAGCTCTTCGTTCCAAGGACCAGACCAAAAATGGAGAAGCAGCATTTGGCTGTAAACAAGTGGAACAAACTACCAGTAGAGTCAACTTTAACTAAATGTAGACACTTTTAAATCAAGGTTAAAAATGTTCAGTTTCTCATGCACCTATATGCACGGTATCTTTTAACTTATTTTGCTTTTAATCTTTGTAATGATTTTATTTCATATCTTTTTTTGTGTGTGTATGTGTGCTTAAATGATTTTACTGTAACTCTTTACTTACTTTTTATGTTTTTTATGCATGTTTTAGCACTTTGAATTGTCTTCTTGAACCTGAGAATGTGCTATACAAATAAAAGTGCCTTGCCAATGTGGATCAGTCACAAAAGCACCAGGAAAGTGTTATTAGCCCATTTCTTTTTTCCTGTGGAGTAAGCTGTGCAAGCGCTTATGAGAATCTGTGCAAAACAAAAAGCAAAGGCAAGAGTTTAAAATGTATGCAGAGGAGCAACTGTGACATAGCAAATCTGCGTGTTCACTTAATGACATTCTTTCAGACCTACAGTATCAGATACTTAGAAGTGCCAGTGTTCAAACATATTCATCATCAATACTGATCAATTTCAATATTTGCTGTACAGGTGGAGACTTAAAATGTTTTGCTTTCTTCTGGTTGCTAAAAAGTCAAATGTAACAAGTTTTTATTAATGTAAAAGCACACATTCAATTATGACAGAAGAGTTGTGAGACTTTACATTTTTCAATAAAAGCTAATTATCTAAGACTAGAAATTCCACTTTTTTTTGTAAAACCAAAAACTTTGAGTGTTTTGATAATATTTGACATTTTGGGTAAAAGAAAGATCGCATACCTTTGCAGTATCAACAAATGAAAGGAAAGGATTTACAGCAGCAGCCGCAATGATGACATATTGCACGTGTTGAGTAGTCCTAGAAGTATTACCCCGAAGCACCATGGTGTGCACATGGATTACCTCCAGATTATGTCCGAAGCTGTTCCACTGGTTTTGGAAGCTGCTCAGATGTAGCCGCGAGCCTCATCTGTGTCAATTGGAAGGGAAGTTTTTTAAAATGTACTCCTCATGCCCTTATCTGAGCTATTTGGCAATACAATTCTGTCCAATGTGTTAGCACCATAGACTGTAAAATGAATGACTGCACATATAAATAACATATAGTATTGATATATTCTTGAAAATGCAAAGTATTGAAAGAATCAATTTCTATGGTTTTGAAAATAACTAAATCAGACAGGCTTTACTGTCACGAAATTCATTATTACAGATTACATAAAAAACTGCCGGTTTTGTACACTTCGTACACCCATTCGTGTCCATATGAAGCCTTGAGAAATTTTCTGAGCCAATTTGCTAGAAGCTTCAATGCTTCATGCTGTCTTGTCTGGTCATCACTAAGCAGCAGCGCAAGCAACAGAAGACGCTCTCTGCTCTACTTTCCTGTGGAAATATTTGTCTCCGTTAAAAAAACAAAACAAAACAACAAAAAAATTTGGCTCCGTTATACTGACGAATCAATCGCCTCGGATCACTCAGACCAATCAGAGCGCCAGATCTTCTGACGTTGCCAGCCAATAGGAATACGCACAACATTGAGGCTGGATGCGCCATTTTACTGCGTCCACAGTCATCCGGCAAGATGGCCCCTTGCTTTGTCTCTCCTGACCGGAGTTGTTTCGGTCTTCAGTCCTAAATTTTCCTTCCTCGCCATCGAAAATTTGCATTGTGCATTGAATTAGTTTTCTTAGAACTAAATCAAAACTCGTGTCTGTCTAGCGGGAAATGACGACGGTGGGAAGCAGGTAGGAACATTGTTTATAGTGTTTGTTTAGACAAGTCAGTTTTGGATTGATTCGTGTGCTACCGTTGCTAGCCGCAAGCCGGGCCATGGGAGCCTTAATGCTAGTTAGCAAGCTAGGCTACATCAGTGGTAGGTGCGCAACCGGTAATATCCAAGTTTGCTTAAACAAACCTTTACATATCATCTAAAGTATTTGGAACAGTTTGTCAGTATGGCAAAATTTCCCCCAAATGAACTGGTAATGACAATGCATGTATTTTTTAGTATTGTTGCTAGCTAAATTTGGTACAGCTACTTAAGATGCTACAAGGCAGTGCCAGCCAGGCTGCGGGTAGTTCGCGGGTTTATGCAATGGGATGGAGAATGCTGTTGAGGCCTGTGCATGCCCATGAACTGGACTTGGTAAGCACTGGCATGGTTGCAATGCTGCCAGGGCTACATTGGACCGATTAATATCTGCGCTAATTGCAAGCGACCCCCAGATGAGCTGATATTAGTAAGTTTTCCCCGCAAGTCATCAGTTTCTTGCTTGTCTAAAACCCGGAAAGACTTATTTGGGGATAAATAAATCTCACGGGTCTCAAAATGTTGAAACCGAAGCTAGACTGGCGTTTAATTTTAATCCATTTTCTTGCTAATGTCAGGACTAAGGGGCAGTTCAACGCAGCTCATAGCCATCTAATCAGCACATTATGATGACGCAAATTAAACACTGTTTGCCGCGTCTCGACTACAATGCGCTCCAAAAAAGGAAAAAGGGGAACAGATTGTTTTCTAACACAGTTACGTTTTGTGCGCATAAACTAGTACAGGCCATTTATTTAAAAAAAATTGCATCACATGTAGTCTTAGCTAATGTACATGGAAAAACAAACAAACAAACAAATAATAAAAAAATGATTTTCTAGGCATGCTACTGATGATTGCAGTTAATCTACCTGCCAGATCTACATATTTATCAGTGTGTTGACTGAGGTAAAACCTGTTACATCTCTCCCTAGATAAAATGAGTCTGGCTTCGTCTGAAACACATTTAGACCAAATGTCAGAAAGAGAAGAGGAGGTAAGTGTTATACTTTATTGGCTGCAGATGTGTTGACAACCTTAGTTTGAAAGTTGTTTTTAATTGTTAAGCTATTGAAAATTATTTTGGTTATTGCCAGCCTGGGAGCTCAGCAGATAGTATGAAGCCTTCGTCTTCTCGCAACAAGAAGTGAGTAGCAGATTTCTTCAATTTATATCTTTTTGGTTTTATTATGCAGTCACATGCTCATACAGATGCAGTTCAAAATATTAAAATGATAATATGTTTTAGGAAGCCCACCTCAGCACCTAAGCACACCGAACAGAATGAATCTGATGTCTCTGCGGAAAGTGAAAATGAAGGAGCTGCTTCTGACAATCCTTCTGATGGTAATACAGGCAGTGGATCTAAAGGTATAAAATGTAAAATGCTTGTTGGTTTTAAAGCTAGCACTGCTGCTCCTGAAATGAATGCTGATTTCTTTGTTACTGCTGTTCATCCTTCAGGCACTTTAGTGATGAGGGCAAGTAGGAATGAAAATAAAGGCGCCATGAAGCTCAGAGTGGATTTCAAACAGAAAAAATCAGGTGATCTTATGTTTTCCATAAGAAATTAAACATGTTCACAAGTAAGCCTGTTTTGATTTAAAAATATTCCATAAATGTTTATGTGAGATGAAGTGATTGTGTGTGAAAAAGTGGGTGAATAGCTATGATAATTAATTTTTTATAAAGAGAGTATAATGTCTGTATGTATGTGTGGGCTTATTTTTTTTCCCCAGATGATACCTTGCAGAAGAAGGTCAGCTGCACTGCTTGTGGAAAACAAGTAAACCAGTTCCATCGCAGCTCTGTGTATGAGCATCCTGTGCTCAAAGTACTCATTTGCAAGGTTGGAAAGCCTCATTACACATGTCACATATTTTCATTATTGTTCCAGTGAAGGTTTACAATTACAAGGTTTTTCAAAAATATTCCTTACATATTCATGACAATGGTATTTCCTTTTCTAGTCATGCTATCAATATTACACAAGTGATGACATCAGCCGAGATTCGGATGGTATGGATGAGCAATGCAGGTAAAAAAAAAAAAAAAAACACTGGTTTAAAGTTTTTAAACAACTTGCCTGATAAGTAGGTCTTCCTCATGCCACCATACAGTTATGTATGTACAAGCAACATTAGTGTATTAGTGTGTCCTGTAACATCTGGTACTGGGTCGTTAGCATTAGATTTTTTTGATCCTTTGAGATGAAGTCAACACAGACAACTGTGAGTTACATGTCTGGGTGCAGGATTACCTGCAGACCTTTTAATTGTGACAGCAGTGTCTGTCATTTTACCTGTGTGTGCACATAATTTTATGCCCAATGTGTATGTAGTTCAGTGAAATGACAAAAGATGCACAACTAAATAGCAAAGACATTAGATGTGACATTTTATTTTTTCCTGTGTATTTCAAAGAAGTCAAATGTTTTAAAGCATCTTAAATAGTGTTTGAATTATATGTAATTCATAGAAAATTTTGTTAGTCATAATTGTGCTGATTGTAAGAGATTATAGCAAGTTTCTGACCTTTGCATGTATCTCATTGTTAATATTTCTCAAAGATCAAATTTTTGTATATATATTATAATTTGTGTGAATATTTTCAAAACATTTGTGCAAGTAGTCTGGCTATTTTCTCCTAATGTTGTGTACTCTCTCCCAAGGTGGTGCGCCGAAGGTGGGAAGCTCATCTGCTGTGACTACTGTAGCAACGCCTTCTGTAAGAAGTGTATTCTGCGCAATCTGGGCAGGAAAGAGCTATCAACCATTACTGATGAGAATTCAAAGTGGCATTGCTATGTGTGCCGATCAGAACCCCTCCAGGATCTTGCCTCCAAATGCCATGGTATCATGGAGAAACTAGACAGTACAGAACTCAAACAACAGAAAAAGGAAAAAACTGAGGTTCGTGAAAACAAGCGGGACAAGAGCAAAGCAGCCAAAGAGCACAAAGCAGTTGCCAATGGAAAAGAACACAGTGAAGGCTCCGGGACCTTTACATTCACCTACAAAAAACTCCAGGTACCCAAGGAATTTATAAAGAAAACTAAAAAGCTCGTTGAGACTACAACTGGTCTGAATAATACGTTCATCCAGTTCATCCAGCAGGCAGCTGGAGACCAGGGAGATAAGACTATCAGGTATCGACATTTGAAAGCCTTTAAGGCGGTGCTTTCTGATTTGAAGAAAGCCCACGGTGCTTTGGAGGAGGCCTTGGAGCCTGAGTTCAGAAGCATGGAGTTGCAGAATGGTAATGAAGAGCAACCTGTTGAGAGAAAGAGCAGTAATGCTGTGAAACCTGTAGAAAATGATCGAATGGATACTGCTGCAGATTCATCAAGTGAGGCTGATATAGCTCAGGAGTCAGAGAAGGAGATTCAAAATGAAATAGATTCAGCGTGTGAGACTGAAAAAGTGGGCAAAGAGCTGCAAGATGAAGCAGATTTAGCTTGTGAGACTGACAAAGTGGACACTGAGCTTCAAAATGAAGCAGATTTAGTTTCTGAAACTGAAAAACTTGTAAAAGCCGATGAAGAGTTGGAAAATGAAGAAGATTCGGTTGGTGAGCCTGAGACAGCTGAAGATGACGGAGAGCTGAAAAATGAAATGGATGCAGTTTGTGAGGCTGAGACCGAAGAAAAAGTGGAAAATGAGCTGGAAAACGAGGAAGACTCAGTTTCTAAAGGTGAATCAACCGAAGAAGTGGTCAAACAGCAGCCAAACAAGGAGGACATGGACAAGGACAAGGACGAAGAGCCCAGTGATACTGGAATGATAGACCATCAAACAGAAACTGACTTAACCAAAACAATAATTAAAACTGAACTCCCTGATGATGGGCCAGCAGAGGAAATGTCCTTAGACCATGACATCATGTCTGTGCCTCCATCAGTTCCTGAGGAGCTTTTTCAAATGGTGGAGAGTCTGGCAGATTCCTCCATGCTTTCACAGACTGACAGCAACTCTGTTGCAGATGCCGACACAAAGCCAGATGAGCCACCAGCAGAATCTCGGCGTCCTCAGCCCAAAGTGAAGAACCTTATAGTCAAACTGACTCCTGTACCAGTTGTAACAACATGTGGATCAAGGTCGTCTAGGTCTCAAAACAAAGAAAAAGATGCAGAGCAGCAGAAAAAGTGTAAGGAGGAATCTAAGGATGAGAAAAAATCTGTTAAGGCAGAGAGCCCACCTCCCAGCCGCCGCTCCAGTAGAGTTAAAACCACTCCTTTGCGGAAGCAGGCAGAAAACAGCAAGAATGACTCTTCTGGGTCAGAGTCAGAGGAAGACACTAAGGATAAGGCCAAGTCCTCCAAAAAGTCCAGGAACACCAAAAACGAGGACAAGAAAAAGACTAAGGCTTCAGACAAACCAGTGGAAGACTCGGACTCTGATGAAGTTCCCCATGCGTTGCTGGAGAAAGCTGCAGAAGGCAACAGCACGGATGAGGAACAGGGAAGCACATCAGCCAAAAAGCGTTTAGTCAAACGCAAAAGGAAATCTGAAAGCTCAGATTCAGATGCGGAGGCTAAAAGCCAGAAGTCATCCAAGAAAAAGAAGAAGAAACAAAACGACTCGGACTCTTCTGACTCGGACTCGGACCAGGAGAAAGAATCAAAGAGTAAATTAAGTAAGGCAAAGAGGAGATCTAGTCGAGTAAAGAAACAAGAGGCCTCAAAAGAGGAAGAGAAAAGCTCCCCAGAAAAGAAGGCCAATAAACGGTCGTATGAAAAGAAGCGCAAGGGGAAAAGCCTGAAAGCTACTTCCAAGCTGCAAACATCCTCAAGTGAGGATGAGGAGGAGGAGAAGGGAGACGAAGAGCAGCAGGACGCTGAAGGTGACTCTGGAGAAGACAGTGATGAGCAAAAGATCAAACCTATTGTGGAGGATAATGTCGTGGGAGGCAGTGCAGCTTTCCATCAGTCCTCAGGTAAAGTGGCATAAGTTAGAAATCAATGCTTTTCCCTGTTTATCAGAAGTTTCACGAGGCAACCAAATAAATCAAATCTGTTAATAAATATGAATAATTACACGAGTAGGGCTGTGCAATACATAGAGATTTTCAAATATATCGAGACTTTGTCACGACATATATAATAAGGGAATATTGTTCATATTAAGTTAGCTTGTTTTCAGTTAAAACTATCTCCTTTTTTTTAGCATTTTGCACAACTGTATCCTTGTTATGGTCATTGAGAAGTATGTTTTATTTAAATGCACATCTACTTTAATTTCAGCCAAATATTTTAATGCACATGTGCTTCTGATCCTTAATAAAAGTGCATTTAGCACCCAAGGCTGTAAATTTGGACCCTCCGTTTACTTGACCAAAAAAATGATATTGAGACATAGCCTATATCATAGATCATGATTAAGAAAAAAATTGATCGAGATAGGAAAATTGGTTCACAATACTAAGCCCTATATATATGTATAGCTTTACAATGTCAAGCACCTTCTTACAGTATATCAGAAAATGTTTGCATCCACAGTTCTCCAATACATCTCTAATGTCAGACGATCAGGGTCTACTGGCTGTGCAGCAGCAGCATCTGAAAACTAAAGGTGACAGTGCCTTTGCAATAGTTCCTCCCACTGATGAGGTCCATTCCTCAGAGCCTGAGATCCGTGGACTCAATCATCTTTATCAGAAACAGTGGGGATCCCATCTTTTTGAACAGGCTTCTTTTGTTGTGGTTTTTCTTAAATCTAATTTAATTGTTAATTAAATCTAATCTAAATCTTAACCTACTCACTAGAGTCCACATTGGGTTAACTTTTATCTCAGAGAAGATCAGGATGCATGATGGCGGATGATTTAAAGCAGAACTATGCAACTCCAGCTTGGAACTCCCCCTACTGGTTTCCTTTGAGAGCTCACTGTCGTAAAGTTTGTACATCCTCCCCTACACCCCCACAGCACACAGACGTCTTCTCTGCCTGTCTCTTCTCTATTCTGATCCCTGAATATATTTCTAAGCCTCTACTAACTTGTTGATGCTACTGTACGTCGCTATGTTGGTAGCAGCAGCTGTCGTCTCAAAGCAGAGTCCTGTCTGTCCTGCAGCGGCTGTTTTATTGTGTATAATATTCCGTGGATTATATGGGAGGAGGTGAGGGAACATCAAATCAATCCATAAACACTTTGTTTAGTTCCACAAGGAAGGAAGCATTTATTGAGGTAAAAAAGTTGCATAGTTCTGCTTTAACCTCTGTTAAGGAGTGCCAAAGTGTTAAAATCTGCCAAAGGTCAGTGGTGTTGCTTCAATCTGTTGGTACCAAATGATCCATGTGCAGGGAATGACAAATAAATATCTATTTTACTTAGTCTCCCTTCCAAGTATCCACACATTTATTTACCACTGAGACACTAAAATTCTTGCGATTTGAATAATATGTACTAGGGGTGGGAATCACTGGTTTGATCACGATACAATATGATATCGTTATAGTGATACAGCGATTCGATGTTTGCCGATATCTCAAATTCAGTTACGATACGATTTCGATTCGATTTGATCTAG
>JBBDHI010000007.1:22204615-22215819 GCA_037177115.1 Craterocephalus stercusmuscarum
GATCGGCACAGAGATAGTGTGCGACGTCATGCTATAGTCCAGATGAAATTAGACCTCTAGTTCTTCACAATCCTTTTTTTTGTTTGTTTATTCCCTAAATAAATCAATTTCTGCTTATAAGTGAAACAGCAGCTATGCCAATAGAACCTCATGTATCCAACGCTGATGAAATTTATAAATGTAATCATGTGACCACCCCTGTGATGTTAAATTAACCTTTGTTAACATTGTTTTTAAGCCATTATCTCAAACTCTGGTCCTCAAAGGTTACTGTCTTACAGATTTGCAATGTTTCCCTGCTTCAACATACAAAACTTGTCATACAAAACTTGACAACATGGCGTTGGATGCACGCTGTGGAATATGATGTAAAAAGTTTGATGTGAATGTTGAATTTGATCAATCTGATGTTTAAAACTTGTCATTACAATTATTGAAGCTGTTGTGCCTCATACTTGATGTTAGTTCAAACAGAAATGATAAAGTATTTGAAGTTTAACAGGCCTATATTTATATTAAAGCTTTATCCATTTAAAAATTGCATAAACCTTTTGGGATTTATGTAAAATCCATGATTTTTGTCTGTTTTTCCCCAAAGGATCGCTAAGAAAATGCTTCTTGCCCAAATAAAATCAAGCTACTCTTCAGGAGCAGAGAGCTCCTCTGATGAGGAAGAAGCAGAGAAGGAAGAGAAGTCTTCCAAAAAAGCTAAAAATGAAGAGCAGAAAGACGAGGAACAAGGTAGCAAACTGTTAGATGTGTGGATAAGCCCATTTACTTGTCAGGGTTTCTAATTATTTGTGCTTCTACTTTTCAAGACGAAGAAGAAACAGAAGACTCCGGTTCAGATATTGAAGTGAAGAAGAGTGGCAGACGCCACAAACTGCTGCGACACAAACTCTCTCTGAGTGAGGGGGAATCAGGAGAAGAGAAAACTGACTCTAAAGAAAAGAAGAAAAAGGGGGGCAAAAAGAAGTCGGGGAAAAAAGGCAAATTGAAGTTTTCTTAGTTTTTTTTTACTCGCATGTCAGGTCAGACTTTGAACTGATTTTTTGTTGTTGTTTTGGTCCATCAGTAGACAGCGATGACACTGCTGACTCAGACTTTGAAAAGTCCCAGTCCAGTTCAGAGTCGGGCATGAGCGAGGAGGTTAGTGAATCAGAAAAAGATGAGAAACGTCGGAAGACCAGGTGAGCATGGCAGTAATTTATTTCACATCGGATTGATCAGGATTAATATTGTGGCATTTTTGGATAGACAAATTTGGTTTTGTCTCCATAGATCTTCTAAGAAGAAGGATGATGAGAAGCAGAGAAGTTACAAGCAGCAGAAAAAGAAGCGACGCAGGATCAAAGTCCAGGATAGCTCCTCCAGCAATGAGAAGGTGTTTTAAATGCATCACACTCTGGACATGCCCCAAAGCTGTTGCTTTTTTAATTTTTTTATTTCCTCATTGGATTACTTGCTGTAGGAGGTTGGTGGACCTCCATCAAGTCTACCAGTCAAGTCACGCATGACACTTAAAACGTTATTTGAACTTAACCCTGGAGTGTATTTTGAGGATTATTGCTTGTCATCGAAAGTGTTTTTTACCTGAGGGCTAAAGATCAGAGGGCTGAAGTTAATGTTCATTTTCACAGAGTGGAGAAGACGATGATGATCAAGATGGAGAAGGAAAGAAAGGCCGAAAGAAGATCCGCAAAATCTTGAAGGACGACAAGCTGCGGACAGAGACGAGAGATGCTCTGAAAGAGGAGGAGGACAGGAGGAAACGCATCGCGGAGAGAGAGGCTCTCAGGGAGAAACTCCGAGAGGTAAATTTGAAATGGTTTCGGAAAAGAGACTGAGCTGATCCTCAACACTAGTTATGTCATCACTTTTTGATACCACAAATAGTCGTCATCTCTTTCAATTCTGTAATTCCAAAGTAGCGGAGGAACACCCCTCATCCGGTTGTAAAGTTCAAGGAAAATGAAGTTGTTCTAATAACATCACGATGACCATTTTCCTCATAAATTGGTTATTTCACGAGCTACTGAGTGGAAGTTTGACGAGTTGAGCTCCTTATGAAATTGCTAAAAACAAACAACAAAATACGTACAGCCTCACAAGTGACAGTTTACCTTAATCCCTAAACACCAGTAAGGTTTCAGGTATTTACAGTTTTGTTTCTGGGAGGCATGGGGTGAAAAGTTGTTGTTTTGGATGTGCAACAATGCAGATGTGGAAAATTTAGAATCCATGTACAAATCTTTGAAAACTGTTAATGTTGACGAACTTCAATGCAGGACTTTTGGGTAAATGCAATGGAATCATTTATGCCAACATTCTGATATAAATATGATGAATCAGTACCATGGAGATTTGACGCAGCTCCATGTTTTGATCTTGTGTGATGGGAACAAAGTCCTCCTGCATTAACCAATAGATGAGTGAGTTGAGGGGGGTGGCATTCAACTCGGTGACGCAGTTGTAATAGAACTTGCCTAGTAAACAAATTTGGACGGACCACGCTTGTGAAAGGGCGACCAGCCTCCAGCTCCGTGCAGTCGCCTTTTGCTAAATGTACAAGCACAATAAATATATTATTTACAACAGAAGCCAACAGAGTGTAGAAGGTAGACCCTTGATAAATCACAGCAAGCTCTGTTGCTGTTAGCATCTCCGGTTACCCACACCTTCCCTATTCATTTACATACAAGTAGAAATGTGGTCTAGGTGGGAGCCCCTCAGTGTTCCATTTAAAACCATAACAGTGATTTGCCCCCATGCTTTACCATCACCATAGAAACCATAGTGAGGGGAATTTTATTCAGTAGCATGTATAAGCCAGCCCCAGTGATAGCTGCTCACTGGGCTTCCTCTTCGCTGCAGCCTCATCCTACTTGTTGATAAAGCAGAGATGTTTTTATTCAAGGGATGTGTGCCTCTTGCTCAGTCCCTCTTTAGTTTAGCAGGTGTGATCTCAATATACAGACTCAAGCTTGACTATCAGAATTTGTCGTGAAACCAGACAGAGCTGCACAATGTGAACCAAATAAACTCCAACTGCAGTCTTCTACCTGCTTGTGCTGTACATTTTAATAGGCAATGGACTCGGCTGGAGTATTGGTCTTTCATCCACGCTACTTTATCTTTGGTTATGTTGCTATTATGAGCGTATTCCTTTATGGGCATGCTTGATTTTGTGTTGGATGGATTGGGTGCATGACGTTTTTGATCAAATAAGTGTAATTAGATTTAGTCGTTGAGATAAAGGGATGGAATTTATCTGCCCAACATGAATTAAATATAATATAAAAACTTGCCATTATGACATGTAGGAAATCCTAATGATGTGATTTAGTCCTGTGATCATCCCAGTATATGATAATGCCAAGTAATATTGAGATTAAATGACAATTTTCCCATCCTTAGGTCATTGTTGTGGAGGAAGCTTCCCAGGTGGTTTGTCCCATAACAACCAAGCTGGTGTTGGATGAGGACGAAGAGACAAAGGAGCCAATTGTGCAGGTCCACAAGAACCTTGTTACAAAGCTCAAACCTCATCAGGTTGATGGTAAGCGAAAGTGGCCCCTTTTTTATTTTTTATTTTTTTAAAGCTGTGAGACATACTCCAGACTAAGCGAGGTCTCTGTCTCTCTTTGCATTTTGTTTTAGGGGTGCAATTTATGTGGGACTGCTGCTGCGAATCTGTGAAAAAGATTCGGAAGAGTCCTGGTTCTGGCTGCATTTTGGCCCACTGTATGGGTCTTGGTAAAACTTTGCAAGTAAGATTTTTTATTTTTATTTTCAACAGGTTATGCAGTAAATGTGTGTAACCCGGTTTTGATTTGCTTTCAATGATCAAAAAGTAGCTTTTTTTCATCCTCTGTGCTCTTTTCATTGCATTAGTTTTAATTTCGTCCAGTTCGATGTTTGTAAATGATCCTCAACCTACTTTAAGTACATTAAACAGAATGCAAAATACTAAAGGAAGTTGTCAATTTACTATTAATGTTCTAAAAAGTTCTGATGTTGCCGTGTTAAGTGTAGTTCTAATGTGTCCCTGCAGGTGGTGACATTTCTTCATACACTACTGCTTTGTGAGAAGCTTGATTTTGCCACTGCACTGGTGGTTTGTCCACTGAACACTGTCCTCAACTGGCTTAATGAGTTTGAGAAGTGGCAAAAAGGACTGAAAGATGACGAGAGTTTAGAGGTAAGATGTTGCCCTCGTAACCTTTCACGCCGTTTAGTTTGAATGGCAGTACAGTGCTCAGCATGTTTATCTTGTGATGTTCGACAGGTGACAGAGCTGGCCACTGTGAAGAAGCCGCAGGAGCGAGCATATGCCTTACAGTCATGGCAAGAGTCCGGTGGTGTTATGATCATGGGCTACGAGATGTACCGAAACCTGACGCAGGGCAGAAACATCAAGAGCAAGAAGCTCAAAGAGACCTTTCAGAAGACGCTTGTAGATCCAGGTACAGAGTTTAAATGAAGGAAACGGCTGCTTTAGCTTTGTTTTCAACGTGTTTAAATTGCTTGATTTGTTATCGAAGCAGATTAGTGTGCTTTTGTAACAAATTGCTGTTTGATTTAATAGTCTGATCATTAGAGCAAGAAACTAAAAATAACCTTATAGTTCACTTCAAGCAGTGCTGCTTATTTCCATGTCAACAACAGTGTCGATGCAGCCTCTACTGTCGAGGCATCCAGCGGAGTAGCGACATGCATCAACTGCCTTCCTCTGCAATTTCTGCACCTTTTGTTCAAAACGGGTATACCAAGATGGATTTAAGCTAATGGTTTTGTTATGTTTGCTTTTTGTTTTTCAAAGAACATCTATTGATCGAGTGGTTGCTTTCTCAAAGGCTAATTTTATCCTTGTTGGAAAATGCAATTGATTTGTCTTATAGGTTAGTCACGTTATAAGAGGTCAAAAGTACTTTATTTTTCAAAAACTTTAACACATATATCTTCATTATATAACAATTTGTCACCCTTCTGTACAACACTAATGCTTTTTACTTGATAATCTATTGTCAAAGGAAAAAGTTGGTACATTACAGATACCTCTTCCTTCTGCTGAATCTCCTCTAATAAGTGTACATTTTGTTTATGTTTATTGATGTGCTGTTTAAGCCGTTGCCTATCCTGCCTGCATAAAATTGTCCTTTGTGTTTTTATTAGGTCCTGACTTGGTAATCTGTGATGAAGGACATATCCTGAAGAATGAGGCGTCTGCTGTGTCCAGAGCAATGAACTCCATCCGGACAAAGAGGAGGATTGTGCTAACTGGAACGCCACTACAAAACAACCTTATTGAATGTAAGATATCTCAGTTCCTCTGGATTAATGCAAAAGCTTGTTGTCTCATATATATATATATTTTTTTGTGGATATCAAAAATAAAATGTGATCATTTTTCCTTCCTTCATGTAGACCACTGCATGGTGAATTTCATCAAGGAAAACCTGCTCGGGTCAGTTAAGGAGTTTAGGAATCGCTTCATTAACCCCATTCAGAACGGCCAGTGCGCTGACTCCACTCCACATGATGTCCGGATTATGAAGAAGAGGGCTCACATTCTCTATGAAATGCTGGCTGGCTGTGTCCAGGTAAAACGTTTGTGCTTACTCAGCTTTTATTTGACCACACAATTTTTGCCGCTTTGAATAATGATGTCTTTCTGCTCCTCCACAGAGGAAAGACTACTCGGCACTCACCAAGTTTCTGCCTCCCAAACATGAGTATGTGTTGTCTGTCCGGGTTACTCCACTCCAGTGTAAGCTTTACAGGCACTACCTGGAGCATTTCACAGGTGAGAAGCTTTTTTTTTGTTGTTTTTTTATGTTTGTTAGTGTTTTGGGACAGAAGATTTTTAGTTCAGCTTTTCCAAAAGCACAGTGTTAAAGCACAGATTTATCCTGGTCTGAGTAGTCTAGAAACTTAAAGTAGTCTTGAATAGTTTAAATCCATTTGCAGCTGTCCTGCTTCTCTTTAAGTGGTTCCTTTCCTGGATGTCATTCACGCAGACAGGGGTTTCAGATAAATGGAAGGCCTTTCTGGTATCTCACTTTTTTTTGTGCTTTGTTAAGTCGTTTAGTGGAGTTTCTGTCAGAATGTGGTCCAGGACCTGTGTGTGTGTGTCAGAGTGGCAGCTGGCACTGTGCCGCAGGCAGGTTTTAAGCCCAGGTTCCCACGTTTCTCCCTAATGAAGAGCTCTGGGAGAGAGGGAACAGAGGGTGTGGGGTAAAAGGGAGGGAGATATAGGGGGCATAAAGAAAAGGGAAAGAAATCTTGAGGGAGTAGGGGCCAGAAGTTTTACACCAAAATCAAAAACAAAGAACAGGGGAGCTGGTATGTGGGGGGATTGGTGGTATGTGCCGTGGCTCATTAAGCCGGGTTGTCCACAGTGCACACTGCTGATGTTGAGACTCTGACTATGGACCTCCACAGTGCCTTCTTCAGACCAAAGACCACCACTCATTCAGCAGGGTGGGAATGCTATAAATGTTCACTTCTCTTTCTGCTGCGTATGTAAAACTCACAGCAACTTTTGACCTTTCAGGTCAGTGCAGGCCAATTTCTAGAGCATGTGCATAGCATTTCAGCAACTGCCACTCACTTTGGAAAGCAGCTGATTGAACCGATTTAAAGACCAAGAATGGACATTAACAGTTTGATTGATAGCTTTTAATTAGTTTCCAAAATGGCCATGAGAAGGAAGCCCGTCGCATCTTTTAAACTGACCATAATGGGATGCTGAGAGCTGCACATCGTTTCCATAAATCATCTGTGTGTGTGTGTATAAAGTAACTGAAAGCATGTTGAACATAATCCGAACACACATCCATCTTCCTGCTCATACTCCTTCTCTTGCATGCAGGTGTGGGGAATGCTTTGGAAGGGGGCCGAGGCCGTGCGGGAACCAAACTCTTCCAGGATTTCCAGATGCTCAGCAGAATCTGGACCCATCCCTGGTGCCTTCAGCTGGACTACATCAGTAAAGAAAACAGGGTACGGCTGGGGAAGAAGAGACTAAACCACACTAAAATTCTGAACTACATGAGCACAAATCACACACACGGAGGGAAAATGACCAAAATGTTTCGCTGACAGATCAGGCATTGCGGGAAAACAGTGCAGCAGAACTTTCACCTTAAGCGTCATTTCTGCCACCCTTTATCCTGCCCACTGTTTGCTATTTATCAGCACACGCATGAATCTCACTGAGTTGTGTGCTCTTGCAGGGTTTCTTTGACGAAGACAGTATGGATGAATTCATCGCTTCGGAAACAGAAGAATCCTCTATGAGTTTGACATCTGAAGATGAGAAGTCAAACAAGTACATTCCCTTCATCTTTTCATTTATATAGATATTTCTGCATCTAACAGCACTTGTCCGTCTGATCTGAAACGTTGCCTAAATCTCATGTTTTACGGTCTACACCTTCCATAGGAAAAAGAAGCGAGGCAAAGGGAAAAAGAAGAGCTCCGATGACTCGGACAGCGACGACGTGGAGGTTATTAAGGAGTGGAACACCAGCTCTCGCGGCAGAAACGGAGAAGGTCGAAACCGAGCAGAGCCTGTGGAAGAAAGTAAGTTATTAGATGTATAAGGGCATAACGATGGCTGCCTCTTCCTTAATGAGGGTTCCAATGAAATATCTATAAAAACGTCATAATTTTATAAAAACAATGGTATATGGCTCTCGTATTCGCGAGAGCATGAACAAACCTCATCCACCATTTTATCTCTCTGGGTGTGAAACTGGAACACTGTCACAAACCTAACATGCATCTTTCTTTGTTTTTATATAATTTTTTATGTGTGGTCAGCAAGACCGAGTCAGTGGTTCCACAGTTGTTTAAAATACCAAAATTAATGTTGAGTTGAATTGAATAATGCTTTATTTATCGTGGAAAAAAGAGAAGATTTGCTGCTTAAAAATCCAGTCATTATCAGTCATTCTATAAAAAAAGGTTGTGTGGAGGGTGTTTTAGCCTGGTGTTGGAGAAATCCTGCAGCCTAGACTGATTTTAATGTGTGCTTCACGACCAGCTCGGCCCACCAGCTCTGCACCAGGTAGTCCCTGCTCCGCAGACTGGCATAAGGAGTTTGTCACTGAGGCTGATGCTGAGATCCTGGAACACTCTGGGAAAATGATGCTCCTCTTTGAGATCCTTCGCATGGCGGAGGAAGTGGAAGAGAAAGTGTAAGTCTTTTTCTGCTGTGTGCATGTAAACACTTTTTGGGCTTTTTGCAGGTGCTTTGCAGTGTTTTTAATAAAGGTTTTTGGTTATTCACAATTGCTTACATGTAACTGTTGATGAGGGACATTTTTTTTTGTTTACAGGTTGGTATTCAGTCAATCTCTTATTTCTCTTGACCTGATCGAGGATTTCCTGGAACTGTCTTGTAGAGCAAAAGATGAAGAAAAAGTCTCTCCATACAAAGGTACGTTTTTGATAAGAACTTAAGCCTCAAATTCAACATGTCATGATCTGTTAGGACTGTAAACTGTTATTTCAAGTCAACAATTTGTATTAATATTTGCTATAATTTCTATGCAATATTTGTTAAAATATTTGCACTGCGATGTTTAATGCTAACCTTGAAGAAAAGTTCTTAAAACCTTTAAGAAGGCTAACATACAACATGTATTCTCCCACTCGCTGGTGTGCTTATTACCCTTAAACACACACAGGCGCACAAACACATTGCCGCTGGTGTAAGGTCATGTTCCTAATTAAACTTCAGCAGCTGTTTTTGCTTTCATTTTGAAAATGATTAGACCTTGACTTTTTATTCTACAAAAAAATGTTTGCTCAAGGGTTTGTAATTTGTAATGAAAAGATCACAGTGCCGTAATTGGAAACATACACAAATCTTGGTTATGAAGGCTGGTGGGGGAGTTGGCCATCTTGAAGGCTAAACACTGCTGGCCTCTAACCAACACAACCATCTATCTGCTGTCTGCTAATACCCAAACTAAGTCCTTTTGACAAGGAAAAGGCCGAGTTGATGGCAACGCATGTGCTTTTAAAGATTTTGTGGGGCTTAGTTGGTGATGAGATGTCAAAGCAGATTGTTATCTCTCCTGTGTGTTTGTGAAGGTGAAGGCAAGTGGTTCAGGAACATTGATTATTATCGCCTGGACGGCTCCACCAACGCTACCACCAGGAAGAAGTGGGCTGAGGAGTTTAATGACACCAGCAACGTAAGGTGCGGTGCTTTCACTCTTTGGGAAAACGCTGAATGACCAGAACAAATCTGACAAACGGTTTCATTAATAACTTATACACTTATCCTGCAAGTTCATTGTTACGTTGTATATAATCACTTGCACAAAGCACTCTTATCCTTTTGTGTGCTCATCACATGCTTAAAAACAGAGGAACAATATGTGCAAAAATGTTTGTCAGTTTATTATTGTTACCCATCAGATATAACTGCTTTCTACTCGACTGTTCTTTCAACCACTTCAGCATCGGTTTTATGCTACATGTTCTCTCCACCCCATATTAGGCTTTACACGATCAGGATTTTAGGGGCCAATCACCGATCCGATCACATGAGGAATCAAATGTGCTCAATTAAAAAAAACCTTTTTACCCATATTTATACAGTTTAAGGAGTACCTTAAAAACGATTTCTGTTGATAATTTTTTTGTCTTGAGGTGACTGAGATGAAAAGGTTAAACATTAATAAGTTTAATCAGGACCAACCAAAATAATTTGAGACACAAATAACGGGCACAACATCTTAACTTCTTGTCAGTAGGCTACTTAAATGCAATCAAATTACTTTTCAAGTATACTGCAAAAAAGGGCATTGATCGATCTCAAAACTCTCATAAATCTCATTCTTTTTCTGTACCGCCTGTCTAATAACTATGAAATTATTTAGTCACAGTAGTGAGACGTCTCTATTTTCTTTGTAAAAAATGTTTAATCTATGTGAATGACTGCTTTACGTTTTTGCAGCGTTTATGTTTTGAGCTATTTTAAGACTTGCATTATGGAATATGTGTGGTAAAGTCCATCCGATCCTTAAACAGTGTTATCTTTTCTAACATACCGCTTCCGTGCGGACTTATTTGCCTCCCTTCAACTCTGTCCACAACATTTTCTTGTGTTTTCAGCCAGAATGACATGCTGCAACATCTCAGTGCGTGTGCGCTAAAGCTCCAAGGTCAGCGAGCGGAACGTTTATAAAAGCTGAACGGTATAAAAGATGAGGTCCGCACCGCGACTGCTTTCAAAAGCAAGTCTGAAAGGGGCTTACTATGTGACGGGCGGACAATAATATTTTTTTCATTTATTAGCAAATGGTGTCACAGTGCAGCTGAAACAGATCACAAGTAGCTGCAACAGGAGAAGTTTCACAATGACGACGTCATTGATCGGATTGGTGAATGAAGACTTTAGGACCGTTCAGAAAAATGGAAAAATTATAGAAATATCAGCCGATCCAATCGGTGGAAAGTCTGTTGTATATCCACAAGTCAGTGGTTTGTCGTATCATTCAACTCATTACCTGTCTGCTGAACACACCAGTTTTCATCAACAAAAGATTCTTTGAAGAGATTCTGTACAACACCCTTAAACCAGTCCTTCAGCTCAGGAGAGACTGAGCCTGAAGTGTCTCACTACAGAGCAAATTTGAGGTGTTTGGTGCAGCTGGGTCCTGAGTCTCATAATATTTACTGAAACCTTCTTCTGCACGTTCTCACACAGAGGGCGTTTGTTCCTCATATCGACACGAGCGGGGTCACTCGGCATCAATTTGGTAGCTGCCAACAGGGTCATCATCTTCGATGCTTCTTGGAACCCCTCATACGACATCCAGAGTATCTTCAGGGTATACCGCTTCGGCCAGGTCAAACCCGTCTATGTCTACAGGTTCCTTGCCCAGGTAAGCTCTTGTTTCCTCTCAAGTGTTTCCGTTTGAAACCCCAATAATCACATGCAAATATTTGATGTATTTGAAGTATGTTAGTTGTGAAACTTTGATGTCCGGAAACGGACTGTAGTTGCTATAACTCTTAAAGGAAACATATAATGCTTTTAAATCCTTTCTTTTCACATGTAAATCATTAATTTATGGTTTATATAAAGTAAAACTGCAATATAGCTCTGAGATGTTTCTTTACAGTCAGTGAGAGCAGCTCGATTTGAGGCTGTCTCTTTAAATCTGAACAGACATTTTAGT
>JBBDHI010000007.1:22237602-22253028 GCA_037177115.1 Craterocephalus stercusmuscarum
TTGGTTTCCCCTGAATCTCCGTCAAAAAGAAATCAAGGAGGAAGAAGAGGAAACGAAAGTTTTTTTGGTTTGAGGGGGTTCTGTTCCCTGCCAAACAAAAAACCTTGGGGACACCCCCCCCCCCCCCCCCTGAAACCATCTTTGCAAAAAGAAATGAAAGAAAGTGAGCACAATCTAGTTTTGTAAAAATAAATAAAATACTGCAGCAAGATCATTTAAAATATGTCCTGAGTGACAGAGATGTTGCTTTGCACCACAGCGGCAAACAAAGAGTTGATTTATTTGTTGTTATTTTGACTCACCGACCCATAGAGCTCTCCCTTTTCATTCATGCCGAGGTAAAGTCCAGCGTCCACCCCCCTGATGCTGACCAGACCCACAGCCAGGCTGATGAACTCCAGGATACCTGAGGTCAAATGCACACAAACTGGTCAGGGAAGCTGCAGACACACTGTAAACAGCCCTGAGAGAATCAGCCTGCAGCACAGATACAGACAGCCTGTGTCATTATTCTCCTCTGAGAAATATACATCAGTGGAAAATGGCTTTTTCAAACCACCATAACTCATATTGTTACTGACAGCTATGTTTCATTTGACACCCACTATCATCTAGTCTACCATAATGGCTTGCGGTTGTCAATAAAGTCCTTGGGAGTTCCTCACGGGCTATTAACACAGCCTGAGAAGACACTTTAATGAAGCTGAGATGTGGCTAACTGTCAGGAAGTTACAGTAAAGTGAACATCTACTTCAAAGGCAGGGAAACAACTGGTAAAATTAAAAGCCACTGGCTGTTGTGATGCAGAGGTTAGTCAGAGAGGATCCAGCTGGCCGCGCTGACTGGCGGAGGCCAGCTTGCAGCCACCTGGTCCCCATCTCCCGGACTTCATCGGATGCCAAAGGATGACAGAGACGATCCCTCTAATTTTTTGCGGGGTGAAGAGCGTGTTTCGTATCCCTCTAATCAAAGCCCCGTCTCGCCGCCCTTGCAAAGACCTCGCATTTTTAAAGTTAAGTGAAGCCAGAGGCAACAGGCGGACCACCCGTACCTGTAAACTGCTTTGTTTTGGCGGAGGAATATGAACATTAAACCTCTGAATTCCGCACAGGTCACGCTTTAATTTTGAGTATTCCCCCCCTCACCCCACCCACCTTTCACCGCAGCGGGCAAGCCGGCCTGCACCTGTGACGTGACCGCATGTGCGGCGCGAGACGTGTGCGCATAGGTGCCCTTTGACCTCGTTTGTTTAACTTTGCGCACTGGCACCCCTCCCATCTCTCCCTCCCTCCCTCCCTCCCTCCCACACACCGAGTTTTCACCTGGGACATTTTTACAGCAAAAGCACAGCTGTAGCTAAACAATAACATTAAAAAAACGACTCTGTCTGCGCGAGGCAGACTATTGAATGTAAAGAATCTCAAGAGAGAGACGCGCGCGCGCGCATGTGCGAGCCAGTTGCCTTGGCCGCCAGACGCGCACGCCCCGCTTGTTGCGGCTGGAGAGACACCTGCGCCCCACGCGTGGGGGGGATTGCCAGAAAAAAAAGGTGCGCGTGGTGACTGTGACGCACGCAGGAGTTCATCAGAGATACACAACAGGAAAACGCTTAATCACACTCAGCTTCTCCGTTTTTAGACCAAACCAGCAAACTTTAGCTTCCTGAATGGTTTATTAGGCTCAAATCCTCACCAATTCATTCAGTAAAAAGGGTGTAGGCTAATATGGAATTAAATTGCCTCAGGAGTTCAGGCCGTTGTTCAACCACTTTCATTATTAATATAACAAATTGGATTGGCATTCCACCCCCCCGCCCCCCCCAAAAAATCTTAAAATCCGGGAGCCCATAGGATTTCTCGCAGTTTAAAGGATAGAGAAAGCTCACCAAACCGACTGTGGTCCTGTCTTGTCCCGTGCACAGTGCCGTTGGGGAATATCTCTAGCTGAAAGCCGGTCCTGCAGTAGAGCTGCCGCCGCCTCAGGATGCCTTTGAGGTGCCCGAAATCTGTGGACGACCCCCGCTGCAGCCTGCCTTCTATCTGCCCCAGCTCCTCGTTCAGCCCCGCTGGAGACTCAGGCAAGGGCATATTCCCCAGTGCAGGAAAGCTTTGTAAATCCAAGTCGAGCGTCCCCAGAAAACTCCCAACCTCAGCCATGGTGTGCACGGCTGTCAAATTAAGCGAAGGCATTTAAGATGCGTCTAAATTGAGTTACAAAGCGAGAAAAGTTTGCACAAGTCCGGTCCATGCACGCACACACACACAAAAAGACTTGCGTCCCAGCGCGCCGTGCTCCTCCAAATATCAGCGGAGTCCTCTCAGTTTATTGATAGTCCTTTGCTGTAATAATGAGTTTGATATCTGTGTTTATCAAATGGAAAGACTCTATTATATACATACTCCCCACGCATTCTCACATTGGATATTCAGACACAAGCCACGCCTGGCTGGCATCCCTTCTTACGCGCATCAGTTTGCTTTACTTAATGCGCTCTTTCAGTCCAACTTTTACCACTGACGGTGCCGCTGTGTAAAAAAAAATCACTTCACTGCGCTCTCAGGAAAGTGTTAGCACATAATTCCAAGTCCCGAAGTATCCTCGCGAAGCTGCTTTGCTCCTGTTTGCGGTTTGAGGCTGTCTGTTAAAACCGCACCGCCTTCCCAGTGGCAGGAAACTCTGGCAACAGGTTGCGGCGTAGATGCAGAAGTAAAGACCATCATTGTTAAAACGCATGTGGCAGCTGACGCAAAGCCGAGAAATTACAGTTATCTAACCCTGCTTCTGACTACTTTTTACCACAACAGCACGCTGACAAGGGTTTTGGGTCACACCACAAAGTCCTGCTAGGAAAAAGAAAAGGAAAACCGCGAAGCAACATTTACACCAATAATATGATCAAAATGTCGTGTGCGCACTCTGACTGCTCCAACCCCCTCCACAAGTTCCAGGGCCAACCACTGCAGTTGGGACCTTTTCATGAGAGCATTTCTCCACCTCCTTGTTGGAAGCAGGTGCTTCCTTACCCCTCTGCACAACGTTTGCAGCAAACTCCAGCAAACCAGCAGCTTAAGCTCCTGCAACTGGGAAAGCAGAGAGAGGAAGGCGGGGAGCAAATGCTGATGAGCACAGGACCTAATCTGGCGCAGAAATATGTGAAGATTTAGTCACCACAGATCCTTTGAAGAAAGATTTCACAACACAAAATCTAATGATTTATTATGAGCTATAGGAAAAATGTTACACTGCAAAAGCTCCCGATCTTACCAAGTGCATTAATAATCTCTGGTCAAATTATCATATCATGCTTAATATAAGATACAATTGCCCAAATAGTTACATTTTAGTGAGATACAGGAACTTGTTTTAAGACAACAGGGAAAGAATGCTACTTTTGAAGACCTCAAACTTATGTGACACTAAACTTCACAAAACAAGTAAAATATAGCTAAGAACAAGCTTTTTCAGCTTATTTCAAGATCTTGTAAGGCTTTCAATAAGTCATATTCCAAGAAATCTTATCAAGATAATTTTCACCTGTTCTAACGGCCGATTTTTTGCTTAATGCAAGCAAACAGAACCTTGTTTTAATCCTTTTTTAACTTATTTTTGGAGTGGCCTTTTTTTTCCAGTGTAGCCATATTGAAATTTGACTATAAGCACCTAACAGGAGGACAAAATCTGTGGTCAGAGCAAATGTCCCTACTGAGTAAGGGTTACAGGTGGGAAACCAGATTTTTTTTTTATCTAAAGATGCTGAAACAAGCACAGGTCCTGCATGAAAAGTAGAAAACTTGTGCATGCACTTGTGCTAAATTGCACATTTCCGTCGTGGTGGTGCTAATTTTTACTTCCCTTTTCTATTTTTCGAGTATGAAAAATCCTTCAAGTTTCAAGTAACTACAGAGCAGCTGTCGAATAAATCTTGTGAAAAAAAAGTACAATATTTGATCTGTGCCATCATGCACATGAAAGAATGATAGAGAACCCTCCCCCCCCCCCACAAAAGCACTATTGAATAATAATTTATGACTGAATGGGGATTTTTGCACTTCTTCTGTGCACAATGGGACAGCAGGTCCCAACTTGTGGCTGTGCAGGAAAAAAAAAAAGAAAAAGAAAAGAAAACACAGCTGTTTTAGTTAGGACTTTATTTCTGTGTGAAGATCGAAATGAAAACAAACTCCAGGAGTGTTTTAATTAGTTCACTGTTCCTGAGATATCAGTGACAGCGGGTTGGGGTTGGCTGGGAGGGGGAGGAGGGCGTGATTACACCAATAACACCATTTAACTATTAGGCATGTTATTTTAGACCTCCTTCTAGCTGTTTGCAGAAACCCCCTTCCTGAGGGGGAGGTCTCACCTCGGAGCTGCTCATCGCGGGCCGCCGCTGCTTCCCTGCAGAGAAACGGGATTTATGACAGCATCTCGCTCCCAGTGAACGGTGACAAATAGTGTCTTTAAGCTTGTGATTGTTTTGATGCCACTGTCAGGCTGTAGATAAATTTCTTGACTACTTGTTTGGGGTTAATTTATCAACTTTTGTGGTGGCGGCGCAATCTATTTTGAAGCAGATGTTAAAGGCTTTGAGAGTCCCTCAGAGTGGAATACACCATGATGGACCTTCCAAAGCACGCAGGCCTTTCTCACTGCTACTAATTATGCCACTATAAATCTTATGGGTGTGTCATGGCTTCATTGAAGTCAGAGGAGGGACGGTGGCTTTCAGCTGGTGCTGGATATGAAAGGTGGTGGGGGTGATGAATGCCCATGGGCCTCCGCTTGATGAATTGGGCAAGGGGTTGACGAGAAGTCACTGATGGTCAGGCTTTGTGGGAAAAGACACCAGGGCCCTCGCTGCTGAGGAGGATGAAAGGAGGATTCGTCTCAGCTAAAGGGTGGAAGGATTAAAGAAAAGAGAGAAGAGGGGAAAGGGAGATTGAGCAAGTGAAATAGTAAGAGAAAATAAAAGGAAACACCCTGTTTTCTTTTATTCTTTCTGACTCTCACTCACTGTCCATCTCCTCTACACAGAACTCAAATCCATCTAGCAGTAGAGTAGAAACCTGGTGGTGGTAAATTTTGATTTCTTCGTTATCTTGGTAGCTGTAGACCTACATCTGTTGCTGGTCAGTCATATTTTACAGTTGACATGACAGATTTATGGCTGCAGATAAAAAAAAAGAAATCCAGAGTGAAAATGTTCCCATATGCTGAGAACCTGCAGAGGACATAGAAATGAAGATAATGACCTCAAGTGCACGGCAGCGGTTTTGAAGTTGCTCTCCCGTGAGTCACTGCGAGCAAGTCCAAATTGAAAATGAAGTTACACGTACACTGGGAACTGGGGGCTAATATGTGCCTCATCTGTTTATTTGTATTAGACAAACTTCATGTGTGTCCTCCTCAGAGGGGTGAACAAAGGTCCACCACGTGGACAAATAAGGCCGGTACGGGCTGAGTTTGATTCAATTATCAAGGATGCAGGATTTTGCAGAGTCATTGTTGAGTTAAGAGATGGCCTCAGCAGTTTGGGAGCGATGCTTTTCAGCCAATGGGTGGGAGGATGTACAAGCTATAGAACCTCCGTTCAGCTCCACATAAAGGTTTTTCAGTCACTATTTCTTTTTAGAAGTTTAAATTCCTCCAAAGGGGCAGATCTGAAAAACTGAAAGCATCAACAGGTGCATTTCTCTTGTTACTGTTTAGTTGGCACAGCTGCCAGGATTTTTTGAAACTGTGTGAAACTAATCTTGAAAGACATAAAATGAGGTTAATGGTGCGGAATTATCCTTTACAAAATCTTAGAAAATCCTTTTCTGATGGGATTTTTTTTTTCTCAACTTGCTTAAGAGACTGATGCGGAGTCCTGATTGACTGCAGCACACTTTTTTTTTCTCATTTCCAAACCTTGTCCTGGCTGTCACACAATCAGTTGTTGTCCCTGTGATGGACGCCCAGTTTAGAAGAAGACAACCTCCTGCGTCTCCCGTTGGCTCACACGTGATCATCAGATCTGGGATCAGGTTCCTCAAACCCCTCTTAACCTAAGCCCAAAGAGGGCACGGAAAAAAAGCTGACTCAGTGTCAGCGGCTACCACCCGGTTAACAAGGCCAGTAAAGGGGTCAGAGCCCCCCTCCTCCCACCACCACCACCACCTCTGCCTGCTATCAGAGATGCAGGACTTTACGTAAAGAGCGTTCGCTGCAGAGCGTTCACTGCAAACTCCCAGAGAGAAAGAGGATATCATCTGTTCTTATTTTACCTTTTGTCAAGCAGCATGTGGAAAATGATCTTCACTGTGAGTTATTTGCAGAGCTGGATTCCATGTTATTTCATTCCCTTGCAGAGACATAACAGAGAGGGTCTCCTCTTTCACGCAGGTGGTCCTTCGGCCTTGTTCAAGGGCGCTGTGTGCGTTGGGGAAGGGTTGGGAGGGAGGGTGCGCAGGGAGACACAGACAGATGCATGCGAATTTAGGTGATGGTGTAACATTTCAGCGCCTGCTTTCCTTGGCCACGCCGTATAAAGATAGTGTTAATTAATTTGTTTGCTTTGCTTTCAAGCACTAACGAATAGAGCCCTCCAGGTTTAGAGAAGCCACTAGTATGCGAGGAACACGGTCTAAAACCAACATTTGTTGTACAAATTGCTTGCATATGTTCTTGGGAGAAGAAAAAAAAACTTGTCATGACACCAACAGAGATGTCTTGTTATATTTTCTCTTTCGACTTGAAGGGAAAACCTTGGTCGGAATATTTTAACTTTGTCTCCAACATTTTGGTTTAGCAGTTAATTATCCGTGCTCCAAACTTGCGGTTTTGCTCTTCTCATCAGACGGCTGAATGGAAGACTAAAAGCTGTATTTCATGGTTTAAACTTTCTACTTTCATGGTTTTTAAGCTTTTCCCCTTCATGGTTCTTCAATACTCTTTGACTTCAGCACTGTAAGAGCCGCAGACTGAACGGTGAACAGACCTCTGTGGGCTTACGCAGGCAGTGATTCTGGCTAATGACTCTCACCAGTTTGTCTGCTCTTTATCCCTCACTGCTGTGTTATCTGAGCGATGTTCCACCTGCCCGTCCAGGCTGCTGAGCTGATTGACCGGTGTAGCAACGGCAACGACAGCTCGGCTTTTTCTCATCTCTGCAGGTCTGATGTTTGAGAGTGTATGCGTGATCATGATCCGTCTGATGAGGGAACAGGCCCTCAGAGCGGGACTATTATTCTTACTACAACACAGAGAAGGAATCTACCCTCAAACAGATGTTAGAAGCCCTTTGTAGAGCCTCTGGCACGGAGCCCAACCCTACCTATCTGCACAGCTATTTACATGGCAATCCAGCTGCTCAGTCTTTTTCTCCTTCTCCTTTTCCTTCACCCCTCCCTTATTCTGCCCTCTCCCTCTCTTGGCTGTGTCTATATGTTTTCTCCCCCCGCCGTTTGAAATCAAATCCCCGCTCTCGTGTAAACTTTGATCAATCAAACGCACTAATTTTGTTTAGCCGGGGTGACGTGACATAATGATACAGGTTCAGCCACACAGAGATGAAAAAGGCCAGGCGTCCCGTATCTCAGAATATCTCCGGGCTGACGCAAACCTGCGCCGGACTCTTTTATTTTTAGTTAGTCCCTTTTGCAGAAAATCCAAATATATCCCCAAAAAAATGTCTACCTGCTACTTTGACTTATTGTCCCCTCAAGTCCAAGCAGATGTGGGAGGGAAGGGTTTTTGAAAATAACTTTTCCTGGAATCCAGTGGTGTAGTGGTCCCTGGAGAAGTGGGTATACTCAATTTTTGCCCATTTTTAAAAAAAGCCCAGAAGTAGCCCAGAAGAAAATGTTTTAGAAACAGTGCCATGTGGCATGACCCCATGAGTAGCATTTTGCATTATCCTAAGGTGGTCAAATTCCATGTTAATGTGGCTCCAGCACTAACAAAGAGCCCGCTCACCACGTTTGACTTCATCTGAAGTTGTACCTGAAGGTGGTGGAGGACGGAGCGGGCATGGGCTCATGGTAACTGCACCGCTGTAACTTTGCTAACATTAGCTGAGATGCTAAGTATTCATTCATGAGGACATTTGCCCAGTTTTGCCTCTGATATACTCATAAGTCCTCCTGCCTCATTTAAAGTTAACCAAATAAACCACTGAAAATGGTAAGAACTAGCTAGTTAGATTCAGAGTATGCTGGGGCATGGCTTCACAATCCTTGAGAAGAATAAAAAGGACAATTCGGCTGCCGGAGGATAAGGAATGGTGCACATCCCCAGGGTTCAGACGTGGGTAAAATATAATATGTAATATGGGGAAAAATAAGTGGTTGTACCCCATATGGACTGCACCAGTCAGACTTATATTTGCTTTCTTACTACACGAGAGGTTTCCACTTGAGGTGGAAACCTCTCGTGTAGCAAGTGTGGGCAATCAAGTGTGCAAAGCAAGAGTTAAGTTATTTTAAAAGTAAGTTTTGATTTCTTTCAACTGATCTAATACGTTTAGAGCTCTTATAAGACTCAGCAAAACAACAAAAACAAAACCTGTATGTCTCTGTAAAAAAGAAAGGTTCTCACTTTCATTAACAACACAAAGACAAGTCAATCAATGAAAGATGATTGTTCACATATTGCCTCTGATATCTGAATAGTTTGGTTCATTAATGGTCTGAAATCCTATCGCTCCAAAGACACCCTGAATGAGTCCTAGATGCAAATGAAACAGGTCTTTATCTTTCCCAAATTAAAGTCACAACAAGGGTTCAACTTGAACCAAACTGAGAGTGCTGACATCAGTCATCAGTCATGACTGAGCACAACTGAAAAACTTTGCAAAAAACTATTTTATTGGACAAATATGGTGAGAAGAAAAGAATAAAATACAAATCTGTGAGGAAAGTAAACATAAATCAGACTATCCTCCCTACAGCAATAACTCAAACTTACTCCAAAATGTGTGTGTCCCTTGTGTGACATATAATTGTTTCAGTGTCTTCTTCATAATCCTTAAAGCAACAACCGCAGTGAGTGAAGAGATGCATAGGAGTGTAGAGTTTTCTCACTCTGGGATGGATCTGGTCCTCATTAGGCAGTTCAGTGGCAGCATTATCATAAGATGACTATTAGACAAGCAACCTTCATGTAAATGAGAGGAAAGCAAATCAAGCTCCGCTGGGGCCCTGAAGCCGACCGGCTCGTCAGTAGAGGGTGCTGATGTTTTCCCCTTTCAGAGCCGAGCCAACGTCTCAGATTGCCTCAGAATCATGCAATGTCACGCCATGACAAATGGAGATACATTAGTTAATTAAAGTAGGGAGTTCAGAGCGGGGTGACGCAGGTTGTCATTCCCCCTTCCCCTCTTTAAAAACAAAACCCAACAAAAAACAGAAAAACTTTAATTCCTAAGCATTCCTCCGTCTCACGATGCAAAAGCACAGCTGAGTCCAACTCTGACTCTCCTGGTGTGATTGGCTGAGTTCTTTCTCAGTTTCTGTAATCAAGGCTGCTTCAGCTTTTGACGTAGTTTTGTTGTTTTTCTTCATTCTGTTGTTGCGCTGGTTGTTGACTCAAGTGAATACACAAATCTAGTATAATAATGGAGGTAATTTACGGGCTAGAGTGACTTCTTGGTTTAGAGCAGAATGTGTGAGCCTGCTCCTGAATAAGCACAGCCGGCATAACGAGTAGGATCCGCTCAGTGACATAAAACAGCAGAGATTTTCTTAATTGGCCTAAACTGATTTTTGTCAAATGAGCAAATGCTGAGGGAACAAAAACGGGCAGCGGGTTCAGTGTTGATGATTTATATGGGGGAGGTGGGATTAAAATGGAAACAAAAGTAGAGAAACTCAAAGTTCTCATCCAAGTTCTTCAACATCTCTGTTTTTGATGTTATTGTGGTGAATAGTTGTTAGGTTGAGACAGTCTCTGCGCTGCCAGAAACGAGGCTGGAGGCTGAGACAGGTGCACCACAATCATCACATCCTGATGGAGGAGACCGAGGGCCAAGATGTTGTTCTCAACATATTGGAATCGTTTGTTAACAGATGGAGACATGTGCTGGCAAACGCCGCTTCGCTCTGCGCTCAAACAGGGGAGAGGCAGAAAGCAGCGTTTAATTTTGAATGGCACGAAGATAGAAGGAAGGAGATAGATAAGAGAGAAATCACTCGCTTTTAATTTGATGTTTGCATGTCCAGGCGTTACAACTGAGGATGATTTAAAGGAATTTTGGAAAAAAGTATCTAGTCTGAGGGAAAATGGTCAAATCCATGTTTGTTTCCAGATTCAACCACAGTATCCAGCTGCAAATTGTGCAAAACCACAAACAGCTTAAAGATATATTTCCTGGGAAATCTTTTTTTCCACCCACCGTCTGTCATAGTTCTCAAGCAGGTCTCAGTCACATATGTTCCTCCGCCGTCCGCCCCTCTATCTGTGTTTGTATCGGAGCTTTATTCCTCTTGTAAGGTCACGCAGCTACAGCTGGCATCAATATGGCAGGGCTTTTTTCTGTCTGAGCCCCAGCGCTGGAAAGTTATATTCATCTGGCTAATCAGTTTAAAAGATAATGAAAACAGAGATTGTTTACAGAGATTAGGCCCTTGGAAATGGAGTAATCAGCGCTTTGAAAGGACACTGACAGCGGCGGGCTATAGAAACCAAGCAACGCCGATGTTGCGCTCCATCTCTAACAAGCTCTCAGAGCCCTGATGTCATCACAGATAGAAGATAGAGTACCTTATCCTTCACTGCTCTCCATTCGGTCCTCTTTGCTGGAATGAAATTACTCAACGTTCAGCAGACGGGGCACCTGTCAGCCAGATGTGTTTGAGTAGAGCACAGGATGAAGTAAGCGTTTTAACAAAAAATGTCCTGAGAAAAATTAATCATGGGCTTAATTTCTGCTCAGCCCCATTGTTTAATATGCTGTTATGATGTATGTGGCAATAGATTGATTTATATCAGGGGAGGATGCTGGATTACTCCTGGAGAGACACTAATTCAAAGCTCAAGTCAACATTTCACGCTTTCATAAGCATATGGATTAAATGCTTATGTTGACATAAACCGCATTAAGCAGAGGCCAACTGTCATTTTTTTCCCCTTGCGAGGGTAGGTTTTAATTTGCGTGGCTCACATAGTGTTGTTTGTTGGCTGAACCATCCAATCCAGTCATTGGAGAGACACATGGGGCCCCATTTTAATTGGGGAAGGGTTCCCTCATACATGTATAAGAGCTTGCCCCAGAAAAAGCCATGAAAGTAATTATCAGTATCTCAGATCTCATCCAGGGAGAAGGGAACATATGTTTAGGATTTGGACTCGCAGGGTTGCCCACTTCACCAGCCAAACACAACTTGTATCTTTCTCGCTAACTGGGCGCGTAGTGTTTCTATGTATTTATCTCCATGTCTTCTGACAGAAAAATAGGTCTGGGAGGATGATAGATGGCGGAGCCGCGTCCAAGAAGACAGTAGGTCTGATGTGCCAGAACAAGTGGAGCAGCTCAAGGTTTAGAGGCGGCATTTGGCTGTTTTCATGCTTGGTAAATGGGAGAAAGAAGGTCTAGATTTGCTCCTCCATCTTTATATTTCTTTGTTTCTGGACTGTTTGTTCCAAAAAGTAAAAGCATTAGCTAGCAAACATAAAAATAAACTTTTTTTTTGGCTTTCTCTGCCCAGAACTGATCAGTTTTAAAGAAAGCTCTTTCCGCAGAGAAAGTAGATGGGTGTGAATCTTTCGTCTCAGTCTGAGTCCACTTTTGGCCACAACTTGCTGTCAGTTGAGCAGCTCAGGGAGGCTAAGACCCTGTTCTCCGCCTCTGACCAATGGCTCTGGCATCTTTCGCTCTGGCACGGCGACGTCCAAAGGGAATCTTTATTGTGATCAGAATACGTGGCAGAAACCTCCTATAAAGTCCCTCAATAAAGTGAAACAGAGAAACTATGGGTTGTGCTGGAGAGGCGAAGTGGGAAACATTACAATAAAAATGTCATTAATCTCTGCGGAGTTGACTTGATCACACTGTCCCATTTTCCCTTCGAGATACCTTTCTGTACTTCAACAAAGAGCAGGAATCAAGTTTTTTTTCTGTTGGTACTGCTGCTGTCACATTCTGAGAGACTAATGTAAGGTGGTTTGTAAAGCGGTGAATGTATTCCAGTGGTATCCATTTGTGTAATGCTGGGCGTTGGATTTTGCGGGAGACCCTGACATCCATTTCCCTCCCAAAGGAGGATGACAGGGGGACTGCCTTTGGTGCGAGCGGCCCCACTGTGTGCCTGTAAGAGCTGAGAGTTGGGTGGTCTGTCCATCAACGGCAGAGCTGGGGTTAGGCCTGAGAAAAGCAGCTCACCCATATCACTTTCAAAGAATGAAACCCAAATCGCCGACCGCTCTCTGCTCGCTGCCGCCTTGTACTCACAAAGACACCTGTTGTTCAACTCACACACAAAGGTTTCATCAATCTAGGCGTTTGCAGCCAAACAAACATAGATGCCATCTTGTATTTTAATTCCTGAAATGAATCTTGATCTGTTCTTTTTGAAGTAGATGTGTTACATTTGCCTATTTAAAACATCCGTGAACCAAAACACTGATTAAGCACAATTCAAACATCGTGCCATGTGCCCCGAAGTGTTGTGAAGCTATTAGACGGATATGATTTTTCCAGGCGCTGTCAGGTTGCGACATGAATGAGACGCGGCGATGAACTGCCTCTGGTAAGATGATAAATAAAGGAGTTCCTGCAGGACACCAGGATGTGCTTTCTGAAAACTAACAGGCTGTTCTGCCCTCGCTGTCCATGATGAATGAGCTGGGGATGTGTCAGGACTGAGCATACCTGTCTGTTTGTGGTGAACATCCCCGTTCCACATCATGTTTATTGGAAATGATGTTGTAACAAAGTGTGATGTTTATTTCTGAGTCAGAGGACAGAGTGAGAGGATGTTTGCTGGCTGCCTTTGCAGAGACGCTTCTTACTGTCATGAGAAATAAGTAATTACTCATCTTTGGTCAACACTGGCTGATTGGATGTCTATTTTGGGGGTCTGTTTACTGAACTTTATTGACACGTGAGGGCTGAGAATTAAATATTTATTTCCGGGCTGAATAAATTGAAGCCATGTTTGATTGAGTTGGATTCAAATAAAACATTAAATACATGCACGCTGCAAATGCAACAGTGAGTTTCAGGTATCTTGTAAAATAAAAAGGAGGTTTTAATCCACAATTAAACTGCAGTAAAAGCCCAAAAAACATTTCCCCTGCCTAATGGCTGGTGTAAACAAGTTTATACCACAGGAACTCTGAGAAGTAGGAAGCAACACAGAGGGATGAGGACAAAGAGGCAGAAATGTTCAAATAGAAACCTCTACGTTGTTACAATAACAATTGATGTCAAGGTAGTTTACATTAAGAGAGCCTGATCTCACTCTCACTATTAGATAAATGTCTGATGCTCTTTAATCCAGGGGACAATTAAGAGAGGCTGAAAATTGTTGAGGAAAGATGGGATTGGTTTTTACCTAAGTCTTTCCAGTAGAGCGGAGGCAGATATGAATAGCTGCGGTAATTTGATGAGGTGCTGCCTCTCCTTGGGATCACACACTGAGAGGAGGCTTTGTTTACGTGCCAAATGGATTTATGGAATCAAATAGAAGTTTTCATTTCCTTGTTTGAGTCGACATGCAGGGGATTAGAAGGGGGAAAAATGTGGGCAAAGATAAAAGAAGTTATCAGACACACAGCGGAGGAACAAAGGCTCTTTGGTTTGTTCTGATTTTCCATTTTACTTTGAGCAGCGTCTTTACCGTGCACCTCCAGCTTGGTTGGTAGTTAGGGAGGTTAGATTTGTTCATGGAATTTAGGATCAAGCTGTGAAAAGTTACTAAGCTTACTGATATGCTTCGTTTCTGTCTTTCCCTCGCCCCCAACAGTTAATTCAGTTTATTTTTGTGTGTAGAAAAAAATCTGCTGTAGTGCATTATTGTAAAGAAATCCTTTAAATAATTTGATAAAAACTCATGAGCCAAATTACACATTTTCAAGATTATCATGCAATTAGGATGTGCTCAAAGTATGCAGACCCATGACCACAAAAAGAATTTTTCTGAGTTTGATCAGGAGAAAGTTTATATATATTTTAGTTGCATATCTTTTTTGTGGTCAGCTATTCAGTAAAAATACATAGCTATGTCTCTGCAGCAGCTCAGAGAAGACAAACTGTTTCTTGGGAAGAGCTTTTGTGTTTAATATGATTTTCCTCTCATCACAGTTTCTTCTGCATGCTTGTAGATGCTTTTCAGTTGCTTGAAATCTTCCTCTTAACGTCACAAGATCGGATATTTAGTTCCTCTGAAAGTTAATACAGCTTTCACACATTAATATGTCTCTGTTATATGAATGCCATGTGAGGAATAATCTATTCAGTTTGCCTCATGTACACCCCTTTTCTATGTTGTTTCTTTACTATTATTTACTGGAAGGATTGTTAACTGATGATGAGATACTGGTATGTCGGCTTGTTCTTTCTCAGCCAAAATGCTTGCTAAGGAATCTTTGGTATCAGTTTTCAATACACAGAGAAATCTCATTGACTCTGAAATAGAAGTCCCTTAACATCACATTTGTAACACACTTATTACAGAAGGAAAAATTATTCTTTTGAAAATTTTGCTCTCATGTGTTGGCCTGAATGAGAAAAAAATTACAAACATGGCCCTTTAAGGCCACACAGGCAAGACAAGGTGCTGCAGGACTGTAAGGAAGTGGACCAGGTGGAAATCTAGTGGGATGCATGTCTATGAGCTTGTGTGTTTTGGAGAGGTTTTCTAACAAGCCATTATTACAACGCCAAAGGCAATGAGTAGCATGACCAAATCCAGCAGCAGGGGATTGGGGAGCATGTAAGTTAGATGATGGGAATGCAACATCAAGGTGCTGGGACAAGATGAGAGCAAGCGCTTGAGTGTAACCTCTCATGGCCGGAGTTGTGGAAGGCTGAACTCTCCCGAATCAAATTCCTCATTTAGTCCATGTGCGATGTTCTGCCCAGGTAATCCAACCTCTTCTGTGGCAGCAAGGTTAAAGAACGTTCATGTCCTTTGTAAGGAAGAGATATGCTTGAGTGCACCCTGAGCAGCTACCCCTGAGCACTTTGGGTGGGTGGCATCACTGGTTTGCAGCATTAACCAAAGCAAAAAAACATCCATGGCCTCATATCATATTTGTGTGAGCCTGTGACCATCCCAACTCCAAACTGCATAAGGAACTGACGGAGGAGGAGATTGAGAGGGAAAGTAAAACTTACAGAGCTTGAGAGGATTGCTGCAAAGGAAGGAGGGAGGTGCCATTTTAAGTTGGAAAATAATTTTGTAAAATATTTAGTCTCTCTAAGTTTCCTCCTCCAATTCATATTTGCAA
>JBBDHI010000007.1:22364062-22374222 GCA_037177115.1 Craterocephalus stercusmuscarum
TAACTGTTTAGAAAGTTTGAGCTTGCAGGTACTGGTTTCATTCTGTCATGTTTTACACAATCAGTGCAGAAAGCTAGACTAACACGAGCTGTTACTGTGATGTGATATGTTGTTTTTCTGAATGCTGTATTATATTTGACATCATGCTCCATCAAATCAGAAGGAAATGGCCAATATTACATATATTAGACATGTCCGTATCACTTCCACACGTATGCTTTAATAAAGTTTGAGGAGCCTTAATGGAAAAATGATCAGTGCTTGGATCACTAGGTGTTGTTGCCGTAACAGACTGAGGCATCCATTAAGCTTGTGCATCTCATGTCTGATAAAAGCCAAAGATAAAATGCTTGAGAGAAGCTTTGAACAAAATGAAATTAGAAACAAGTTGGTCCTCTTTAACTCCACTGCTCTTCCCTGTGTGTGGAAATGTAGTGCAAAGAAGTCCTGACAAGGCAGCAGAGGACTGCGTATTGGCTCCGTCAGCACGTGTTGCTCTGGTTCTCCTAGTGACCCAGTAAAGACTGGCAACCAGGATCACCTCCATGGCTTCCCCCCTTTTTTCTTCTCTCCAGGATGTTTCTTGCATCCCTCTTTCCCTCATCTCTCCTTCTCCTTCCCCCACTCCTGGTCCTGCAGTAATTGGTATTCCGAGTGGCAGCTGGGATCCATACAAACATAGCAGACAGAGGGAGAGGGTGAGCGAGGCTGTGTGTGAGAGAGAGAGAGGGAGAGAAAGACATGGAGGCAGAGAGAAAGAGAAAGCCAGCAAGTCAATACGATGGTTCATTAGAGCACTGAGTCACAGTGGCCGCTGCCTCGTTTGTTTGTGTTTGTCCAATACTCTTTCTTAAGCAGAGCCCACCGCCTCTGTCCGCTCACACTGGCAAACCTGACAGCAACTCACCCCAGGCTGCCTGGTGGCCTGTGATACGGGCTTTTTCGATCATACTCAGACATATACTCACACGTATAAAACAATTACTAAATTAATCCCCCTACAATTAGGCCGAATTTTTAATGATTCTCACCAGGTCTGAGTTCATGGCTAGACTGTGGTCAGTATGGGAATTGGTATGATATGCATTTGCTGCCCTGTTATTCCATAATCACGCTAAGATTAATTAATTTTTCACGAGTGAGTGTGTTATTAGAATACAGTGTCTTTGGCTGGATTAATTGAGGTGTTGATGAGGCATGCAGTGAAGAAACTCCCCCCCGAAAACCCAAACTATCATTTCTGATTACAAGTGCGGATGTAAAGAGGACAGGCCGGCTGTCTGAAATGGGATTTAGAGATGAGAAAAACAAGAGAGGCTCCATTAGGAAACAAAAAATAGGATTCTGCTGTTATTGAAAATTTTAAAGTGGATGTTCCAAAAAAAAAGAAAGAAAGAATGAAAGAAAAAAGAATAAGGCCGAGGAGTGTTCTCTGGTCGTGGTGAGCTGAAAGGAGACTACTTGTCAGGATATTGAAAGAGAGACAGCGAGCTAGGCTAAGAGAAAGGGCTGAAATGACCTGCTCCTCTCTTCAAGCCTTGTTTATTTTGGAAGAAACTTTAATATGTCAGTGGCTGTGTGGTGGTCAGGCTGCGGCTGCTGGCTCCTAAGGCCCTCATGGTGCACGGTGACCTCTCATTACCGCTGCTTGAGGGAGCGTGAAACGGAGGAGATCACTCCAAAGGGCAGCTGTGTAGATGCGCCTAACCTTTTAAACCATCGGAATACGTCAACCATACAAATAACTCATTAACCTTATCCATTTAAATGGAAAGCTCCTACTTTTATCCTACACCCCTTCTTCTCTGCTATATTTGATTTGTTTAATTGGCCACTGACCATGATGCAAATGGAAAGCCCTTTTGTAATGTGGTAGCCTACGTCTAAGGAAGCCACACAGCGATTCGGCTTCTACACTCGAAGCTGAAGCTGGCTCAGAATTTGGGGGAAGGGAGAAGTAAAATGAGGTGAAAGCATGTTAGAATGTGTGTGTGTGTGTGTGTGTGTGTGTGCGGTTAGGAAGTGGCCTTCTGCTCTGTCCAGCACAGGAGGGCATTGATTGGAGAAGCTCGATAGCTCTGGGCTTTTAATCACCTCACTCAGATGCTGCATTGTCCTACAGGCTTGGAGAATAAGCACTGCTAATACCCCAGTGCATATGCACACATCCACCGGCTCCCAGGCCTTCACAGACCCACGCATGCTGTGATCAATAGGCCTGATTACCTGCAGGGAGGCCTTAGCTGTCAATTGTCCACAGAAAATCCAGACCTCTTTTCCCAAACATTTTTTAATTCTGTCTTTCATTTTGAAAAATTCAAGGTGATCTGACATATAAAACAAAAACCATTGTTTCTAAATATTTACTTAGCTTGATTAGGGCATGCTTTTATGCCACCATTTCAATAAGCGCATGCATATTTTGTTTCAGAAATGCAACTATTTTTCAGATCTTACATTGCTGTCTTTTAATGTACTCCTCCGGCACATCTCAGGCATTCTCAGTGGGGATAAGGTGTACCCTCAGCAGGGACCAACCCATGTGTGAAAATGTTATCTCATGCTCTCTGAACCACTCTTTTGTAATTTGAACCTGATGAATCCTGACATTGTCATTTTGGAATATGGCTGTTCCATCAGGAAAGAGAAAAAAAACTAATGATTGTTGGAAAACCTACTCATTAAATGAATTTAGGGCACATAATGCTGCTAAATGTAGACCTGACCAAATAAAGGCACCCCATCTTGCTCCCACAGGCTTGTACACTAAGTCCAAGACATGATGGTTGCAATTTGCCGCCCTAATGCCTTGTTTTTATTCTTCCTGAGTCCAAATCTGTATGCACCCTACAGCAAACTGAAGCCTTTGTCTTTAGCCTGATAAGAGGCTTCATAAAGGCTTTGACTCCAATACCTTGTGTTCTCTTTGCATTGTGTGGATAAAAATAAACTTACTTTTATTAACATTACATAGAGTTCAGCTTGACTTCCCTTCCATTAGATTAAACCAAACATTTTCTATCGACCACATTTACCCCATAAAACCATGGTCCATCACTGTAATTCCACTGATATTGCACTAGAGCCTTAGTAGTTTCAACAATCCAAGCATTTATTTTGTTTCCCTCATGTAGACCAATGATTTGATACCTCTAACACAGAGTTAGGTTTTATTGTTAGTTTATTATGTAACATGATTGTTATTTCATTCATTAATTGGTTTGATTATTTGTGTGTGAGAGCAGATTATGTAAGACTTTCTTCTTTCTTCCCCTTTTCTTTCAAGTGTTTGAAATGTATGCTGTATTGATTGTGTTGATTAGTAAAGATGAAATACAGTAAATGCAATAAATGTTTTTAAAAAGTCACTTTGGAACCATAGTTTAAGATATTTGCTGCATCCGTTTGGGGAAAACTTGTTGCCATCAGAAACATACTAAGACCTGCAGAGGCTATTTTTGTTTGGTCAAATCCAGTTGATGACATTTCTGTCTTCTTTTTCATTGCTTGATTGTTAGAACATTATGTTCCCAAGAACATGGGGAAAATATATTCACTTAGCTTATGAGAGTATATTCTGATCTAGCCTGGTCAATTTTCCACCAAAATGCCAAAGAAGTAATCTCAGGCTACTTTCTTCAAAGACAGTTCTGCTTGAGCTTGCATTTGTGGTTAGGGGGTAAAAACTTTCAGTGGGGAGAAACATCTTGTAAAACCGGCTAACAATACAGTCGACTGGCGTGCATCATTGCTGTGGCTTAACTAGCTACCACTGCTAATAGGTTGTTTTCCGTGCTGCGGAGTTGAGCTTCTTATTCATTAACCCTCAAGTCCAATGCTGCAGAAAGAATTTATCACAAGTGCCATTACAGCTACAGGAGGCTGAAAAGTAAATAAGCATCTGACACACTGAGCTCAGGGTCAGCAGAAACACAGGGAGCGACCGAAACCTTTCAGTAGCAGTTAAGCTAGTGGACCTTACATAAGCTAATTATAAGTTAGTATTAAAGTCAGCAGATACAAAATAACAAGTGCTTGAGTCAAACATTTGTCTTGTAACTTGGACATAAAAAAGAAACACTTGCTGTGAAATGAAATGCAGTAAAGTTAGTTGATTTGAGATAATAGGCTAACTGAACCAACAGCCAACCAATGCAATGTGTAGGAACAGGAAGTAACACAGTAGCTTCTTATGTTTGGAGCCATGACGCGATAAATCAAAAATTACCTCAATATTAATGTTCAAATCCATATCAATGGGAATAATCAACTAGTTTCAAAGTCATATTTATTTAACAACCCCCATTGTGCCGCCCTCCCCTGAAAGACCATGACTGAGACGTTTCTGATATTCTGCTGAGAAGTGCTGCACCTCGAGGCAAACGTGAGTGTCGGAGGAGAAACACATGCTCTCTGAGTCCAGAATTAAGGGCTGTTCTGACCCAGTTGTGAGGAAAACGTTTAGACTTGGGCCTACACATCGAGCTTCTAAATATGGCTTTTTCTCTCACTCTGGTTTTCACTCTGTCTCCATCTCTTCTCCCTCAATCTGTCTCTTTGCCTTCTTGGCTGTCATATCCCTTTATACTGTTTAGAAATGCTGTACATTGTGTTACAGGGTTGCGACTGATAGCCTGCCAATTTCAGCTGTGGCACATCAGAGAGGCCAACACCCCCTTCCAAAACACAGAGAGACACACATTAAAGCCGTGACAGTGTGCTCCTTTTCCTGCTCTCACTGATTCCATACTGCCTGATTAAGTGTTGCACAAGAAAGCCGGGTTTTTCATGTATTATTGAGGAGGACCACTGAACACACAGTGGCCAAAAACTGCAGAGAGAGCGTCTCGATGCAGGAAAACACAGAAACTCCCTCCCGGTGTGGTTTGTTTTGTAGACATGCTGCAGCTTCACAAGTAATAGGCAAGATGTATTGTTCTTTCTCATCAGAGGTTTTGAGACCATTTATATTTCAATCTGCACAGCCTATCAATAAGCCTCTAAGCCCGGTTTCAAAAACTAATAACATCAGTGACTTTAAAAGGGAAAACAAATATCAAAGAAAGGCGGAGTATTAGCAGCCAGAGATGGTGGGTGAATATCGAGATTTGTGGATGGTCTGAAGGGCAGAGCGGGGCTGTTTTTTCTGTCCTATGTTCTCGTTATTACTCGCAAACACATGCAAATAGACTGCACACATATTCTTTTCTGAGTGAAACCCTTCCCTAGGTTTTCCTGTCTTGTCATATTGGCTTTTTTCCACCCTCTGTCCTCCCTTTCCCATTCCCTCGCTCTCCTGCTTTCTCTCCATGTATCTTCTTTCTTCTCCTTCTGTCCTCTGCCACCTCCCTCTTCCCACCCCGCCTGCCCCTGTCCTTTGGTTTTGAAGCCAAGTAAAGGAGTCGCCTTCTGAAGCAACGGGGAAATAATTTGTGCCTCTGAGAACAAAGGGAAATCTTTGCTGTGAGAGTAATGAAATGGATTTTGTGATGTGGATGAAAACCGTCTTTATTTTACTGGCTCATTTTGGAAGACAAAATACAGATAAAATACTGTGAAGAAACTAAATAATAGCAGTGTACAGTAATCTCTGAAGGATGAACTATATCTTTCTCTTATAGCATCATGATTATCAGATTCATGGAGGCAGTTTTAAATGCTGTCATGTGCAATCTGTTATGTTCACATACTGTTTGGAAATTCCTCAAAGCTCTCCAGAGACTTCCATGCTCACTTATTGAGCTGTTATCAATAAGCTGCATTTGTCTTGGCCCATTGAGACAGGACAAATTAGCAGGACATGTATTGTGTTCAAAATAAAAGAGTTCGAGAGCCAGAGAGCGTGTAGTTTTCTTTCTTCCTTTTTTTTTGATGTCTCAAACAGTGTAAAATGTCTCATGGGTCTTTACTTACATAGTATTTTTTATCTTTTTCCAGGCACAACTAAATAGCATTCTGAGGAGGATTCACAGATCAAAGAAATCTCAGAGCTTTAAACTATCATGCCTGAGCTGTTTCGGGTCATCCTGAAGCAGCACAATTGTTAAAAGTGAACTATTACTTAAACTCACTAATTAAAAGAGAGATTGTTTAAGAAGTCCAAAAATGAGAACAAATCTAGTACGTCCTGCAACAAATTCAAATGACCTTCCTAAATCCTTTGCTGGTGCAATCTGGAGTTGATTTCCATTCGTTACTATATAGTGAGTTTAGCTATCAAAATTTGCATTGCATGAAAACTATATATCTAATTTTGTACATAAAGTCTGTTGGCTTAGACAATGTAGAGTTTGGTGAGTTATTAGCTATAAGGCAAACATTCCACAGCTTATCAGTGAAGCTGCGGGACCTCTAACGCTCGGATAGGAAGGCAAACCAGCAACGCCACAGAATTTATCTGTAGGGCAAGGCAAGATTATTTGTATAGCACATTTTCAGGTTCAAGACAATTCAAGAAGATGACAGAAGTTTTAAGTGCTACATGATTGATGACAAGCAGGTCGCTACATCTCTCTGCTGACATGCACATTAGATTCAAACGTCTGAGAAGATGCTCAGATATTTGCAAGCTAAAGATGCACGACAGAGATTACCCCAGGAAATGTTTTTTTTTTAGTTGGTAGCTAAAAATGTGGGAAAATGCAAAAAACTGAATTTACACATCTACATGTAAGGAACAATGTAAGTTTTTGTTTGGTGTAATCTAGATTTAGTACACATAAAACTTGATGTTCAACTTCATCCATTTTAACGAGTACAACTCCCTGATGACAAGTGCTTTGTGTTTCAGACAGTCAAAATATGTTTAACCTTTGCGAGGCTGCACTCACTTTGTTCATGTCTTTAAAAAAAAGACTGACTTAAAGTTTAAAACCAAAGAGGAGTTTTCCACAGATTGAAACGGCCTTTTCATTTAATTGGACAAAGATGCCTGAGAGAAATATGTGGCTGTTCAACTGCAAAAGACATCTTTAATTACCACTTGTTTGTGCATGTGTGTGTGTGTGTGTTTGTGTGCCTTACATTTGCCACCATGAAGGCATTTCACCTTATATCCAGTAAACAACCATTCTTGCTGAAACCTGCTTGGTTTTATGTTTTCATTAGCAAACTATTCTCCACATATGATGCATTCTGGATGAGTTCTGTGCTGTTTGCTTTGATAAAACTGAAGTAAAAACCTAACTATCAAAAAACCGCCGGCAGTCGTTAATCAAATGGTGCAGGAAAAATCAAGGCTACCAGGAGAGACATAAAGCACTCCACTACCATCACTCCACTAGCTCACTGACCTCTCTAAACAACAAGCTAAATGGATGGAAACTGACTGGATGCACAAAGTGCGGCCTTCTAAGTACCATTTCTATTTTTGGCAAAGAACATATATTTTATAATATTGTTGTGTTTATTCACACTGGGACCTGCTTTCCACAGTTCATGTCATCAGGCTCCTAAAACGCCGGTTTAATGTGGACAAAATGTCCTAATGATAGAAAAGAAAAAAAAACTTAAGCTGATAATCTCAACTCATCTCTGTGTGGACATGGCCTTAATTTTAACAATCACACAAGCTCTGTACAGTCAAAGCTTGAGGGGATCAAGGACTCCAGGTTGGGAACCACTGATCTAATTGCCTGCTAAACAATTCCAGAAATAACATCTGAGGATTGATTCCTCTGACTCAGTCACCTCTGTGCAAATGTAATAAACATCCATCTAGATAAAAACATTTTTGTCTTCCTGGGTTTGTTTAGTGTTTTTCTTTTTGTTTCTAAAAATCTTCGCAGCTTTCTTTCACAGCAAAACTCCAAAACTAAATCCATTCTGATTTTCACCCCTAGCCCATCAAACTGTGGGAAATTTCAGTCTCTGAATCCAATGAAAACAGCCTGTTGTATTCTCACAGCTGCAGTTTGATGCTGCATAGTAGACGGTGCTTCCAAACTAATGCACCATTCTGAAATTCAGCTATGTGAGATGGTCTCTGATGTTCCATGTGAAGGTGGTATTTTAGAAGTATTGGTTAGACTTGCCAACAAAACCTTGAGTTGCCCCAACCTGTCTCTTCACATACATGAGTTATGGCAATGACAGAGGATGAAAAAGTACGATTGTGGGAATGTTGAACTGGAGTAAAACTGGTCTTCTGCCCCAGCTCCTCTATCTGAATGAGTAAGCCTGCACGGCATGAAGCAGCTGGGGTTACAAGGTGAGATGATGCCTAAACTCTCTTTTTGCTCAGACTAGCTGTGACTGGTTTCGTTCAACCAGCACCCTTGCTTGACTCATAGACTTAAAATATAATATAAAACTTCAGCAGTCTTTAAACTCACAGTTGCAAAGGAAAGGGTCATTTTTGCTTTGAAACCAGTCAGCAATATAGGGATGTAACAATACTCTGAAAATAGATTCAAAATCGATTCGGACTGATTTAAATGGCAATCGATGTATAAAAAAGGAAAAACAATTTGCATGCAATAAATCAATGCAACCAATGCAGATGATGTTCAAAACAAATAAAACTTATTTTGTTCATGAAAAAATTGTCATAATTTCCATATCTATAATAATTATTTGTTCAGTGTTAAGTTTTGTTAGTACAACAGCCAATAGAAGGTCACAGTTTTAAACAAGGGAGAAAAAGGCAAATATAAGAAAGACGATTCATTAAAATAACTAAAATTTATTTTGTTGGAAAAATCATAAACAATTGAAATCGAGAACTTAAAATCGAGAATGCAATCGTGGCTTGAGTGAATTATTACATCCCTATTTACCAGGTATCGAACTGGTGTAGAAGAATATTCCCTCACCTCCCCACAAATATTATCAGAGGGAACCTAATCAAGTTCTTTTTTATTTATGCAATAGGCCTACTTACTGTAACTCAATCCTTTTACCCGGTTTCGCTGACTATTTTAGCATCTTTGCTATCCTTTAGTCAGATTTCAAAGCTGAACACCAAAGCACAACAAAACAGAGATAAAATACTCCTTCCAAACACTCACTCAAACTTCTTGAGCCTGGTATTCTGTTTTAGTAACCTAAGCATCCGTTCATGTAGAGTGAAAGTAAAGCAACACATCTGTGTGGCTTTGCAGGCATCATCTTTCTGGAGCAGTTTAACCCACCTATGTATTTTATATGGAAGCCCTGTGGAGGTTTCAGCGTCCTCCTTGTCCATCCGTCCCTGAGCACCTGAAGGTGCACCTCGCTCCCTTGGATAAGCAGCGTGTGCTCGTCTATCCAGCCGAGGAAGAAGATCTCTGAGAGCGCGTGCGTCAGCGCCTTGTTCCAGAAATGCTGCATGTTGACGGCTTTGAAACTGGCAAAGACCTCGTAGCCGGTGCGATGCTCCAGCTTTTTTTTGGAGAGCACGGTGGGCGACGGTGGCGAGTGCTCCTCATCTTCCCTGCAAACCTGCGACAACACCAGAGCCAGAGAGTGCGGAGTTATGAGGAGAAACTTCTCCATCCTGGTTGCAGCCAGTCACTCTAGAAAAGTGTCTTCGGTAGGCGCATAGTGGAGTACACACAACTTTCTGCTTCAGTCTAAATCCTAGCGGAGGTTAAGTAGTTTTGACATGTTTAAGAGTGTGATCCTGAGTCAGCAGCTTGATGTTATGAATGTTAAACACAGGTGCTCCAGCGCAACCTGATACGCGTCATCCCCGCAACCACCTCTCGCTAACTGTCAAAGAGCATTAGGACCTGCGTTCACACAAAAGAGGCGAGGACTTGTGTTGCGTTCAAGTGCACCTTACAAAATTACAACCTTCCACGTAGAAGGGTAAAAATCTTCGTTTGGCTTTGAAATTGATGTTTTAATCAGACGAATTTTGATGTAATCGTCAACAGCAGCTTGTGAACACGGCAGATGAAAGAACATAGCGGTAAAAAAAGGAGTAGGCCTACCTGTATGATGCAATGCAAATGCAACCTCAGACCAAATTCTACGTAAGTTTTCAAAGGAGTCAGATTTAAGGAAAATTCGCCCAGTTTGACCTAAATGTGATAAAAAAAAAAGTTAAAACTGGATAAAATGTAAATTTAAAAAAATCTGAATACAATGAGTAGCAAATCTATCAAACAAACTTTATTTGTATAGCCTTTCTCATACATCATGATGCATCACAAAGTGTTTTACTATGTAAAAACAAA
>JBBDHI010000007.1:22475211-22485243 GCA_037177115.1 Craterocephalus stercusmuscarum
TTTAGATTGCACCAGTTTCATAAAACAAAAGCAACATTTAAACCGTTCTGCATACTTAAATCTACTTCTGAACGGAACAACACCCTGTTGACAAATTGTAATAATGAGTGTGTAATTCATTGGTATTCTAGTAGGACTGATTTCATTCCTTGCAATAAATCATCTGTCAAGTGAAAAGGGCAGGCCTAGCAATGCTTTTTGGCTGAAGGGAAGGAAAAGGCAAAATGTGTATAAAAACTGAAACATTATCATAAATAACCTTTTGGCAAAAATGTGAGTAAAATTTCCTGTGCACTGCTTTAAGGTGAATATAATAGATGCTGCTGTACCTGTGCAATCTCTAACTCTGAAAAAAATCTAACAGAGATCACCAGACTGCCGTGTTTTCAGAACTTGATTTCAGTTTGGTGTTCCAACATTTCAGTGAAACTTGCTTCTGTGGGCGAAAGCAGATAAGCCTGTGATATATTAATATTCAGTCAGGAGAAGCAGCTTTGGGGAAGTGGTCTCGGCTCGGGATGAAAGGGGTGAGTGAAGGTGGGAGTGTTGAGGAGATAAGACAAAGCCAGATGCAGTGTAGCAGCGAATCTGTGGCGCTGGGGAACTTAAGGCTTCAGAGTGAGAATTAACACAAAATTAGCACACATTAACATAATCCTGTTCTGTCTTCAATGTTTTATCATTTCTGTCTGGATCACTTTCCTTTCTCATTTAGTCCTCTTATTACTCCAATCCTGTGTCACTGTAAGTCTCTGCTACCGCAAGGTGTACAGGCCGATAACTGCAAGGCAGCATTAGCGATTTAACAGGTAAAGCGCCACATGTAATAACTGTATATACTCAGGATTTATTAAGAGGAAAGGGAACCAATATGAAATAGAAGGATTACAGGAGGAGGACCAAGGCTGTTTCTCTGCTCTGAGCTGAGTCACAGTAAGTTATTGGGTAGCAGACAGTCCCAACTCAGTGATAAACACTGAATACCTGAGAACAAGACAGGATTCCTGATCAGAGGAATGGGACTGTGTGTGGCCATGTGCATCCATGTGTTTACAAAAGCTGTAAACACCCTGAAACCTAAGTACAACTGAAGGCTTTTCAACACTGGTGCAAACATAATGAAAAAGCAATACTTCTGTAAAGGTCTTTATATGGGTCAGTTAGCTGGAATATCCAATACCTCAGCCTGGAATACACTGCTATTTCATTTTAGACAGATTGTTAATAAAAAATTAATCTGTCTGTCTCAAAATCTGTCCAATACAACAAAGCAACCAGACACCATCATTCTGCTTGCTACAATGCTGGACAGAACAAGTTAAAAAAAGAAAAATAGACAAAAAGAAAAAAAAAGAATTAATCTTATACACCTATTTATATAGCCGTATCATGAAATTCATATGAGTGCTTTTTGAATGAAATGTCTTGACATAGATTTCCATGAAATATAATAGAGGACATGCCACGCAATGAATTCTTATAATTTTATTAAGCCATTCAGTCTTTGGCACCCAATAAGTCACATCACGGGCCAGTAGCATGAGTTCATCCTTAAAACTGTCCCAGAATGGGCATGACTGTTCGATGAGTGCAGTGGCATGGAGAACACAGTACGAATACTGGAAAGCATTATGTGGGAAGAAGTTCAGAGTGGTAGTTTGTCAGCTACTGCGTCGGTTTCTGGACGGGTGAATTCTCTGTTCATGGTCAGAAATGATCTGTGCTCTGGATGAATACCAGCCTGCGGTCAGTTGCATCTGGGATAGAAAACTTCAAATTCTTGTCACTCTGCTGTCAGGAATGATCCCCTACTGTGACAGCGACGGTCTGCATCCTTCAGATTAGAACACTTTGACCGGACGTTTTCAGTTCCAGATGTTACATCTGTTTCCAACCGTGAATGCGGATTTCATCCACCTGGAACTGACGCATCCACCTGGTCTAAACTCAAGCTGTTGCTACCATCAGAGTGACAGACATTAGAGGGGTAATATCCAAATTCAGGTAAATACGTTTACAGCTCTGACAACAGACACAAAACTGAAAAAACTACAACAAAGCTATGATGACTGAAACCAACGTGTATTAAAGCTTGGATAGACCCAATTTTTTAGGATTTAATAATAAGTAAAACAAAAACAAACAAAAAAATCAGAAGCAGTTGTGTTTGGCTCAGTCCCCTCAAGTTGACTTAGGGTCCTTGGCTCTGCAGGTAAAGCCAACGGTCACAAACCCAGGCTTCAGGATGGACAGTGATTTTAACGGTAAAGTCAAACTTTTGGCAGTGGGAAAAAGTGAAGTCCATCAGTAATCCATGTTTTCATTTGTCATGGTTGGATATACGAGTCTGCCAGTCATCTTTTTCATGTCTCCATATGGTTTAAATTGCTGCTGCATGCCTTTTTACCACAGCACATAAGGACCATAATACTATTTTACGTTTTTTATTGTAGGACTTTGTCTTTTGCTTCTCTTTTAGTTGCATTTCATTGTTTTATAATTTGTTTTATAGCTTATGTTCTTTAAACGGAATTGTTTTACTGATGTACAGCATATTTCTACAGCTTTATGAAAGTGCTGCATGAATAAAGTTGGTATGTCCTAGTGCAGTTTTTCAAACATCTCAGTAAAATCTTTCCTTTTTTGATCAAACCAGCCAATTTGGAGTCATGTTGAAAGAGTTATGTGTGCATATTCAAGTTTGCATTTACAGCCACAAGTGTAAACTAAGCAGAAAATATAGGAGGTAATCAGATAGTTGCAGGATGGTCTGGCCATGGCATCACCACACTGATTTATCTTGTCATAACAATTAGTTGTTTGCTACTATAAATATTAGGATAATGCATTTTGGAACTTGTTCAGCAAAAGTTATGTGTATAAATTCATGCTTGGTGGTGAAGGATTCTCCGGATGGTGTGCAGGCATCGTAATTTCAATTGGCCATAACTGTAAAGGTGTGGATAAAAGAAAATCTGATTTAAGGAAAGAGTTTAATACCCATTTGCAGCTCACTGGCTTCACTTTTGCTATTGTAGCCCCTATCAGCTTGGACAACTTTTTGTCCAGGCTTACAATACTGAAATCTGACACTTCTAAACCTGAATAAATGAGATTGGTTCAATATGGGGATCAACGTCTTTTTAATAAAATCTGATTTTCTCCCATTTTTGCTACAGCACTCGCAAATAAAGTAAAAATAAAATGATTGCAAATAAATCCTCATGTACACACATTGGGGCCCCTTCACTCTCTGACATAAAGAGAAGCCAGCATCATGTGTGGGGGAAGGTAGCACAGAGGTGGCAACGACGTCATGCTCTTGCTGCCTGGCAACGCCTCTTCACTAGAGGACGAAAAGTGCTTCATTGTTTTGCTGCCATTCACAGCATCTGTCTCAAGGTCCCTGTTTCTAAGAGAGAAGAGGACCAGCTTCATTTTTATGCATGCTTCTATGATTGTGTGTGATACCAGACTGCAAGAACAGAAACCAAACATGGGGGACCCTATGAACAAAGAAGTACCAAAGCAGGTTTCTATAAAAGGGTGCAGTTGTTGTCGTGGCCACTTTTATCTCCTGTCTCACTTCAGGTTTTGTGATATTTTGGTCACAAGCAGAAAGAATGAGAAAGAAAATGTAACATGAATGGATGGAGAGATACATTCAACAAAGAGTTAGAAAACCAGTTAGAAATTGTCCAGTTTTATCTACATTTAAGTGTCTAAGCACGTAATGGTACCTCTCTCATACTGTATTTTGCTGCTTAGATCTGACTTAGCTGTAGATAAATGAAATGTCAGCCTTAACCAGAAGCATGTTATGCTCTAATGCTGACCCTGACAACAGCTTGTTATGTCTTCAGGCCAACCCAACTACCCCCTTTATTTATCACACCCACGCCCTTTTCTCGTTTCACTCCTGTTGCCTGGGCCTCAAGCCACCTTTTTGGGCTCAAAGACTGCATTCTTGCTATCCAGCCACAAACCCATCTCCGCTCCAGTGACGAAAAGTTTAAATCTGAATTAAGTAAAAAACACTCATCAGAAACTATCCTCAAAGTAATTAATTACATTTTTCTTACCGTTGACCCTAGACATTGACTTTTCTGATTCTCTTGGATGTCTCTCCAGAATCCAACAATATTCATCATTCACATCTGGAATCCCCCCTAAAAATCACCTGTACAGCACTTACACGGCTTAAATCTTACCTCATAAATTGTCAACAATTTGTCCACATCAGCAACTGCTCATCATCATCCATAGCTCCACTGTCCCATGGTGTCCCTCAGGGTTCTGTGCATGGTCCTCTTCTATTCATATTTTACTTGCTCCCACTTAGAAACGTCATCTGTCACCATGTTTCTACAATTTCACTTCTGTGCCGATGACGTTCATCTCTACTTGTCCTCTAACCCACCTTGACCAGCTGGCTCATTGAAATGAAATCCTGGGTGTAACAACAGTAACAAAAAAGCATGATTATTTTTTTAACCAAATCTAAGTACAAAAACCACAGAAAACATCTGCCTTATTATTGATAACTCCACATCCCTTCAGCATCATCCTTGACAATAAACTCTCATTTGAGAAACACGTTTGTTTAAAATATCTGCCGCCCCTTCCTTCACTGATACCTCTTCCCTTGACCACATCTCCGCCATTCTCCAGAGACTCCACTGGCTTCCCATTCTGCAATGAATTTAACTCCTCACATTCAAAGCCCACAATAGCTCCCTCCTATGTGACTTACCTCTATCATCACCACCTTGAACCAAGTACGAAGGGGTGGGGGAGGTAAAGTTTGTTTTCCTGCTGTAAATCATCTATGAATGTCCCAAAATGCACTCTTTGTATCATTATTATTTATGTACGCACACTCAAGCCACCACAGAGTAAAGATATACATGCTCACACATATAATCGGACAAAAGCAAAGCTGTGGAGTGAGGGCAGAGGCACTTTTGTACTTGAAGCCAATTGCACCATCAGGATCACAGCAGATAAAATGAGGTCAGGAGAAAGAAAATGAAAATGCCATTCCATTTTTAAACCTTTAAAATAAGAACCAGAGCCTTGCTTTGATTGTCAGGGCCTGTAAATTGGAGAGATGGTGAGAATAAACCTTATCTTCTCTTGGCAACCTGTCACTCTTTTGTGCTGGTGTTAGTTGGCCTCAGAAAGAAGCCCTCTGATAGTGGTGACTTTCTTTCTTTCTTTCTTTAAGGAATCATTATGACTCGTTCAGGAACTGTGAATAGTACAGCGTGGCTTATACTTGTTGTCATGTCATAGTTTGTAGTTATTGCAGCAGCAGGTAACTTTTTTAACATGTTAAATGCAGGTTAATGCATTTTATAACAAACTTGGGATCAATAAAGAAGCTCGGCAAATTCTAGAGGGATAATTGGTCAAATTCTAGTATGTACGTTTTGACAGATTTTTGAGAAAGCATGCAAACATTGCAAGCATGTACTGTATATCAATAACATGCAATCAGTAATATATACTTTCATGCTGCATTTTAAGTTGTAAGTTGCGCTGAAGTGCATATTTACCGACCCTGTAAAGATATCTCTAGTAATACTCAGGGTACAATATTTGCTCCAGCCTGTAATGTATTTTTAAACAAAATGCTGATCATAGCCTATATATTTTTTGCAACAAACTTTCCAGAAAAGAAGCGATAGATTCTCACGTTTGGAAAGGCTTACAGACTGTGTTACAAACACAACCACAGGGCCTGTAAAGTTTGTGATCATTAAAGGTAAACATTTCTGTTCGTACAGCCTGAGTTGAATGACCGGAGCTTTCCACCAAAGTCATTCAATTTGTGTTTAGGAACCTAATTAAAACACAGGAAAAACAAAGAACAATCAGCCTAAAAGTTAACAAATGTTATATTTGCCCTTCGTCTTCAAAATCTTATATTGCTTTGTGTGAAAATAGAGCCTTGTAGTGATTGTATGCTACATTTGATTAAGCCTTGTCACACAAAAACAGCAAGCTGAGAGAGAATGTTAGATCTACAATATCATCCAAGTAACGGAATAATTATAGATGTAATCAGTTTTTGGGCTTGGATGATGAAGAGCGTGAGCAAAAGATTGATATCGTGTCTGGCTGCTTTTTGTCTGTTTTTGGGCAAAAAAAAAGAGAAGGTATTTTTGCATCAATTCAAGACAGAATATAGTTTCTAAGAACACTGTTTTGTGCCTGTGGAGATAAAGATCAAAGCTGAATTAAACCTTTGGCAGAAAACCAGAGGGTCATTAAAACCTCCACTAAAGTTTGACTTCTTTTAACGAAGACATTTATTTTAGGCTATTTTACAAGATTTACTTGGTTTTCGAGCTGAAGGGAGTCATTTATCACTGAAGCAAAAACCTAGAGACACTAATTTATACAATATTCAGACATATCTGAATTAGTTTTTTGTTGTAGTATAAGTGCTTATTTTATATCTTATTACACTGCACACAGAGATAGGACTGATGTCTATTTCTTGTGTTGACTATAACGTTCTTGCAGCATTTTCACGCAGGTAAACTTCTACAAGCCACACACAGAAATGCTACAAATATTCAAACCAGAAAAAATGTATTGAACAAATATGAGGGAATCATTTTAAAGTTCAATACTTTCATTCTGCTTAATGTCTCTGAAAAGTACAATCAGTTTAAGCTTTGTTAGTTTTGAAGAAGACCACCTTACACCCTATATATACATTTTTGCGTGCAGAGCAGACAATAAACCTGAGCTCAGACAAATGATGGATAATGCCCCCATTCCACAATGAAACATAAAAGCGTCTTGCTGATTTATAGATGCAGTTAAAGGCAAAGGCAACTTTTTAGGCTGCCATCAGAAAGCAATGTTCTGAATAATGAGATACGCTGTTGGCTTAATGCACACGTTCTGCTACATCTGAATCAGATAAATTGAGAATGAAATAACAAAAGACAGTCACAGAGTTAGTCCATACTAGTGCCCCAGGCCTCTACAGCTACTTATCAAATGGTGTGTTATTGTGTGGATCAGTGGTGCAGTTAAAAGTTTTATATTAGCTGAACTTAGGAAAAGCCTGTACTTATATTCCAAATTTCTCCCTAACCAATTATTTTATCAAACAGGAATTATAGCTTTTCTTTCAGTGGTTTATTGAAAATGGGACCATGACACAATGAGTTTGGGGACATTGTGGGTGTGTGGTGAAATCCAATGAAAAATGATTATCATCATAGATTTAATCTGCCAGAAAAAAAAAGCAAAACATTCGGAAATGTCATTATGGAATTTGGGATTTATATAGTCAAAGACTCAAAGCTGATTTCTGATTTGGACAATGATGAATTTTGAAGGTAGATAAAAATGAAACCAAAGTAAAACATTCCATCATGGTCTTATCTAGGCAACAACCTGCTGCTGCTGTGCACCAAAAGACAAAAACAAAAGCCTCTCACAACCTCACAGGAGTGCAGATGCTTGCACTTCTCATGCAATACAAAGTTACGTCCCAGTCTAAGCTCATTTTATGACCAGCAGATAAATACAATGTTTTATCCCACAAACATGGTCCGTTTTTAAATCACGGTGGAGGTGTTGAAATTCGTTCTGTAGTCTGAGCTTAGCAACAATATGATTGGCTTTTGCATACTAAAGATGACATGAGAGAGATGGGTCAGACAGAGAGAGAGGAGCGATCCCAAAAGTGAAGCAGTATAATCTGAGTCTGACTATGACCTACAGATATTACATATAGCTGAGGAGGAGAAGTTTCACCTCTCAAAATAACAGCACTTGAATATCAAGTGTTTTTTGTGTATCCCTATCCAGGAATGTCCCAATGCGATCACAGGCCTCCTCTCAAGGGAGTCCTGGTCAAAAAAACCACCAGCACAACCCACAAAGAAGAGACAGTCACAATAAAAAAGGACTAGTTACAATAAGTTAAAACAAAACAAATAAAAACACGAAAACTGACAATAGTGACATATTAATGATCGCATTTCCATCTCTTTTAATACAGATTCAAAATTATTAAAAGAGACAAGGTCTTAAGGTTCTAAGGTTCTTTGTAGGCTGCTGCAGCTTGAAAGAGCACAGTACTGATAAGCAATTTTCCTACTCCGTACGGACACGGGGGAACAGATAATGTACATCTTGAAAGCGCAACGCACAAGGACCATCAGAGTTCTGGAGACACACATTCAGGCAGAGAACAGACCAAGGCAGCCTTTGTAGATTTATCTGTACTGGTGTTCAGGCCATCCAAATCGAAAGTAAAGCATCCACATAATCAGCTGAGTGAGTGTTCAGCTTTACTTAATCAGTGCTTTTTTGTCAAGTACCATTTTCTTCTCAGAAAATCCGTAATATTTTCATTTTTTTTACATCTAGCAACAATGATGGGCATGTGTACTATACTTTCACTTTACTTTTCACCTGTGTTTCTTTGCTAATTAGCCTTTTCAGTTTTTTAATTCTGTTATATATGTTTATCAGCCAGAGTTGTCCCTGCTATCTTCCAGCAACTCATTTATCAACAAATTTTCGCACTGTATTTCAATTCATCTTTAAATAGTTTCGATTGAGAGGTGCAGCAGAGATGGCATGCAAGATAACAAGTTTAAAAGTGAGCTGCATGTCTCTACTGAACTTAGAGTTTAAAGTGTTTGCTTATCATTGCATTTTCATTTAGGGTCGATATTGCAGAGCTTCCAAACACCTTTTTTTGGAACGGGATTGAAGTCAAATGACCATTCTCCAGCTGAACATTGCTTGGAGGTGGGAGACCAACATGGCTTTTGTGCCACTTTATTTTCGACTGACAGCAAAGAAGAGTATCAGCACAGCACAACTTGCCACAGGTGGGCTGATGAGGGCCTTAGGTGACAATCCATCTTGGGAGCCATCTCACTGAGGCAGGTGTTGAGTGCCTCAACAACTGATGGAAAGTCACTTCTCTTTCTTTTTAAGTGCAATACAAACACTATCCTCCACTGTGATTGAAAAGGAGTCCTGAATGTCTGCATTAGGGCAGCTGAGGGGAAAATAGAGAAGAAGCTGGTAATTTCTAGAATGCTGCCAAAATTTTAACTATTTTCTACCTGCTCCTTGTGTGTTTTGTATTATGTAATCTTCATTTCCATTACAGGGAGCTAATCATCAGTATTCCAGTGATGTGCAATATGATCCAGAGAGGAGGGTTGCAGGTAATGGATTATAACTGTGAGCACTTTCATGATGGTGTTTTCTGCATGCAAAGTGGTACAGAACATTACAATAGACTAGACTTAAAATATACTTACTTTGTATTCATTATCAGATAAGTAAAATTAGATCAGTAAGTGTTTATAGCTGCTGAAGTGCAGATGAAACACTAATTATGATCTAACCAACTCAACTCAACATTTCGTGCTTGTAAAATTTCTGATTAACGTGTTTTTGAATTTCTATTTTTTTTTTCAAACCATGTTTGCACCAGCTCTTAGTACTTGGTAAATTGTCAGAAAGTTAATAAAAAACAAAGTAACAAAAAATTCCAGGTTTTCCCTTTTCACAATTTGTTTGTAGTAAAATACAAAGTACTTTGTACTTTAAAAAAATGTATAATGATATAATATATACTGTATATCAGAGTAATAAACTTTTTGCCTTTGCCTTTTTGCTTTTTGAAAGGAAAAGGCAAAACCTTTATCCCAGCATCTAAAAAAAACCCTAGCCCTTATCTACAGTAAGAGGGTCCCGTTAGAGGGGAGGCTTCGGTTTACTGAGTTGTAGAGTCTCAAGCGTTTAGTTTTGGGTTTAATCCATGTTGGAATGAGATTTTTCTACTTCAGTGCAACAGCCAGTGGCCTTATGAAGATCACATGTTGCATAACCTGTAAGTATACATATATAGAGAGAGGAGTTGAGTTTAAATATTTTAACACATTTTTGTCTAAATAATTCAGGAAAAAAAAATCTGATCTTAACCCAAATTTTTCATGCACATATTTGATCAGTGCATTAAGAAAATGTAAAATTAAA
>JBBDHI010000007.1:22508096-22519789 GCA_037177115.1 Craterocephalus stercusmuscarum
CCAACCCCCACTGGAAACGAATCCGACTTACTACCAGAGATTCGGACCAAGCTCTGACACCGGTCGTACAGGGACCGGACAGCCCTCATCAAGGGGCCCGGTACCCCATACTCCCGGAGCACCCCCCACAGGAGTTCTCATGAAAACTCTTTTTACACATATTTCATATGGTTTGAATGAATGATTCTTCAATGACCACACTGCAATCAGGAGGAATTTATTTTTATATACAGTATAGGCAAAATAAAAATCATCTGCTACCAACTTTTTCCTTTTGGTTTAATGTTTATTACATAAATGAGTGTGTGTCATATGTAATTGTTTATCTGCAGTTTTCTTCTTATTTGAATTTTAAGACCGTTTAAGGACCAGATTATTATTTTTCCACTTATGTTTTGAATTGTAAAACATTCAGATTCAACCAGTTTCTTTATAAAACTGTTTATTTATAACAAAGGACACCACCATTCACCATAAATATCACTAATATAGTAAAATAATGTAAGTAAACAGCCCCTTGTTTGCTCTGTTTTACATGTTCTAGCTACTTTTTTTGTGTAATACACCACTGGCTTCCTACTGATATCAGCTCTTGTCTAACCAATTTGCCTTTTCTACCAGCACTACCACTGAGAGTTGAACTAAATAAAATCTGAAGTAATTAGCAGAGCTGAGCCATTATCCCCAGGACATAGCAATGTGAACAACAGCTCATCTTTTTTATGAAAGAGGCAAAGTAATATTTCTTATTTAAGGGTACGCTGGTGGTTTTTCCTTACTTATCACAAATCAGTGCAGGCTGTGTCTGCAGATATCAGGTGTGTCTTGGACAGCTCGTCACAGGGAACATGAGCGCAATTTTGCCATAAAATATCTGCAGCAGGCTTAGAGAGCATCAGCTCACCATGAAACAACGCACCTGTCTGATAGAATTAAAGTCAGAGGATGACCCCTGAGACCAAATCTGTAACCCCCCCCCCGCCACACACATACACACACACACATACACACAGATGCTAACCAGCACAAAGCCAGCCCACTACACCTACACAATATATATTCAGGACGTGGTTTGACTGGATTTCTACGATTTCTAAGAGAAGAGCTGTCACTCGATGAGTATTCTGAATTCTGGCCCATTCTTCCTTTGTTGGGTTCACTGAATGCCTTGCCTTGAAAGTGACTCTAGATTCCATTTGTGCCTCTCCGAATCAGTCACTGCCACAGCAGACAGGATGTGGTCGACACCAAAGATAAAAGAGTCGCATCTGAGATGATGTGCTCCTGAGGACAGATGCGCCACATGAACTGCATTCCTCCAACTTCTGCAAACTCGTCAGCATGTTTAACAGCTAGAAGTCTTTTCTCATGACACTTTTCAATTACTAATGAGAGATGACAACTTTACTGGTGCGCTCTTTGTCTTTCAAAGTTTGTCTTCATCTGTCTTGTTAGACTGTACCTCTTTAGTTTTCACTCGCTTAATGATCGGTCTTTCTGTCTCGAAAGTCAATAATTCCTAATACATTAAAGACATGACTGAGTAGAGGCATCTGCTTTCCACTGGAGGAGAAGCTTATTAATCACTGAAAATGTCTTTTTATTATTTTGCACCCTAAAGCCTTGTTACGATCCCCCCGTGCCTGTTGACTGCAGTGTGTGTGAGTCTGGGTAACCAATACAGTATTCACAGTCACAGTTTTGGTGTGTGCCGACCCCAGGAGGCTTAAACCTGAGGAAACATTCGGGATGACTTCATTATTATACCCCTGGAATGGCAATGCAATCATATAAGCAGTATATACACCTAAAGCTGATAAATCCTTGGATTTTTGGCACTCATACCAGATTGCTGTGTTATAAAAATCCTGTCTATTTGTAACCTACAGCACACACAGAGAACAGAAATTGGGATTTTGAAAGAAAACCTCTTCCACATTGATAATAGGGACCTAAATTTCTAATTAGTAAGCTGTCGAAGCCCAAACATCAGCCGGAAACGTTCCACTGAGAAATGAGCAATTCAGAGTGTCACTCAAGGACTGGCAGCTTACCTTCTTCTAGTCGAGATCCCCTGTACAGGAGGCAGCAACTGATACATGCAAGACAGAAGAGCTTGTCGCACACTAGGCAGCACCAACCAAAACATGAACAGACCTTAATCAAGGCAAGGCAAATTATAGCACATTTCCTGTTCAACACAATCCAAAGTGCTTTACATAATAAAATCGATTGCAGCTCTAAAAGTTTTAACATGCATCAATAAATAACCCAAATCACAAAAAAATCATTTCAAAGATTATAAACACACACAAAAAACATTAAAAAGATACAAAGCCAGATAAGATACTGTACAGATATAGGTGCATGTGAACAGAAATGTTTTTGATTTGGAATTAAGGTTTTTCTACGTTTCATCCCTACTGGCTGTTTGTTCCACTTGTTTGCAGCATAACAGCTAAATGCTGCTTCTCCATGTTTAGTCTGGACTCTGGTCATATCACAGATGTAATCTGGGCCTGAACCATTCTGGATTTATAAACAGTGAGAAAAGTTTTAAAATCTATCCTGTGACTGACTGGAAGCCAGTGTAAAGACTTTAAAACTGGTGTGCTAAAACTCTAGCAGCATCATTCTGGATGAGCACATGGAAAAACTCCCTGGCATCCAAAAAAAACCTGGTTTAAACTACGAGCTACCATAGGCTATGAGACTGTAACTAAAACATGAGAACAGCACTGTCCACTGTAGAGCTTCTGATAATTTCTAACGTCCAAGCAAACCAATCAACCAATGCATCATATGAAAGCTGAGACTGCTCATCACACATATCTCTGCCTCATCACTGTGGGATAAAAACTGTCAAGCAGTGGTCAGAGAGTAGCGAAAAAAAAAAACATCCTCATAAATCATTTCTTACTTTTGCTGTTTTGTGGTCACAAGTTTTATTTCACCTCTAAAAGCTTCTGCTAATGCATTTTCATATGACTCTGCCTGTGAAATGAAAGTCCTTGTAGTTTCCATGAAGATGAAGGCAGGGTGTGTGTGTGTGTGTGTGTGTGTGTGTAATATACTATATTTAGTGTCACTTCTTTCTGGACCCTCATAGTGTTTCTAAAGTAAATAACCCATCAAAAAATGAATAAGATGTTGATCATTAAAATCAAAGGAGATATTTCCCCACAGTCACCTGTAAAACAGCTCAGGTTCACTTTTATAGCCACTACTCTTGGACAGATACACACAAGATGTTACTTTACTCATTTATAGACGAATTAGTGCAGCTGTCCTCATTGAAAGTAATGTGGTTTTCTTTTAGAGGAGTTAACCGTTTACATTATCTACCACACTGGTGTTTTACTCCGGCAACAATTGTAGTAATTTCACATGTCTTAGTTTTCTTTTGAGCCCAAGATTATACATACAGGGCTATTTGTTATTTTGAGTATGTCATTTCAAACATGGGGAAGAAAAAAAGGCCTGGTCAAGAAGAGGTTAAGCTCAAAGTTTTTTTTTGTAATTTCCAGTGTCACCTCCCTGCATCATGGAAAGATCAAACATGCCAATATTATATAAAATACAACAAGGATAAAACGACTTCAAGTGGACATATGCTTTTAAATCCTTCCTTTTCCACATGTAAATCATTTATTTATGGTTTATATAAAGTAAAACTGTAATCCTTTGGTCTGAAATCGTTGATAGTATAGCTCCACACGCCCCTTCTCAACCCCTGTTCTGAGGTGCTTATGTACAGTCAATGAGAGCAGCTCGTTTTGGTGCTGTCTCTTTAAATCTGAACGAGACATTTCACACCCCGCCCCCTTCCTGGTTACAGACCGTTCTACTCGCTTCGATTACGCCCCCTTCGGCCATCTTGTAGCCTCTTAGCAGCTAACGAACGGTTGAGAATGTTTTTTCAAAAATAACATTACCATATTTAGTGAAACCGCAGCAAATACACTGATATAATAGACAAGAAAACACAATAGCGAGTGGAGAAAACTAAACAGAATGAAAAATATGATCCAAAAAGAATAATAAGACATATACGCGTCACCGGAAGTGAATAAATTAAATTTTTCTGCACTCCTTAACGCTCAAAAAAGACAAAAACAGGTATTTAAGTGCCTAAAAAAGTGGATTTTGCATGATATGTCCCCTTTAAATCAAGACATCAAAAAAATTACTTTTGCATCAACTTCATGAATGTATAAAAAACAGAGCTGACGGGTTAGATCAGTGACTATGCATCTCTGTCCGTTACCCAGAAATGGTTTGTTCGGATCACATAACAGATGCAAAAACAGAGGATACTGACTGACTCCTGCCAAGAGAGTCAATTATCTGCTGCGTATGCATGCAGGGCACAAGGTTAAGCTAGCAGGCTTGCTCGTCTCACATCAAATTTTATTGACTAAACATACTTGCATGCAGAAAAAGGCAAAACCTGCTGATCTTACAGTATGAAGGTGTTCATTAACAACACTTGATGCTGATGGATCATTGTATAGAGGTAAAAGCACAGAAAAGCATCTAAACTTATGTATGCCTTAGATGCGTGTGCGTGTGAGTGAGAAAGGCCACGATAAGGGCAGGAAAACAGTTGGTCTTATGTAAACAACTCTATTAGCAAACTGTCTTTGGATGATTGAGAGATCCTGGCCTCTATAAATGTCTCTCTCCATTGCTTTTCCAAACCACCTTCCGACTACCCTACACTCTTCATTCAGACATCACAAGGTGGCACATAATGAAATACTGAACAGACTGAGAGCCTTCATTGTTTCCCCGCATCATCCTCACGGATCCGCCACTCACTGCCTATAGCAAGCAACACTTCGAGCTTCAGCTGATAAAATGTTGCCAACCTATTGTTGAGACGTCCATTTGACATTTATTTTATTTTATTTCCCCTCCTTTTTATTTAATACGCAATCGTCATCTCATAATCCCATTACCATCAAAAGCCTCTTCTGTGTCCCTCGTTTTTCTCTCTGACAATGAGCTGGGAGTGAAATGTGACCGGGGGGGAGGGGGGTTAGGGGCTGATAGATGAGGAGCAGCAAATGAGACAAGGGGAGAAACAGAGACACGGAGAGGACAAAAGAAGAAGACAGAGGGATGAGTGGAGAGGAAAGCAAGAAGAGAATATTGACATATGGAGGGTTGGGGTTTAAAGAAATGGTGACGGAAACACCTTGAGAATTTTCAGGAGTTAAACATGAAAGGTTCAGATGTTTGCAGTCATGCCAGGGAGTGAATATATGACCATACTCATTCACTGAATGAAGCCATTAATTTCTTCCTGTTGCAAAGGTTTGTGTTCCCCCTTTTGTGCCAAAGCTCCATGGTGCTTGGAGCATTTTGTCGGTTCTTGGCTCCACCTTTAGGTACTCCACAGTCAATTAATTCACATCAGACCTCCTCTAATCTCATACTTCCCTGCAGCCTGCACATGTTCAGCAGTACTTCATCATTATCCAAAGGGCCACACCAGATAAAAATGATCTGCATGAACACCTCTCTTTTCTCTGTTCATTAATATAACTGAAATGGGGTGCTGCACATATGAATGCAAACATTTAACCTTGTAGATGCCTTTGGTTGATATAGTATACTGCACCATTACTTCCTCATACTGCAGTGCAATGAAATGCAGATTCTTCAGTGTGATGTGCCTCTTCGTGTGTCACCTGAAATTGCATACTTTCCAAAGCTGTTGACGATGATGCCTCCCTCTGCTATTAGCTTTTGTTTTCAGCAGAAACACATTAATATAGGAAATCTCCTGCACCGCCGCTGCAGTGGCACTGCCTATGACCCATCCTAGCAACATAAACAGGGCACATCCACACGCACTAACACACACAGCTGTTCAGATGCACAACCCAGGGCAAAGGCGGGAAAGCCCGCTCTCCTGAGAAACAAGCTATGTTATCGGTGTTATCTCCCTACCCAGCTGGGCCATTCAAGTCTCAGTAACGTCTCCACTATCAGCACATTTCCACATTTCACAGAGCTGATGGCGTAGGTGTCAAACTCTGCAACTTACTTCCCCTTCCTCAACACATGCACACATAAACCTGCCCACTGGTTTTCAAAATTATTCGATCAAAAGCCTTCAATGTGAGGTATGACAAAGGTCCCTAAACTTTACTAAGGTCAAGGCAGTGAACTGGGGGAAAACTTTATTATGTCATTATGTTGCTTGACAGTTTTTATTTGCCAGTGATGAAGCTTGAGTGCCACAAAAATCAGCACCATTACAGAAGAGAGGTAGTTTATGCGCTTCAAGAGATAACTTGCATATCTCAGACATTTTAAGTTTAGAAAGTTTATACGTACAATTGCAGAAAACTAATCACTATATTATTTAATTGCAACTAATTTTTGAAGCAAAACTCGAAAACTCATTTTAGATTTTCATCTAAATGGATTTGCTGTGCTTCTTTCATTTAAGTAACAATAGATTGCATACTGTGGTTAATTGAGTGTTGGTCTAATAAAGCAAGCTGCTTTGTGACATTACATTCACTCTAATTGAAACAGCAGCATTACTGGTAAAGAAACTGAAATATGTCTGCACCCACGCCCGGCTGCTAGACATTACATGTACCTTAGGAAGACAGAACAAAAGTGGTAAATAATTATCTAAACTGATGCATGTATTAAAGAGGCCTTACGCAAGTGTAAATGTTAAATTTTTATTTTTTCTACCCTACATGTGCTTCAACAATCCCCTTTTATATAGAATGAGTTCTGACCTGACTGTGACACCCTCTATAAGCCTGTCCAATAGAGAGAAGTTTGGTCTGAGCTGTCAGATTTCCTGTGGAGTTTTGCATTCGTGGCATATTGCACATCCTTGTGCATCAGGTAGCTTTCTGTTTCTACAGGAATTTTTGAGCATTTGAGGATGGAGCCTGCAAAGAGGCCAGCACTGATCACAGACCAAACTCTTATCAAAGACCTCAAACAAAGAAAAGAAAAGATGAGTCTGACCAATGCAGAGGAAAAAGTACCGCAAACATTGGAGAGGCTTTTGAAAAATGGAGGATGTTCAGAGCTGCTCTGAGAAAAGACCCACAGTTGGCTTCCTTTTTACTTGAAAGGAAATAGACAACTATACAAGAAAAACAAATATGCAATTCAATGTGGATGCTACAGTATACAGTAAGCACTGTTACCAGGATGGGGGATAAAGCCTGTGCTCAAGGCTTCTATATCCTCTGATCACATAGTTGTTGTTGGTGTTTTTTATACTTACCTCTGACTGGGAAATCCAATGATCAATACATACACAGACTCATCATTTGCTCGTTGTAACAGTTATTATAAATAAGTATTACGAGGTCACTTTTGCGGTTTGCAGTGGTATGCAGTGTCTGTACCCCCATGTGTGCTAAATAAACCGCTTTTGCATGTACTGAAATAATTACAATCTTAATATCAGATCACCTTATAAGAGTCGATTTTGTTAATTGTATCGTAGTATATTTTTGCATAATATCACATGTAAGAATTAAACTGAGCAGAGTATTGCTTAATTCTGTTACACCTTTATTTTGTTCCAGTCCTTGATGGTGAGGCCCGCATGGAGTTACAAGATTGTTTTTCTTTCTCTTCAGACCTGCCTTGTATGATTTTACATCTTTCAACCAAAGCAAAGAAAAACAGAGTCCTATAATGAAAAAGAGGAAAAGCTCAGGGCTTCTCTGTGACAGGTGTTGTCAGGTCAGGTTTGTGGGTTTCACTGCGTTTGTGTATGTGTGAATACTGCTTTTTGTGTGCACACAGATACGTGGTATTTTATGCCCTCTTCACGAGCTTTTGTCTGTCGATTGTATGGGGGTGGACGTGCATCAGACCCTAACAAAATATCATAGAGCCATGGGACTGTGCTGTTTCCTGTTCTTTATGAGTTTCACCATTTAAAGCCTGTGGCAGCATAGACTCTTTTCATCTCTGTCTCTGCCTATTTTGGCTCTCAAATGGTTGTTCCCATGAGCCTGCTCCCTTTCCTTGTCCAACACAGTTGGACAAAAGCATCCTTCAACCAGCCAAACAGACAGAGACTGTACCTCCATCATCCCAAACCACAGCCTGTCTTTCTAAACTCTCATTTGCATAACAAACAGGATTTGAAATGTAACATTTTGAAATGTTAAAATGGCACAGTATTTGTATTATCAATATTATACTAGGGTTTTAATGTTGGAGGAATAAATTGAATCAGGGCTTGTCACGTGCAGTTAAGAACAGTATCTTGTACTTACATAATTGAATTTCGTAGAAACTGCCTTTATTCCCAGTGGAGAAAAGAGGACTTGTGATTAAGTTTAAGGTGAGTGGAAGGATGGAAAATAAATTCTGTAATTATCTGCGACATTAGATTTTATTTGGGCGCTGGTGTGGAGGGTTCCCATGTTTCCTAAAGTGAATCTGTAGCTCAACTTCAACTAACATGTAGTTTTCATCCTCCAGGCATATGCTTGCTGCAAAGAAGATTTCCACATTTAATTAAAAGGATTCTTTTCCCATTTATGCTTGATCTAAACATTAAAAAAGACAAAACTTTTGGAATGTCCTTTTTGACAATTTTTTGCAAAGCCTGAGAGCAGGCCAGGGAGAGAAGGTCTTAGCTGTGAAAGAGGTGTATTAATCCTTGCAAGAGTCTGACACAGAGATCCACCAAAGTATGCAAAATGTCTTCAAGAATCAACAAACAACCAAACTTGCATGTTTTCAAACTTATGGGCAACAGTATTGACATCTTGCCAGTCAGTCAACTGCTTGCTTGATCCAGTTCACCTATTGTGCCAATGATAGCACTGTCGTGGGCCCATTATTGCCATGCAATGTCCTGAGGCTGTGATACCCTACTTCACAACTTTGTTTTCTTGCCTGGAGCAAAGAAACCTAAGCAGACATAATCAGAGGAAGCCAAGAAAAGAAAGAGAGAAAGTGACAGAGCAAGTTGTCAGACAAGAGTCAACATCAGACTGACCTTTATTTGCTGGAGAGAGCTCAGAGAAAAGACGGGCGCTAAATTAACCTTTGTTACTGTACTTGTTGGTACCTGTTATGTTATTTTTAAAGTGCTTCAGAAATAAAATGGTACAATTTCGTATGACACTTTTATTCAGGAGTCAGTTCAAGACCACGATTCAGCAAGTATTTTAATTTTGTTTCGTTTTCATTAACTAATGTCTATCTGCCATTTTCTCTTGATGTTTATGCTTCACAACTATTGTTGTGATTTGTTCTTGTTTGGACAGAAAATGACTTGGAGCAGTGGTGGAACCAAACAAACAACCAGAAGGTTATTTATTAGAAAGTGGTTTGAAATTCTGCTTTATCTCAGTCCCAGTCAATCTGTTGTTGAGTCCTTGAACAAAAAAACGTAAGATTCCGGATTCAAGATTCATTTTATTGTCAATTTCTGCAGTACATGAGTGAGTACATTACCCTCCTTGCCCAGAGTGTCAGCATCAATTGTGTATGAATGAGTATAAATGTTAGTGGTGGTTGGAGAGACCATTAGTTTGGATTGGCTGCCACGTTTCCATCAGAGCACTGTGTTGCTTTCAGCAGAAAACCACAATATAAATCTAACAATTTTTCAATCATTATTATTATCATTATTATCATTATGACAGAAAAAAAAACTTTAGGTTAAAGTTACTAAACTGGATTTGGGCTGAATAGAATTTGTTACGAAACTGCACACCTTTTTTTTGACAAGACAAAAAAAAAATCACAATATGAACATTTGGGAAAAGACTGGCCCAAATGAATCACAAGACAGTAATGACAGAGTCGCTTATGTTGAACATAAGTCCAACTCTTTGGTTATTCTGTGATGAAAGATGAAAGATGAATTGTTGCATCACAGAGCACAGATCAATCAGCTAATGAGTTGGTCGATTGTGTGGTACTGTATTTTCTGTGGTAATGTTTTATCTTTTGGTTCATCTGATAAAGGAAGGGCAGGAATTATAATGACAGATAACAAGTAGATGCCAAATGTGAAGAAAGTGGATCACAGATTTTGGGTTTTCCCTTGTTGAGGGACAAACAGTGGTGCGCGTGTGTTTGTGTGTGTGTCAAATTAAGTAGGTGAGAGGCAGATAAAATGTTAGCACTACAAAAGCTTACCAATGAATGTCAAATCAAAACTAAAGTTGAATGCCAACCCAAATTATTTGAACTTTAGGTTAAAGTGTTTTATTCCCTTTGGGTTTTTTGTCTTTTTTTTTCAGACCATCAGAAGAGCTTCCTCTTGTAGCTGTCAATAAGCAAAGCTCCTCTGATGATGACAAGCAGGGAACTGAAAACACATATTTCAAAGGCAGAGGATGAAGAATAAAAAATGATGAAGACTTTATTATAAAAAACAAAATAAGAACCGTTTATTTCCCATTTGGAGATTCAGACCAACTGTTATCTGACATTAAGAATTTCTCACACACCAGAAGATGCAATATTGAAAGTGATTTTTTTTTCCCCCTTTGAGTCAGGAGTTCCTGGTTGTTTTTATTTCTTTAACAGTGGACAACAGGTAACAGGAAGCCTGCACTGTCTGTTCCCGCCTGCGCATTTTTAAACCCACAAAGGACTTTCTGCCTTTGATTAAGCTGCCAAGATACTTGAAGCAATGCCTCTGGGTAATGCAACAAGCAGAGTGCAGAGGAGAGATAATGTGCTAGATAATAGTATTTGAGGTGTTTAGGATTTTTCTTTTCCCATTTATGTTTTAAAAAAATCAAAGTTAGCATTTAAATTTTGACCTTATCACAATAGGTTTTTTCTTGTTTTCTTTTTTTCTATGTTTCTAATGGAAGACAAACAGGTGTGTTGACATTGTTAGAAATGCCACACTAAATCTGATCCAATTATCTGCACAGCGATATAAACAGCTGTGGTGGGATGAAGGCAATGTTAGAAAAAAAAAAAACACTGTGCCACACTGCAGGCTCACTACTTTTGTTTTCTTTTTTACCCCTGTATGAAATGGTAGCACAGTTTGAACCTGCGCTTTGGTTCATGGATGCTGAAGTAACTCAAAGCAAGAGGCTTTTTATACCTATCACGCTTGAAATCCATTTTTGAGATTTTTCAACCATGATAAAGGAAATATGTGAGGAAAATTTTGAAACAAAAAGCTAAAGAAAAACACACCATGGTATAAAACAAAATTGCCTATGATATGCAGTGCTTTTGTGTTGTTTCTCTGGTTTATATACCAGCTTTATGGACAGAACAAAATGTGACACAGAACTGTAGCTATGGGAGAATGATTCCACCAGGGAAAACAAGATGTACTCTTATGAGCACCAGTATAGTGCCCTCATGTCCAGTTTAGAGCTACCTGTGTTTCTTTTGTGAGATTCAGAAACACAGGATGGATTAAACAATAACAATGTCCTAAAAACCTGATCCTTTCATGCATAAATTATTAAGAAACAGTGCCACATGTTTTTTGCAGTTATTTACTTCCATAGGCAGATACAGTGATACTGTTTTATTTCTTAATCATATTTTACATTTTATTCATTTAACATGTTTTTTATATTTTATTCAACATAATTAATTAAATAAGCTTTTCATATTTTCATAATATGAATATTCTTATAAAAATATGGCTGTAGCGTTTTTCTTTTCCTGGTGATTATTTTGTCAGAAATGAT
>JBBDHI010000007.1:22584855-22596687 GCA_037177115.1 Craterocephalus stercusmuscarum
AACATGTTTTTTCTAATGAAAAAGTAATGAAACCATCTGCACCAAGAACAAATAGATGTAAACTGGCTGTAGTTGACTTTTTCGGGAAGTCAAATTGTACATTTATCAAATATTTCCTGTGTGTCAGTGTGTAGCTGAAAATATCATGAGAATTATCTGAAAAATTCACATGTTGAGGGAAAGCAGTGGGCGCTAGCTTTCTCCTTGTCCCCTGAGGGGATCATTTCTGTTAGAAGCCAGTTGACCAAACTTGCAATATCCATGGAAATACAAAAGAGAAACAGCTGCACCCTGCAGTTTTGGCTCAAATATGCTATAATATGCTATTATATACTATTAATGATTGAATATGTAAAAGTACATCTGTCACGCTGACTGTAAAATTAGTGCTTTATCACTTTAACTAAATTTAGCACATTATAATATATGTTCCTTCACTTTTACCAGAATAGTGTAAAAGGCATTAATTTTACATATAATAGAACACCCTGATATTGAAAATGTCACCTTGAGGACCAAACTCTGTCTTTCACCACTGAGTTTTTTCTCATGAATGTTTTGTTCCGACACAGAAATCTATTTATGAACATAGAAAACATCTGCGAAAAAAGATAGAAGACCACAGTTGTTTTGTATCTGCTGAATGTCACAGAGACAATAAGTTCAATTTCTAAAATTAATAGGTATTAGATGTTGTCGCTATTGTTAACTAATGAAATGTATTGTTGTTTTACACTAATTAACCATGACTCTACCCTTCCATACTCCGGTGGAAGAGTGAAAAATGGTATATAATGGTAATATATGACTCTAGTAATTTCCACACTAATTAAAACAATTCAGTGACCCCATGAATAGGGTGATGTTGTCATCCAGAAGCACTCACTCCAATCAGCATTTGTTCCATAACAGAATAGAAGTGATCACTCAGAACAACTTTTTATTGATTGGCAGTGACCCTTCATCTGAGAGGACAAGTGTACCCAAACAGCATCAGCAAAATGCTTGACATCAGCACAACTCTTGCTGGGTATATTCACTGTGGGAGTCAAGGGTGCAAGTTTTTCCTTTTATTTATCACTTGTAAGGGCTTGTTTTTTAAACTTAGATGAAAGGAGTGGCTTCAAATTTTAGTGATTGGTCCCATATTTTAAGGCAAAGTATGTACACAACTCTGAAGCCAGAGATTTGAAGTAACAACTGTGAGAGTGCAGAGTAAAATGGGCATGACTCGCTCTGTTGCCACTAATCAATGCTTGCTTCAACCTTGAACGCTTCCACCAGTACAGAATCCCTGTGAGCGCAAATTCAATCTGATTGCTTTGTGTGCATAAACACCAAGAAAGCCGAAATGTGCGTCTATACTTTGTTCTGTTTGAATGAGAGGAAAGCTTTAGTGGCCCAGTGGAGGTGCTTTTAATGATCTCGGTTTTTATAGCGCTGCGTAAAGCATGACGTTAAGGACGCATGACACGACTGCTGAGAAGGCAGAAGGATATGGGGTACAGCTTTGCAACAACACCATCTCATTTCCTAATCACAGCCCTCATGACCTCCTCCTAGTTGTTCATGGGAAATTTATGGTTTCTGCAGAGTGTAGACTGACTTGCTTTGCATATTACCCATCAGGCCCCAGTACAGCAGTATACATCATTGGTTTGCTTAGTGTAGCTTGCAAATGGATCATGTATTCAGGTAAAAACAAGGAGCGACAGAACAGTTTTAAGATTTACTTTCAAGTTTCTATACTTGGATGACTGCGGAGGCTGAGTGTGAATGAGGGAAACCAGCAGGAAAATGTCAACGAAATTAAACTAATGATGAGGGATTTCATTTTGGGTGGCAATTCCTGAACAGAATATCATTTTTTACGGCCTTTTACAAGCATAAATGTTCATTAAAGGTTCTACCTGATCAGTCTTTTTTTAGAAAAAAAACCTTTCCCACAAAATATCTGCCATCATGCACACTGTGTTTTATGAGCTAAGTGTGCATGTTAACAGTCAGTCCTGAAAACGAGCTAATCTTGTAATCAAACCACAGCTACTTTGCCAGATGTTGCAACCTATGTAGCCACAGCAAATACAGCAAAGCTGATCGTATCCAATAGCTTTAAAGACAGGCTTCTATCATCATTTATTCCCACTAGTTAGGCTCTCTCAGCACACATTGTTTCATTTTAGATGAAGAGCAGCGTTCTTTGAGTCATTAAGTCCTCTCTGTGCGTCAGCAAGTGAAGATCACTTCAGAGTTATCAGAGAGGATACATCATCTTGTTGAATTGAGAACAATTTCCTGACATAGAAAGCAGAAGCTACCCACTACACTGCTATGACAGTTCGTGTATCATAGCTTATTTAGACATCTCTCTATAATCCATTCACTCCAACGTATTCCATTGTATTGGTTCATACATACGGATGAGTTAGAAATACTCTGTTATAAAAAAGTGGCTTTATAATTTAACCATTTTGTCCATTTTAAATGTGTTCATTTATCATCTGTGGCAAAATGTCAGAAACCAGCCTTTTCAAAAAGGTTGTTTGTTGCTTTGCACCATAAAAAATATTCCAAAATTTCAGCCTTACTGGAGATTTTTCAGCATGTTTTACATTTAAAAAGGGTCCTCAGACAGTGTTTCTTTGACCCTCTCTGTGTAATGGCTTTCTCTGGATGAGCAGTGGATGCCCTGAAGCTCTTTCAATGCGTCAAACCTGTTATGATGCAATGCTTTTACCACTTTCCCTTGAGACTTGGCCTTTTTACAGGTCAAGGCTGTGGCCTTTGAAGTATAAAGTATTAAGTTTTAGTTTATGCTGCAAAGTTGTAATTGGCTGCCTACTGTAAGATCACACTGTAGTCCAACACAGTTTGTTAGTAAACCCATGTTCCCGATGGGATATAGGTTTGTAAATCCCAAATGCAGCATTTATCTAATTGCATTCAGATAAAGTATGGCTTGTTTAAGAGATGATGGAAAATGTTGAATAAAATAACTGTACATTTGTTCTTGGGAATACAGAGCAGGCTACAAATGATGCATGACATAAAGGAAATCAAACATATATAAACCACCTTTTAAAGCTGATTTTACTCCATATTAGTTGGGTCATCATTACCGTCTTTATACAGCATATATTCAAAAAATGTGAATAAGCAAAGGTGAAAAGAAATAGTAAAAACTGAAATCATATTTTAAAATAAAGTTTAAATAAAGACCTGACAAAAAATAAAAAAATAAAGACCTGACAAAAATTAAAACAGCAGCTGTTGTTAAAGCCAACTATTCCCTGTCATGGACACTTTACTTTCATTAATAACCAGCATCTTCCTGTGTATAAAAACAATATGGATACCTCATAGGGGAAGCACTCTCTCCATTTTCCTCACGTTGATGCCAACTAAAGTTGTTGTTGCCTTTGTTCTCACTAAAGTTTTGCTTCCAATTAAGACAACTTCTGCTGAATAACAATAGCATTGCAGTCCCTACAGCTATGTTGTGGTGACATAACAAATCCTAGTTTACTTGCTTCAAGCTAATCAACGGAAATGTGTCTGATTACATTTTATTTTTAATGACTTTTCAAATAGTCATTTCAGATTTGTTTTTGTTTGTGAATGGAAACTGAACTAATGATTATTGTTGCTGTTACATGTCTATAGACATGATATGTATGATATTATCCCATTTTGGATTGTGCAATTTCTAATTCAACCATACTGTAATGTTTACAAGAGATTGGCCTGTTACTTTATGTCTGTTTAAACAAGTTTTATCTGCTGAAATGTGGCAGCTAAACCTTCATACATCCCCTTTGGAAGTGTGTTTTACCTCAATGTTCTGAGAGGTCCAACTTATTCAGAGCTGGAATTGTTTATCATGAACTTATGAGGAACAAGTATTACACTATATTCCACTGGCTGCCCTGAACCACAGTTTCTGATAATGGTATATTTTTGTGGGCTGCCAGCTGTCTGCCAGACAAGTAAAATCAATATTACTGGAGATTATTTGCCCACAAGTTGTTGGTGTCAGTTCCAGAGCCTCTATTTGAGATAGTAAGGTTTGTAAATGAGAACTGTTTCATAATTCTGATGTAGCTATCCAAGGTCAAAATTAGAGTGTGAACAGAACACCATTTTTGTGTTCTTACTGATGAAGGCAAGCTGGAGTCAGAAACACCGTTGACCATCATAAAGTAATTTGAGACAGACCAGAGTGTAGATTAAACACTTTACCATCTCACAAACAGAACAGATATTTGAGGGGTTTTAACTAGCACGCCATGGCTTAGGTCACTGATTTACTGAAAAATGTTAGTTCTTTGTTTCTGTGTGGGTGTGTGTAGTTAATTTCAGCATATCTGCAAATCTAAAAGATTCAACAGCAATTGTAAGGTTAAGGAGCCTGAAAACAGTGGAAATAATGGCACCGAGCTCTGGATTGTGAAGTGTTAGGGTCAGTTATCCTTCCAAGAGATCCTTCTTATCCAGAGAACTGAGACTCTTGTCTCATGTTAGGCACAATAACACTATCTTTATGTTTTGGATATTATTCTGGTTAAAGTTAAATAGACCATTTAAGATTTAGAACAGTGTTAGAAGGGTGATGTCTCTTATCTACACAAAGCCACCTTTTATTTTTTTTGGTCTGGATGACACGCCCCACAATTGGAGAATGCAAAGTCATTTCAAGAAACCACTGATAACATTTTAGTTCATGGCATACTGTATGCACAGAGATACACCAAAAACAGAAAATAAAGCCTGGGGCAGGAGCAGAAACTTCAGCATGATTTAAAAATGCATGGCATATGATGTCCTGCATTTCCATTTGTTGTGGTGGTAGAAGAGCTGCAGAGGATTTTACTGTATATATCATGATCAGCGTCTGCAACATGAATGCAACACAGTAACATGACATGTTTTAACTGGTTGAGGATCTGGTTTAATGGAAAGATATGGTGGCACGTTTAGATTTCTTCATCTTTGGAACCAAATTTGAAAATTTGCAGATGAATCATAATCTGTTGTGGATATGGCCTTTGTCTGTTTCTGTCTATTTTAGCCTGTTTTTATTTCATCTTTTTAATTCTTTTGATTTTCTCCTTTTTATGTTAATTTTCGTTTTCATGTTGTCTGCACCTTGCTGTAATCCTTTTGTTTTATGTAAATCACTACGAGCTGTTTTGTACATGAAATGTGCTAAAAGTAAACCACCTTTGCCTTTCCTTGGTTTTGTCTGGTAAATGTGCTTGTTTGCAAAATGTGTTAGATATGAATTGGTCAACTTACTAAGGGCAAGGGAAACATTTCTTGTTTTTCTAAAAAAAAAAAAAAAAGTCAAAATAGCTGATTGAAGAAATTGGGAAGAACTTTTATTTGTTCATTCAGTTTGTTTTTGTTTGCTTATTTGTTTTTCCAGTGGATCCTGCTGAATTGACAGCTTTAACAAAATTGAACTATAATCTGCTCAGGGTCTGTTCTGTTTACCTCAATTCTGTATCAACATACATTTCTTGCTTTACCAAATAACACACCTGGATACAGATTTGCACGTTTATGACAGCAACGACGAAGGATAAGAGACACAAAGGTATTAAAAAAACAATAGAAATTCAGATTTGGGACTGTGTACACAGAGTACGACTTAGACTAAACTGACGTTGAACTTGAGAGCTGTTTTTCTAAAAGAAAAAGAAAAAGTTAAGCACACAGTAGATAAAATGGATTTTGATTCCTTCAGAATTATACTTGCAAATCAGCAGCAGCTGAATGTTTTTGCCTTCAATATAGCAAAGCTTTGTTGTTACAGCACAGGAAAGTGTAGCATGAATAATAGTCATTTTCTCAGCACAGAGTATGTAAGTGGTGATGCGGGGGTGTATTTTGGGCACTGTTTGACATTAAAAGAGAAAAGGGGAGAGTGCAGTGAAAGACATGATTAGTCACAGGTGTTCTGGCTGCTGACGTAAACTCCTTATGCTGGGCACAGGGTACGCTCATGTAATAAAGGACAAATTCCAGTGCTGAGATGAGTGGGCTGTAAAAGACACTATGAGATGTGCACTTAGGTAATAGTGAATTTAAAAAGATAGAAAGCATTAACAGATTCTGTATGTTTAGATCAAATACTTTAGCGATATTTAAAATGTGTTCAAATCTTGTTTTTCACACAAGAGGATTTTTTTTCACTCCCTTACATCTATCTTAGATACAGAGAGCTGCCAACTGGATATAAAACTACTTTCAAAAACAAAAGAAAATCTCACTCTCATGAGCTCAAAAATCAATAAAAGCAATACCTCTACAACTGTTTTTTTTATTGGAACATGATTGATAATTCACTAGCTTTATAGAAAGAAAAAGGTGATGTAATGCTGTACAGTAATTATCAAACTTTCTCTCACTGTGAAGTTATAGGCCACACTTCAACATCTGCAGAACTCCAGCAAATAGCAATTTTTCTTTGAAATGTAAAGTTCTGAAGTAGGATCTTTTTTTTTTCAAAGTACATGCAATGGGGATGCAATTTGTAGCAGTGTACCTCTAAGTGGAAAAAATTGCAACTGTGGTTCATATCTTTTTAATCTCATATTTTGTCAGATTTCATCCTGACAGAGGGTAAAGGTTTTTCTGCATAAATCCATGCCAAATCTTCCCCTTTTCTAGAGATTTAAATGGCTACTTAAGTAATTTAATATGCTCCTTGCCTTCAGGTGAGGCACTCATTCGAGACCGATTTAAACTAAAAGAGCACTTAGTGAAAGTGCAACCCTCCACTCAGCCAATGCCTTCTACTGCACTTTTAAAGGGAGCAATCCAGATCTGCAGCTACATTAAATTTCTTCTCTGGTACCTGCTGTCCACCTCGCCACCATGCTTCTTCTGCATAGTAGTTTTCGTATAGCCTCAGATAAATAAATAGACAAACTTCAGTGAAAACAATTCCAATACAGGTGCCGAGCAAAAAGAATTGAGGCAACAGATGTCAGATTAATTACGCTTTCAGATGTTTTTTTGATTCAATCTAGATCTTAAAATTTCTGAACTAAATATTCCCATCTGCATAATGACCACAGCTTTTTTTAAGTATTTAAGCTTCCTATCAAAGTGTCATAGCATCAAACCATATCAAAGTGCTTAGGGGCTGATTTAGATGTTCTCAGTTTTCCAAGAAACAAGAAAATGTGGCTGTTGAGGAAATTTGTGGAATAGAAAAGTTCAATATTTCTTACTTTTCTGTTGTCAATTTAAGGCATGGAACAAAATTCTCTTTAAATCCAGAAATACTATAATACTGGACAGTAGTTTCTATCAGAATACCAACTTATTGAAGCAGTTTTTTTTTGTTTTGTTTTTAAGAGATCTTGAACTTTTAACAATGGAGCTCTGCAGGTTCGGGGCTGTTTGAGACATTCAGAATTACCCTCTTATTGGCACTAGTGAAACTTTAGTCATTCACACACTAGGCTACTAAAACTAAAACAATATATTGTATTAAAATCTTTCTCATGTAGTAAAATTTCCGACATCACATTTCACTTGTATGTGTGCACACCAATTGTGTGTGTGGGAGCCAATTTTCACTTGAAAAGGAAGTCATTACACTTGAAACGGAAGTCGGAAAAAGGGGCACATTTTCAAAACAAAAGGGAGAAGAAGAATTTGGGGAACACAGTTTATGCTAATGCCATGTTAATGTCTGCTCAACAGCCTGGATATAATCTAAGAGTAGGCAATTGATAACAGTGACTGATCTTCGCGGATTATTTTGCAAGTGTTTTCTGTTATTACAGAAAATCTATGGAAAAGATAGACTGTCATGCAAGGGAAGACATAGATTCATCTAAATTTTTTCTAAATGTGTAACACACACTCAAATAGTGGAGTCAAGCTGCTTCTTTGGGCTTGTTTCTACTGCAAGATCGAGCAGCACCAGTTGACTAACTGCTCAGCCACATGGAGGTAATCTCAATGAAACAGCTGCCTTTTTTACTAGACTAAATGCAACTAACCAGCTAGTGCAATAACCCGGGCCATCATGATTATACAGTGTTTTCAAATGAAGACATACAATATATAGTACAGTATTTTCCAGGACTAGACTTGTGGTGCTCTCTTATTGCACAGACCGTTTATTGCCTGAATTATGCTAGGTGGCTAGTTAGCCTATCCTTATTCAAACTCACTACTGTCGGTTGTCCAGCCGCTGCCACATTAAACAAGGTTGTAATAGTCGTTGCTGATACCAGGATAATATTGGAAGAACGCAGCTGCTTCACTGAGATTACATCCAGGCTGCTGAGCAGATATTGGCACAACATTAGCATAAATTGTGTTCCCCAACTTCTTGTTCTTCTCCCATTTGTTTTAAAAATGTGCCCCTTTTTCTGACTTCCGTTTCAAGTGAAATGATTTCCTCTTCAAGTGAAAATTGCCTCCCCCGCACATACTAGTATTCTTCTCACACATATTAGTAGAATGCTGCGCACACACTAGTAAAATGCCGCGCATATACAAGCGAGATGTGATGTTGAAAAAGTTACAGTAGTGTGTGAATGACTTTAGTAGTCTATAATGTATGAAAGGATGTCAGTATAGCCTAATGTATGACAGGTAATTTCAGAATAGCGTATGAGAGATTTCACTAAAGTTTGTGAATGTTTTTACTTATATATATGAGATGTTTTAGCGCAGTGTGTGATTGACTTAACTTTAATGTGTCTGAAAGGGTAATTCAGAATAATGTCTCAAACGGCCCCTAATAGCTTCACATTTAGACGAGCACAGCTAAAACCTGATTTCAGAACCCCTCAAGGGGAAAGAAACAAATAATTTGCTCCTTTTGGTTCAACTGAGTTGTTCAACTTTTTCTTCTCAAAATCTTTATTTTTGTATGAACTTCAAAATAGATCATAGTGTGAATATTTGCTCTTTTGTTTGTGTTTAAAGAATGTCCGTTAGTAAAACCACAGACTTTTTTACATGCCTTTGGCTCTCCCTCTTATCACTTATCTGTATCCATGTCGGTTTTTAGATGGACAACAGCTTCTGCTATACCTGGGTCCTGAGTCTGATTTAATTTTTTGTTCACCAGCAAAACCTACTCTAACCAGAGATTGGAAGGTTATGCACACTCTTTACATAACTTTGTTAAAACTAAATCTTTGAGGGAGCAGCTAAGTCAGTGCAAAGCTGACTGATCCTCACACTGAAACATGTTTTGAGAGATATCAAATCTTTCTACTGAATGTAATAAGAGAACAGCACAATGAAAATAAGAAATACTGAGGAGCTGCATATTGATTTGGTGGTTAGCACCAGTCCCAGATTTCAGGTTTGAATCATTCTCTCCACACACTCAGAAACGAAAGCATGAAAGTTATATTAATTGTTGAGATGTGCAAGTGTGTGCTGGCATGACCAAAAGTCTCTTTTTGTGCCTTGTGATGGGCAGGTGACCTCTCAGAAATGTACCCTTAGGCCTAGAGGCTGATTTACAACGAGTGCTAATTGCTGCACTGTTTCAATATTTGCTGCGCTATTTTTGCTACGGTTATATTTGCGCACGTGAGCCGCATTATAACGGCGTTCCTCTCCAGTTGCGGGGTTGTGCACAGGTGTCATGAGGGGGTGATGCACCGTTATCACATATGTCCATGTGAGCAATGTACAAGGGAAAATCATTATATTCACTTACACAATGGTTCCTTTTGTATGGAACATAACTCATACAGTCATAGGATGTGTGTACTTCTGGTTCCTATAAATACGCTCTCTTTCTGAAAGAGGGACAAGTTGCACATGAGTTGCACATATGTCAACCTTTAAACTCATGCAGCAATTCTAATATTGCAACGCTGGATCGGCTCCACAATCCTCTCCTCTGGCATTCCAAATATAATAATACAATAGAAAAAATGCATTCTTCCAGTTGCCTTTCATGTGTCTGTGCCTCCTCCTTACAATTACTACTGCAGCCATCGTGCGTATACTGTTGTGCCAGTTAGTACCTGCTTTTCAGACTCGTTATCTGTTCGTGCAAAGATAACCACCGCAAACTAGTTCCAAGCTTAGTAAATCACACTGCTGGTGCAAAGCTGATTTATTTGCATAGCCTATCTTGCATCCGAAATTATACTGTGAGCTCTCTCCGCCCGGTAAAATCAGTATTATCACGACTCCAGGTTTGTTTGTTTTTTTGCTGTCTATCTTTTTTTTTCCTTTTTTAATCCAATATTGTTGTCTAACATTTCTTTTCTGAGTTAATATCACTAGTTAAGGCGTGATGCGTGTGCAAAGCAAAACTCAGCTGCAACATCATTCCAAATTAAAAAGTTGTATAGTTTGGTTTCTTAGCTGTGGGACACAACTGGGCAGTGGTGGCTCCCCGAGATGGACATAATTGATCTCAGTTTCAAATGACTCCAGAATGCAAATTTCTAAGGTTGAAAAGTTAGGAGTGTGTCTTTAAAAAAGCTACAAAATCATGGATTAAGTAGATTTAGTCTTGTGTGGTTCGGTTTAGCCCTTGTCACTAGTTTTCCATGTCACTGGCCCTTCTGTCCCAGAAATGACTGATTGTGCTTAAAAATGTAAAATAAGAAAGTCATTTATCAATAACAATAACTGATCTAGCAAAATAAAACTCGTAACTGGTCTTTTAACAATGTAAGGATTAGACAGTACAAATAGTCCTGCTCAAGAGCAGGTCTATTACAAAAAGTATTTGTAACCTCTGATCTTGAGAGAAGAATAATAAGATTACCCAAAAAGGCTACTCACATAAAAGCATAAGGTCATATGTGCTGGTAGCCAGAACCGGGTTAGTAATTATCCTGGTACTGTAATTGGGTCTAATTTCAAAGACAAGCAGTCCCAAGACTGCAACTAATTCTACCTTATCTCTGAGATGTGCAGGGAATAAGAAATCGGCTGTCCTCCAACTACCTCAAATCAACACCAGCAATGCTTCTTCTTTAAACACACACACATACACACAACTTAGTTCTGCAAAAAGACTATATTAATTAGTTGCCCACCTTCCCATTCATTGTTCTCCTTCAGGCTTTATTTTTCCTCTTTGCATTGGTTAATCACGTATGATTGTCCTGGGGTGTAAACATCAAGCTGCAAAGTAAATCATCACAATGAGCTTCTCATGGTCTGTGCAACCGGCCCCCAGGGGAAAACACTGTAGCTTTCTTTAGGCTTACAATGAGCATTATTTAAATGATCCTTAAGTGCACAATATTTGAAAGGCTAATGGAGTACATGGTAAGAAGAGCTAAGTGGTTGTAATTATTGGATTGGCTTTTAGAAACGGCGGGTGTTGGTATCGTCTTAAAAAAGAAAACATTTACATACTGTAGAATACTGTCTGGCAGATTTGCCGACTGTGGGACTCTGACATTTCTCTTACACAGAAATTGGATTTATTTTCTGGAGGGGATCGGAGTTCTAACGAATTTATGTTTTGACATTTTAAGAATCTTGTGTTTTTCATTTGTGCAGCAGCAGGAGGCAAGATTCTCTTTTCAGTCTGAACATCTGAGCCATACATTACTATAAGCCATAAACCATGAAATCAGTGCCAAAGCAAAGCAACACCACCACCATATGTCTGTTTATCATCCACAACTGTTTTCCTAAAAAATGACTTAATTTATCTTTCTTTCAGCAAATTCATGAAGTCGTTTTCTAGAAAACACCAAGCTATTCAGCTGGTTGTGGTACAGCACCACAATTTACTTTAAAGGGGAAGTTCGGTATTTTTCAACCTGTACTTATGTTGTAGCATGCTATACGATCATTTACTCACCCAGACAG
>JBBDHI010000007.1:22607201-22618409 GCA_037177115.1 Craterocephalus stercusmuscarum
ACATAAAAATAGAAAAAGTGGCCGAAATTAAATTTCTTAGAGTGATCATTCAGAATTAATTTTGTAGGAAATCACATATCAATTGCATTGAAAATATAATATCAAATCATTTGTAATTTAACATAAACCTGAATACTTCATAAAATGCTTATTGTACGTGCACACACACGCAGACACCTGCAATACATACACATAGACCTGAGTATGTACGCTATGCAAGATGTGGGGCTATTATCTAACGGCGGTAGCTAGGCTACATAAAACAATGACTGGAGTAACAAGCATTTTGGTTATAATAAAGGGCCCATATTGTTTTACCACATTATCCTTCTATTTTGACTTGACCTAAAAGCTGCTGATTGTGCAGCAGCATTTTCATGATCGACATGATGTGACTATAAACTTCCTCTCCTCTTGCTTGATTTCTTACTGTTAAGATTATGTCACAGAGGAGGATTTTGTATCCCAAAACTGATGCTGAGCAGCATCTACTTAATATGATATACTGTACTGTAAGAATTTCTTTCATTTGTCTCTCTACAGGTGCACACATCACAGTCCTGAGCTTGTGTGTGTGTTGATGGCAGTTCCCTGGTTAGAGAAAGAGTCTCCTGTCTAACAGTCAGCTTTCAGAGATTGTAAGTAAACCTTCTACCCTCCGTTTTCTCTGATCTGACATATCAAAGCTGTGCATGGTTCCTGAGGAATCCCTGTGTTAATATCATGCTGTAAGGCTGTTTACATAAAAGAAAAAATAAGCCTAATGTGAAGCTTAAAAGGACTATGAGGCCAAATATAGATCATGTTAGGACAGATTTTTAACTCAGTTTATCTTAGTTTAACCTCACAAAAGTTTTAAAACTTAATTCCGCAGAGATAAAATGTCAAATCTGCAGAAGCTACATTTTGCTTCAATGCATAACTTCTTTCCCAGTGACCCATCATGCTTTAATAGGCTATCTAAACATGAAATGGCCTTGCTTTACCCTCTGAACCTCTCACTCTTCCTTCAAAATTTAACATACTCCAATAGTCAGAAACCATGGACTCTGTCTTACAGGGAATCCTCTGTTTTCATATTGCAGTGAAAGATGTAAACACATGCACAGTGGTATTATGTTGTGTGCACATGCACTGCAGCTTTTGCTCACATCTGCAGTTCTGCATTGATTCCATGCCAGTGAGCAGAGGGCTGATGCACAATGGGGGCTTCTCAGATGGCCAGGTGCATCTGCCAGTGGCTACTGCCATAAAAGAATGAATGACTATAATAATGCTGCAGAGTAAAAAGTCTGCCGTCTATACTGTAATCAAATTTCAAGCAGTCACAAGCAAATATATGTAAATGTACTAAAAATGAAATTCTAATACCATCAGGATAATTAATGCTTTTTTTCGAAAATATCTCAGTGAAAGGACTTTTAAGCATTCATTAGGCACTGTATTAAAACGGCAGTGCAACAGTATTGTGTAGAAAGTGTTGGAGGTTCTCCCTAATTAGCATATGAAACACAATGTTCTCAAACATCAAAAACATTTTGTTTATCTCCACAATAATATAATTAATAATTAATTAAATCACAGGCCCACTTATTGTCTTTGAGAGGTGGCCACTTGTGCTTGTTCAGACCTCCTCTGTGCTGAATCACTACCAGAAAATTTCATAGCACTTTGATATCAGTTTCAGGGAAAACTAAAATGGGAAAATCACCCGTAAATATACACATGTGGGAGAAATTAAGACGATTAACTAGCTATCAAAAAATATATATTTCCTGTATAAAACTTTGAGATTGATGAAGTTTAGAGAGAAAATTTGCCTGGATTCATTCTGGAGCAGGTTTTTGTGACACTGTAATGTTTTTCCTGTGATAAAGTGAGACAGATTTGTGACAAAAGTGGACTCAATGACATATAGACCCACCAGCTCACATGCCAGTAGCATAACCAAAAACTCTCAGATCAAGTCGTAAACACATTTGACATTTTCCTCCAGCGGTCCCAAAACAGTGCCACATATCTCAGCACTGCTGGAGGAGAGAAACCATTGCCCTTCACCAGTTCACAGAGATTTGAGCAAACTGAGATGAGAGGAGAAAGCCACCGAGGACTTGACATGCTGGGAAAAGACAACATTAATGTAGTAAAAAGAAAAGCATAAAAATCTCAATGTGATCTTCCAGGGGGAATATAACCAGCTACTTAAGCATATGGAGGGCGTTGCTATCATGGACAGGAGCAAGGGAGTTTGTTTTATCTGCATGCCGGGTGTGGGGATGCTCCAACAGGAAAATTCCAATCTATTGCTCAGCAATAATGAGCTCAAGGTTCATGTGAATAAATGCTGATAGAAAACAGTAAGTTAGAGATCAAGCAGTGATTCAGACTGAGATCCGTGACCTACTGTCACATTATCCGAAATGATTCACAGACACCTAATTATCTCTTAGTATAGCTTATTCCGCTTGTGATCTCTCCAAAAAGTGATTCACAGGCTAATGCCAAGTATTGGGTAAAAAGAAAACTTGCCAGCAAGATATATTATCAACACTGAAGTAACAGTCACTAAGTGGGACCCACCAACAGGCAGGTTACTGCGTTGAGGCTGTAGCCTGAATCAAATCTTTTCCAAGGGTTTTCATCACAGATAGATGCCTTTTAATACGGTGAGGGTGCATTTAATATTGAGTTCTGGTCTCAGACAGCAAGTCCCTCAGGTTAAGAAGTGTCTTCTACTATTTTGCTACATTACTGACGTGGGAGCCGACCCAGTACAATGGTTGTATCAATAAAATTGATTCAATTTGAATTCACTCTGCAGAGATCTCTCTTTCTGTCAAGTCTAGTTGTGCTGCAGGAGCAGGCTGCTTTCCCTGTTAAACCAACTCCAGACTCCCTGCTCAAAGTTGTTAGAGACGGCATCAGTCAGATCACCTCATCAAAGGCCAGACTGGTTTTCCTAGTGGGAAGCATTTACCAGATCAAAACCAGCAGACAGCTTGTGCGCCTGTGGTTACTTATTCTTATCTCGACACTGAGACCCTTGTCTCACTTCATCGCTGCCCTTTCTATCCATCTCCTGCACTTGGCTTTACTTTACCATCTACTCTTCTCTTATTCAGCTACTCCACTTCTACCTTTCTACTACCCCCTCCCCCAATTCACTCTTGTATATACAGACTTTTTTCTGCTCTTTGCAGTTCCGTTTTGTGAGATGGGGAGCTCATGGAAGCCATCAAACACATTGGATTTTCTTATCTCTGGCCCCTTGAGGTCTGAGGCACTGAGATTCCTCTGATGTCTTTCCTCTCCTGTTTAGATGGCGAGATGCCAGCATCTTTGGTGCTCACACAGCTGGGATTATGCCAGCATGGTACTGGAAGCAGAAGAAGAAGAAGAGGGAATGCAGTAAATAGTGAAACACAGATTGCTGTCCCCAAACAAATGCGGTGTGATACAGCAATGGACCATCTAACAGGTCCTTCCTTTAACTCAAGTTGACTGAATTTGGGCCAGGTCCATGGGTGAAATACTGTTCTTGTTGATAGTGAGATGTGTGTGTTAAAACTAAACAGAAAGAGTGTGATAAGACTGCTAACTCGTGTGAGTGTGTAAGCCATTAACACCAGAGGGTGTGATTAACTCCACACTCATGGACACGTTGCCTGTCTCCTCTAGCACCACTGTCTGGCATCTAGCGTCTCTGTTGCACCGGGTGACACAGCGCTCCAATTATTCCCAGAAAAGGAGCACTAATGAAGTCATTATGCATCCTGAGTTTCACCCTGATACTGACTTCTACAAGTAAAAGAAATGATGGACACATAAAGAAATGGAAAAGGCTTAAAGGCATAGTAGTAATGATTTAGCAGAAAATGGTATTTGACAAGTGAGATGGAGCTTTGAACATGACACTGCTGATTACAATTAGCCTATCTCTTCAAGTTAATGGCGTTTCAGTCCTTTTTCTCTCACAGTTGTTCATGTCTTTCCTTGTTTTCTTGTGGTATTTCATTTAATGGGTTTGGGAGCAAAGAGCCAGTGGTCACAAACCTGGAGATGTTATAGTGAAAGTAAAATCTCTTTATCAGTATGACCATAATCAAAGAACCCAGGCTGCACTCTGCTGTCGACACTTGTTTTTTAGTGTTGTTTAGATGTAAAATGGAATTATTCTAATAAATTGTGCATTGCTGAGGGCTGAAATCATAACATCTTGACTGCATGGAGAATGAGATGCTTAAAATCTGTGTATACTGTATACATTTATGCATAAACTCTTGTTTCCCAGACTACTTACGCAACATCCACAGAGGACATGCATGAATAAAAACTACAGCCCCATTTCCAAAACAAGATAAAGTCACTGTGTAAATAAAAATAGAATGCAATGATTTAATTCACTATATACTAAATGCTAAGATAAAGAAAATATATTCTTAAATTGACTGCCAGCAACTAATGTCAAAACTGTTCGCTACTGTGTTGCATCACCTCTTCCAACAACACTGTGTATGAATTGGGCACTGGAGAGAAGAGATGCAAAGAGCTGTGAGAGTAAATGTTTTCCCATTCCTGAATCTGTGATTTCAACTGTTCACCAGTTAAAAGCAGGTCAGTTCATTGCCTGGACTCATTCATTATAGACTGATGCAGTTGTAACATGCACAGAATATACTGTAGTTTGGCAATACCTTGCCGAAGTAAGAAAGGCCTTAAATGAATAAAAAGGTTTGGAAAAGGCATTATGTTGCTCCAAAACTATCTAGTTTGTTCAGTATTAATGGTGCATGTAGAGATGTACCAGTTACTCATGTGTGATAATGCAGAATCACATCTTAGGGATGCTGATTATGAAATCTGATCTGATAACTGGTTTGTTTCTCTCCTCTTGAAATACCATCCAAAAAAGTTGAATTTTTAGATAGCAGAAAAGTTTTCTACCTCTGCTCAGTATATCTTAAATGAGCCTGGATAAGGAGCATTGTGCAACATTTCTTCTTTTTGTTTGAATATTTTTTATTTATTAATTCTTTTCTGCTTTTTCTGGCACAGCCTGTCCGGGGCGTACACTGCCTCTCGCCTGCTGATTGCTGGGATTGTCTTCAGCAATTCACAGATTTCTGAATTGGAATAAGCAGCATAAAACTGTTTAAATAGTTCTTTTCTTTTCATGGTCAAATCTTTCATTTACATGAATCATTAAAGATGGTTCTTAGAAGTACTCCTCAGCCTATGCAGAAATATTTTTTATAGAGCTGTACCTTTTTGTAATGCACTAAAGCTGAGGGCCCAACTATCACCATTCAATACTGCTTTTCAACAGATACTCTTGCATCACTGATTGTTTTCATTGTGCAATGACACCTTTTAATTATTTACAACTTTAAAACTGGAAAGTTCCACATCTATAGCATGGTCACAAAATTAAGCAGGTTTGTTTTATTTTTTACATTTCTATGCCATTATATTTTAAGGTTTGCTTGTATGTTCATGGGTTTTCCTTTTGCTGTCAAAACAATGAAATTCAAAAGCCAGGATTAAAACCGTTTGACCTCTCCATCTTTCAGGGCGGAGAAGCACTTCTCTCCTTTACTCCCATAAGGCTCGGTCTCTCTAGGCAGCTTGTGTAACTGACCTGTTGCCAAACAGTCTAATTGGTTGGAAGATACTATTTTTTTATATGTCACTCTTTCTTTCTTCACTCTCTTGCATTACACAACCTGCCTTATCTTTTACTGCCTTAGTTGGACATTTAGAAAAATATGTCAGTGTCATCAAATACAAGAGCTTTAGAGCTGTAAGTAAAAAGAAAGAAAGAAAATCAGGTTTATGTAACATGTCAAATGAGACATAAGAATGAAGCAAACAGGGAGATACAGTATGCAGCGCTCCTCACTTGAGACAAACTAAATGACCATTTAGAAAACACTCCCATTAACGGCAGGTTTTGTTAATCCTTTAGCTACCCGGGAATAGAATACATAGATAGATAAATAGAAACTCTTAAGGTGTAATGACGATATAATTTAACCTGCAATTTTGTATATCAGCTTTCACATTTCTGGGTAACTAATATGTTATAGTGCTATATAAATGCAACAATGATACTTGAACACAATTTTCACTCCTGCTTTAGTTCTCCTTTCAATAATACAAGGGGAATGTGTGTAAAAACCACAGTCAGCAGCACTCAGCCTAAAGCTCCAAGGTGCTTAGTTATTTTACAGTACATGATGCTCAGGTTTGCCAAATGTTCTTGGTGGCTCCATTTTCTTTAACTCCCCTGAAATCAGCAGCTTGACTGCAGGCAAGTACACCCACAACAACACATGAGCATAAAAACACAAGCAGGAGAGAGGAGCAAAGTGAAGAGAGGGAAAAAAACATCTTTGCACATGTTTGAAACACAATACAAAGAAGCTAAACATTAGGACTAGCTTTTGGATTTACTGTACACAACTCTCAATGTTAAAGTGCTTTCATAAGATGAGAAGAGCAGTAATAGCCTGTAAACCGGAGCATCAGCTGTTTAATATGAATGCAGCGAATAAACAAAAAAAAAGATTTAATTTGATGTTAATCCTATCGTAATAAAAGCCACCTTCTTTGCACTGTGCTTGGTAATGTGCATGAACCTTAAGGCGAGCTCTTTAACAGAAGCAGATAGCCTCTGTTAAAGACAAGCAAGTGTATGAGGATGATGATGCAGTCTCAGGGGTTTGTGCAGTGTATCATCTTACTCATGACTTCTCCTCGCTCCTCATCCCTGAGGCTCCCAGCTGGCGCACTGGAGAGACAAGACGTTGCTCCTTGCTCCACAAGTTGCTATGGTGATAAGTGACCTGAGGAAAAAGATAGATAGGCCGTTGCTTTCTGAGTTCACAGGTATTTTAACATAGTGGTAAAGGCAGTTATCTTAGTTCAAATAAGAAAACCACAGCCTAAAAAGACACTTTTTGTTCAGGTCTTTTATACGCCTTTCATTCTTTAAAGTTTCACTTGTGTGTTATAAGCTCTTACAGTCAAAAGTTTGGACACATTTTGACCCCACTAATCACATAGTTTATATTTGTGTCTTTATTCTGACCTATTTTAAAGTTGGTCTTCGGGGAGAGCTGAGAGACTTCAGTCTTTATTTTATTTAAATAGCTGTTTGAGTGTTCAAGGTTGGTTTTAGCTTGGAGCTGTTTATTATGCTGGTGCATGTCCCTCATTGCATATACAATAATGCAAACAAGGGTTTATATCTTTGTACTCTCAAGTACTCAAACAAGGCTGGAAGTAATTAAGTGATGTACGGTTTCAGTGCACAGTCCTCTAATGCTCAACATTATAAACTGACTGAATGTGTCTGCAGACAGAGCTGTTTACATGTGGAATTGGGACAAAATCTCAGCTTTTACTGGATTGACAAGCTTTAAGACAGTCTAGGATTCCTTATTTGTATCTCCTAGTCTTACACAGACAAATAGCACAGGCTTGTGTGTGTTTGTGTGTGTGTGTGTGTGAGATGTGAAAGCTTTCTGGAGCATGAAATGAGCTTTCTAAGGGAACAGTGAAGAAGAGGGAGGCTGGTGTACCCCGCTATTTCTTAATTAAGTCATGTTAAAATTGTAAATGTCACCTCATAGCTTCTGGCTACCATTCCAGTCCTTCCTCCTGGTTATATGGCTCTTCAGTAAAATGATGAGATAGTCAGAGTAATGCAGCACAGAGCTATAGCCTTAATAAGACACGGGGAATGACGCGCTCTAGCAGCAATGGGTTGTTCTTTTTTGTAATCCCACTGTATGCCGATTTGCACTGTATGGAGGCATTTAGTTCTTAACGTCAGAGTGAAGAAATAAACTAATGCATTGGATCAACTGCCACAACTCAGAAATACAATTTTCTTTTCCAAAACAGCAAATAAACTCAAACCTATTTCTCCCATTTCTGTTTTTCTGCCTTTCTATCACTCTTGTGGATGTGTGATATTGCTGTATGAGATGTGTGTGTGACATAGATGCAGGAGTATGTGTGTGTATGTCTGCAAGTGCATGATGTACTCTGGACTGATGAGCCAAGAGAAGGTAGCTTGACTATAAGAAACATATCGGTGCTCAGCACCTGTCAGGCTACATGCTGACTGACTGCACAAGCTGATTGCTTGTAGACTGCCTCTCATTGTCAGTAGGTAAACTGTAATGAGGTAAAAGCATGTGGTTTGCAGACTTAAAGGGGACATATTACGGGGGAAAAAATATCTTTCTGTACTTGAGAATGAATCCATTTAGGTGTCTGCAGTCACAACCAATACAAAACCTAAATAAAAGAATACAATCCTCTTCAGAACTGCAGGCTAAGTTAACCAGCATCTGCCCTCATCACCCCCCAACTTCACCTTCAGATGAGGCTGCATTTAGTTGGAGATGGGAAGTTAAAAACCTTTTGTTCTTGCTTTTTGCTTTGCTATAAACAACTTAACTCATCAATTGGTACATTACCAAATTAATATGACAAAGGTACTGAGTCCAGTGTGTGTGGAATCTATATGTTAGACATAAATTACAACTTGAGTCCTGGATCTAGTTAGTTATCTTTCAGGTATTATGTTCTGTCCAATACATGGACAAGGATCTGTCCAATATGAGTTTGATAGGATTATATAAACGAGTCATCCATAGCCTTTTGACCATATGGCCTAAGTAGTTGAGATGTAGTCAAGTAAGATATACGTATGTGAGAATAAAATTATCACCTGAGTTTGGTTTGGGGTCGGACACCTCAGACTTTTTATTTTATGTTCTACCATACTATATTAATGTGCCTCAAGGGTTATAACTTAGTACAGATCTCAAAAGAGGCACAGCCTAACAAAGGGTCAAGGGTCACTCTCCATGCCTGAAATGATCTGCTTGAATAAAGGTTTAAATTAATAGAGGAGCTGCTGCAGTCTCTCTGTGTTACTTTCCACCAAAGCATATCACAGACATTTCATTAAAGGGAAACTGTTTAACTTTTGGCCACTAGGGGTCCTAAACCTGTTACTTCACCCAACAGTCTCTCTTTTTCTGTCCTCCTCCGACACATTTTCACCTTCTTGCTTTGTTCAGCTATGACAAACTTTAGATCAAAGAGGACAAACAAGTAGCACAAAGCAGATATCAAGGGGGGAACCATAAAGCGGAGCGCTGCAGGTGATATCATGAGTGACGGATCCGTTCCTGCAAAGTTACAATGTCTGGTTTCTGAAGAGGGCAGCCCGTTTGGAGCACTGACATGTATCAAACACTAAATTGACCCCAGAAATCATCTTTTTTGACTCAAAGGCTAACATTTTGTTTACATGGTATCTCTTTAAGGTCTTGGTTAATTGTGTCAGCTTGTGAAGAGAGGGCATGTGTTACCTTTTAAAAGTTCTGCTCTATCAATAAATACATTCTCCTAAAGTGTGCCACAAAAATGATAAACAAAAACAGAAGAGGGAAAAGTTCCCTTTCCCCCTTCCTTTTGTTTGTATTTTAAACAGAATGGTTAAAACTCAGAAGATGAAGCATCTTTTATAAAAGCAACTAATCCTGTCTCAATACTACAAGTGACAGTATGTGTTGTGTCTGTTGCGTCTGCAAGTGTTGCAGTATTCCTGCTGTTGAGAAGTTAGCTGATGACAGTACAGTTACATGCCTTTCACTTCAATTTATCTATGCCATTATGGCCCTGCCACCTCCGATACACTCTTTTCTATGTACTTTGAAACTGACCATAAATCCTGTCTTTCCCTTTGCTCTGGATCATATCACCTTGAACAATTTAAAAGTGCATGCTCTGTTTTTCTGACCACTTTTTTTGATGTTGTATTCAGCTTATATCAGCAGCAACACAGCAGAAAAGAGGCTGCACATTGTTTAAACACAATCATAAGTTTGTTTGTCCTGTAGGTTTTAGGTTAAAAAAAATGCTTACAATTCCAGAAACAGATTCACAAAACATTCCCACTGCCATGATGCAGTATGTTTTGGCTTTCAGTAATTTCTGGTGGAAAGTGATAGTCACAGTTATTGCAAACACAATATGTAAGAAGCAAAAAGAACAGAAAACAGTGATGCTCAGAGTTCATTGTTAGCGCACCTCTGCTGACTTAAGGAGCACAAAATTAAGCTTTTAAACTTTGGCAGTTTTCATTCTCTACCTGACTTTATTAAAAGCCTTAAAATGACATCAGCTTACTATAAAAAATAACAACAAGGCACACAACTGTATGTACCGTGTAACATGCATTGACACAGTCCTAAGTTGCTGTGATTGTCTACATTAAGTTCTGCTATGCTGCATGAAAAACCAAGTGAAGAGAAGAAGAAATGTGTGGTTCTAACTTTAAACATTCGAGCCAAGGATTTTTTAAAGACACTGATCATGACTGAGCTCTGGGGTTGGGTTTGCACTTACTTATTTTGCTTTTGTTAAGGATAAGCAGATTTTCTGTTAATGATGGATCCTATAATGTCTGTTTGTTTTATTCCCAGGTAATAACAGGAATTAGAAAACTGTTGCTTGTTTGGACTCAAGTCAGAGTGAGTGGTCCTTTAACATGCCTTGTGACACATTTGTATTCACACTGTAAGCAGAGTGTGGCCAGACGTGCCTCGGGCTAGCCAGCAATCCATTCTGAATGCATCATCAGTGCATCCTGAGTCCCTTCACATTATGACATATTGCATATTTAGTGCCATCAACCTGTGATTGATGAACTGGGTTGCAGGCCAGCCAGGGATGGACTGGCTATCTGGCATACCAGGCGGTTTCCTGGTGGACTGTCATATTTTCTGTGCCAACACAGTTGATTCATTGGGCTTATTGGTCCAAAGTGGACACATTAGATTTTTATAAAGTTATCAAAAATGGGTGATAACACAGCAATAAAACATCTCTTTTATTTCTGAGTGAGTTTGTCTACATTTATGAAATTGGTTGATGATGTCATAGTTTCCACCAGGTGAATAGCAGGTTAACTGGTTGTGTTCACTGGTTAAAACAGCAGATTTTTATAGTTAATTAATAGTATCATTGAAAGTGAGAACTTTATTTTTGACCATCATTTATCAAAATCAACAGTAAGTTAGCAGCTTTCTGATTTTATTTATTAGCCTATTTCAATCAGGAGAGACCAATACGTGATGAGATTACATTTATTGATTTGACAATGGAATGTGCTTTGGCGAGTAG
>JBBDHI010000007.1:22716511-22727855 GCA_037177115.1 Craterocephalus stercusmuscarum
CTTTTTTTTTCTTCTTATTTGAATATGATCTATTCTTTTTAAGTGCAAGTTTTAACTGATGCTGTCATATGACCGAGCTGAATATTTAATTTATACAAGAATGTATAAATATGTGAGAAGGGAATTTGTTAGTGAAATGCTGGCACATTCTTCATTCTTGATCATGCTGTATTGATGGAGCAGATCTTATTTGTTTGGGAGAGTCATCAGAGAAGGAGGAAATAGATTAAAATATTTCAGTGTAAAAAGGGAAGGCACAGACCTTGGAAGAAAGTTAAATGTGTATATTTATCTTTACATAACAATTAGCAGTAATTAGTGGTGTTTGTGGAGTTTCAGTCAGAAACCTGTTTTGGTCAGTCAAACTTACAGCAAAACGTCTTTCTTGAGTTGCATTGTGGCCGTTTCTAGTTTCACGTGCTTGTCATCATGAAAGATGGATGACGTCTCATGATGAGGGCAATGGGGCTGTGCAGAGTGGTTCGTATGGGCAGCGCTAACAGCTTCGAATATAGATGCAACAGCCTCTTCATTTTCGTTGATCCTACAAAATATCGCATAAATCACCCACTGGGTGCTGCTGTCAGCAGAAAACACGTAGGAAGTGCAGATCAATGCGCAGACACATCCATAAAATCCTCTAAATAACTTCGTGTCACCGCATTATTTAGCAACTTCATATTATCGGCATCTGTTCTTTTTTTTTGTTTGTTTTTTGTTTCTGAATTCATGCATTTTGAAATAGCAACAATAAGCACATTTTTCTCCCATTGAGAATAATGAACCACCATATCTCTCAGTCAGGTTGCTGGCTTGATCCCTGCCCACACACACGCTCACACAGAGAACACCTAACAGCCTCAGAAGGCCATCACTGATGAAAATCACCAGTCGTATACAGATAATCCAGCTGCTGCAGAAGGTCAACCCAATTTGTTTGATGTAGCCATTTTATCTGTATTTCTAGCATCACTGGGCTGCACCATGGATGTGATTAGAATAATGAACCCGCCAGTAAAAATCCACTGTCACTACTTCAGGTGCGTTTACTGAGAACATGATCATTTATAGAAAATTAGTGTAATTTTACCAACTTTTAGCATTTTCATAGAACCAGCAGGGATAGTTCCTACAGGATTGTGGTGATGCGCAGCATATTGCTCTTAGATATTTTACTGACTGTGAAGAGCAAATGGAGCTGGGACAGTGTCATCAACTTGTCTCATTGGCAGAAAGCCCTGCCACATTAGCTCTGGCTCCCTCTGTGGCCCACATTGTCACAGTCACCCGATGCAGATTGTTGATGACTAGGCCGCCGTGGAGCGAGCCAGCTGGACTTTGCAGGGCCTTCAGGGAACTGAGTGCCAGATTGCATGGAGATGGTCAGCTGATTAGTCAGGCAAAGGCCTGTGTGGTGAAGAGAACATGACTGGTAGAAAAGAGTGGGAAGTATTGCTTTACAGCCCAGTAAACTGTGCAGGTCTGACTCACCTGTGTTGCCTACTGGTAGGTTCTTATATAAACCTGATATAAACTTGTTTAGCATGTTTTCAGGCCCCAGAGTGTTCATTCAATAAAAAATTAATCAATTCCTAACTCACTTAAAAGAAAAAAAACATCTGTTTTCAGTATTTAAACCCACAAATTACTTTGTGAGTTTAAATGTCCATATCACGTGTGTAAGCTTCAGTCAGATCAGAGAGAGTTGAGCTGAGATTTCCCTCTTCAGCAGTTGTACTGCAGCCTTGTCAAACTCTGCTCACAAATAATTCAACAAGGTCAAACATCCGTGTTGAATATTGATCAAGAACATGCAGCATTTATAAGTGCTCAAACTAGGAAGCTTCCAAAGCTACGGCTACATCTCTGGATTGTTTAATATGATATAATTGAGAGCAATCAGACTTAATCTGTTCGGAAGTGAAATTCTTTCCCCTTTAACTCACAAGATGTCGCTGTTTCCCCATTCTTCTGGATCGATGCTAAATGCATTCAAATCAAAGTGCACTCCGAAGTTAGTGGATAGGTTTGAATGACACTCCATATGCGACCCAGGCAGCGCCGTATTTTAGCCTTTTGATCACTTTAAATTATTCTGACAAGTGCATTTGGAAATTTAGTCATTAAAATTTTATTACAACTTCTGGAAAAACTGCAAACATTACCAGCTTGACTCCCCGAAGGAGGTACAGGAAAGGTCCTTGGCAGATGAGTTATTTTGACTCGGGTCACAGCAGAGGCGCGTCAGTGGAGGTGGGCGTGGCTATGAGGAATATGTGCGGATCCCCGTTAAGCTGCAGCCAGAGGTTCAGTCTTACACGAGGCAGGAGCATAGACTGAGTGGCTCGCGCAAGTCTCGCCGTCCGAGGGATGGCACCGTTGGAGATCTTTTTATTCACCTTCATCCTCTCTCACTACATCTTCAAGATCTTCCTGGTCAGGTTCATCGCCGACAACGTCAGACCTGTCGTCCTCATCGCTGACCATGAATTGCTCCTTAATTGAAGTTGGGCCACCTGATCCTTTTTGCGCCAGGGCAACCGACCGAAATTAGAGAAAGGAGAGCCGTAATGAGCAGTTGCGCAAATATTACATTTCCTGGTTGGAGAACTGGTGTGAAACGGAGAATTGCATCCTCGGGATACCACGTCTTTCTGCGCGTAAAGGACGTGGAACCCTCGGATCCGTTCAGCCCTGCCTGAAACACACCAAGCTATGTTGTAGCAGTTAGGGAGAAGCGCTGTAGTTAGAATAGAGGCTGTGCTTGTGTCGCTGTTAGAGCTTTTATTAGCTGTTATTGTTATTGCGCGTAGAGCACGCGCACGCAGCGTTTTTCAGCCGCTCCGCTGCTACGGGCAGACCGCTGCAGGACCTGGAAGTCTTTTGAAACGCAACAGGCCGCTACAATCACTGCGAGGTTTGGCTTTAAACATCGCTAAGTTCACGAGAGAGTTGTTAAAACTGCCTCCAGGCGCACCAGTGCAGCAGAGCTGAAGCATGGCTTTACCGGATGGTGGCATATCTGGGGAGGAGGTCCCCTTTCCCGAGATAATTGAGCTCAATGTTGGCGGACAGGTGTATATAACCCGCTACTCTACCCTCACAAGTGTGCCAGACTCTCTGCTGTGGGAGATGTTCAATCGAAAATCAGCCAAAGGACTGGCCAGGGACACCAAGGGGCGCTTCTTTGTGGACCGCGATGGGTTCCTCTTCCGTTACATCCTGGACTACATGCGGGACCAGCAGCTGGTTCTCCCAGACCACTTCCCTGAGCGCGGGCGTCTCCAGAGGGAGGCTGAGTTCTTCAACCTGCCTGAGCTTGTCAAGCTGCTGTCCCCTAAAATCAGCAAACAGAACTCCCTGGGTGACGAAGGATGTCAGAGTGACCCAGAGGACTCATCACCTGGGATCGACACAGCGCGAAACCTGGGCTCCCTTGGAGCTGCTGCCGCCGCCTGTGCCAGCTTGGTGCCCGGTGCCATGGATGGCAAACGCTCTGGGTTCATCACCATCGGTTATAGAGGCTCTTACACGCTGGGCCGTGACAGCCACACAGATGCCAAATTCCGCCGGGTGGCACGGATCATGGTGTGTGGGAAGACCTCCCTGGCTAAGGAGGTGTTTGGGGAGACGCTGAACGAGAGCCGTGACCCTGACCGCCCCCCTGAGCGCTACACGTCCCGCTACTATCTCAAGTTCACCTTTCTGGAGCAGGCCTTTGACAAGCTGGCAGACGCAGGCTTCCACATGGTGGCCTGTAATTCCACAGGAACCTGCGCCTTTGCCCACGAGCAGACGGACGACAAGATCTGGACCAGCTACACTGAATATGTGTTCTACCGTGAGTGAGACTATCGGCTTTGTTCCCCCGGCCCCCCCCCTCCCCTCAACCCTTCTTCCAAGAGACCTTCCCCTTTGCCCCATCCCTCCTTCCTAAAGCCATCCTCTCCTCTCTCTGATGGCTTGTGGTCCGGTAGATATCCTGTAGATGCTGTGCCCTTCCGTCTTTTCGCAGCCTCTCATGAACTCAGAACCCAGCTGCTCTGACTCTTCACCCCCTTTCTGTGGGTCGAATCTGCAGCTTCCATCTTCAACCGCAAGTCCAACTTGTCCCTCATCCTTAGGTCCAGCTTTTGCCCTCTTTTAAGTCGCCGCTTCATCTAGTTGTAGTTCCCATTACTCAACTAGAGCAACCCCAAATCCTTCCCTGCAAAGACTGATACCTTCTATGTACTATTGCCCTTTTGTACCCTGTATACTTCATATGCCTTGGTGAAGCACAATACTGTATCCAAGAGCTATTTTTTTTAAATAAGCGTCCCAGTGTGTCCATATTGACTATTAAACCTGTCATAAGGGCATAAGGGAAAGGGCTGAAAGAGTTGTCGTGATGTACAGTACTATACTTTGCCTGCTTGCTTGAGCAGATTGGACGCCCTCCTGCTCATCTGAACTAAATTACCAAATAATTGGACATCTTATCAGCCTTGAGGGGACGCGAGTCCCCCAGTACAAAAAGTCAGTGTAATCTAATTTCCTTCTGTTTTTATTAAATGTGTCCAGCAACCACGCGGTGTGGGGACGTGCCATAGTTCTAATGTGTTAAATTGTTGTTTTGAGGGGTTGCAGCTTGATGCAGCCACGTGGACAGGAAAATAATGCAGCGGTTCTTTTGTTTGTTTGCTTTTTTCACATTCAAGAGGGAAAAGTAGAACGTAGCCTGTGTGTGGAGCAGAGAAGACACTGGATATGTGGCACCCGAAAAAGTTCAAACATAAGAAATCCCAGAATAAAAACATGTTTGTTTTGTGCAATGAAGCTATCAGTATTTTAATCAACAAGGGGGGTTTAAATGTGAGATGCTTTTTTTTTTTTTTTTTCTTCTTTCACTTTTTTTGTGTATTACTACATATTAAAAAGCTTTCTTTTTTCTTTTGCTGTGAACCACTTGGTGGGATGGACTGACCACCATGACTTTTTGTTTGTGGAACAAAAAAAGAAAAGTGATCGTCACCACAGCTGACCATGTTTTCAGTATCAACAGTCATGTTACTTTTCATCCTCAGTTCAGTATTAGTTGAAGCTGCTGCATATTTGATGATAGCGCTCACTTACCGTAAGCGAATACCCACGAGAAAGGGTAGGATTACGTTGTAGCGAGCCGAAGCCAATCGTTTTTCTCGCCGCTGTAGCAAGGACACTGTGAAGGCAGTTTGTAGGGACTGGGTGTAACTTAGCTTATAGCGGATAGCCATACAGCCTCAGGACAGGTCTGCATTTCATATACCTCTGACTAAAACACAAGCTGAAGCTGTTCAAAAACCAATCAAGGATCCAGCAGACTGTGTAAACTAAATAAAAAGTAGGCTGAGACAGAAAAATATTTTTAAAAATGTAGGCGCAGTTGTGAGATAAAGAATTGGAGAGTTAATAGGTTTGGTTGGAGGAATAGACGGTGAACAGTGAGTGCAGGGTTTTAGCTGAGCTACAAGGTGTTGGGTTGTAGTTTTATGTCTGACAGTGACAAATGTTCTGTTCTTTTTCTGAAATGTCTATAAATCGCAATATTGTGTTTCAGTGTGATGAAGTGGTGTTGACATCTGAGTCAATATGTTAAACCTACTGCAGTTTGTACGTGCCGCAGTATGGAGTAGACAACACTGAAATTAGAAGTGTTCAGCAAAAGGCAAAGTCATTTATTAAATAAAAAGATGTTTTTCTTTGTATCTTTCTTGCATTTTCCATTCATAACCAAAACGGGCTTTTACTTTTTAAACGACAGTGAGCACAGATCAGATGAAAAAAGGGTCACATGTCCCTACAGGAGGTCACGTGCCATCAGTCCAGTGTTTAATTACATGTTTAAGCACATCAAATTAAATTTTTATTTCAGAATTTCCCCATAAAAGGAAGCATCCTTAGATGTAAACTCTATACTTATCAAATGTTAAACACACCTCCCTCAGGCACCGTGTCCCTCATCCCTCCATCTGCTATTCCTGCTTTTTTATTATTCCGATCTTTCATCGAGCACTTGACCAGAAAACAGCTAAAAAAGAAACAAGGACATGTATTGATAAGCTCTGTTAAGCAGATTACAAAATCCCCTTTTTCCCCCCAAAATTGACCCAGTTACGTTGGCCAATCTAAAATTATTAACTTGTGAGCTACTGTAATATTTGAGGCTTTCTTTAGAGCAAAAAAAGGCCCCACAGGCCTACAGTTCTACAGGATTCAAGACCATTTACGTCTCTTGCTACTATAAAACAGTATGCAAACTGAGCACACCCACAGATATCAATATAGTCACAAATTATGATACAAAAGCTACCAGGGTTATGTTTATGTAGGTGAGACAGTCCGGTAGTTGTTCATAAACCTTATTTTTCTAACCAAGAGATTATCACATGCTCATTACTCTAGCATAATACCTCCAAACCTGATCTCAGTGTGGCCCAGATAAAAGCATTGCAGACAAACTCCATAAAAACAACATAGTTAACTTCTGGGACAGCACAGAGCCTGCAGGGTCTCCCACCCCCTGGTCCCAAAAAACACCCACAGGCAGCATTCCTCTGCCATCAGCGTCTGGCAAGCTATAGCAACACCAGAGTGCCAGGGTCACTCATTAGCACATGCATGGAAAGACATGCCTCGCATATGAAATTCCAGGCACTGGTCTCCTAAACCGGCGTCCATCTCCCCCCCCCTTCACCCCGCGAGTTGCCATGAAGCTCGACATTCTTCAGCAGATGTGTGAGAAGTGCTAATACTCACACCGTGATGAAATGCTACTTCTTCTTTTTTTAATCTCTGTTGTGAAACTTGTGAAGAAGTGTAGCATGACTGCTTGTATGGTTTATAAGAAGCAGGTTCTAGTTGTGCCACCATAGTGATATGCCTGTTATACCCAGAGTCTGACAATAAAGATATTTTACCTTGACACCTTGCTTCTCTGTCTTGTAAAAAAAATAAAAAAGATAGACAGATCTTTTATAATTCATAATCTAGCTCTTTCCTTTAAAAAAAAAAAAAGAAGACAAAGAGGTCCCTTTTTACACTTTCTCTATACAGATACTGATTTGATCCATGTCATGGGACTGTCATTGCTGGAAACAAGCTGGGCTCTTTTGCTCTCGTAGGCTGATCCTTGACTAGCATCCAGCTGGGTCATTACTTCCTGCATTTGAAAACAGAAAGGAAGAGAGAGGAGGAGAACAGGAAGGAGTGTATGTGTGTCGAAAGGAGGGGATTGGAAAATGGGGCAAGGCGAGATGGAATATTTTGGCTGAAGCAGGGACAGACCGGTAGAGTATTTAACTGACAAAGATTTGTGGCTCCCTGTTGATTGCTCTTCCTCAACATCACCAGCATGAAGTGCCCAGTTATTCAGAGATGTTCCGCATCATATTGACAAGGTCTTCACAGAGCCATGCTATAATGTGCTTCTTTGTGGCCTGTCAGCTCTGTCAACACTCCCAGAGATTCTGTTACACACACCCATCATGCACTATTTAACAGATGTAAATGTACCCTTGTGTGAAATGAAATCTAACAGAACACAACTCCACATTTTATAACTTGATAGCGACTTGAATTATTTTTGAGTTGAACGGAAAGTTATTTGCTCTTAAATCAAGTTAAATGCCAACAGTTTAGATTTAATATAATAATAAAATACAGTTGAAACTCAGCAATTATCTGGATGAAACCACTACACTGGCCCCTGTACTGAAGTATGGAAGTGGGAGGGTGATGAATATTAAAACAACTTTAAAGGTGCATTTAAGTAATGCATATAGTATGGATAAGTTAATGAAGTTTTTATTCTTTCAACTCTTATTGTATTTCTAATGATGACTTCAATTAGCATGAAAATATAAGTTCCATTTTCTAGGTTCATGTTGCCATTTTTCTTTTTAAAACCACCTAAAAGACGCTTGAAGATGCTATAGAGGGATTTCTTTTACCATGCGTTTGGGTCTTCATCATGTCAGCGTATCCTGTTGTCCTCCAGTGGATCCCACCAAGGCATGTCTTCTTTCCCCTCTTATTTGTGACCAGCAACCCTGGCTTCACACCAAACCGTGTCCTAATGACTCAATAATGTAACCTGGTCAAAGCCCAGTAGTGTTTGAGTTTATTGATTGGTGCAAAAGTGAAAACAGATGACCACAGGAAAAATCCTTCAGTCTTGTCTTCAGGTTGCTGAGGTCGTGAAAAATTCCGAATGTGTCGGCGCTTAAAAAAACTCATTGTTTTTATAGTCATGTTGAAGTCGGCAGACCCATCTGGGTAATCTATTTCTATGGCAGACATTGTGGTTTTAATGTCGGTCAGTCTTTATGAGAGGGTTTCACACTCGTTACATTGAATCACTGCTTACTTTTCCCCTTGTTAGCTGTTTTTTTGTCCACCAAAATAGGAACAAAACAGAGGAATTGTAAAGATCATCCTGCTCTACCATTTGGTTGCGCAAATATTTACCGTGATTATCATGACTTTCAGTAAAGAAATGATGAAATAAACCTGCCTGAAGTCTCTACCAAATGGTTTGGGTATATACTACTAAAAGAAAGTGTTTGTAATCCCGTTAACCATTTCACTGTCATTACTTTATTACTAACTTTTATCTCAACTATTTGCTAAAAAATATTTATTTATCATCACACCTCTATGGATGCATTCACTGGCCGAGTTCTTGCCAAACACACTGATCCCTGTTGGAGCTGAACAAATTAACTTTGGTCTTATTTAAACAAAGCAAAATTGTCTTGAAGTTCTTTGCCAAAGATTAATCCCACAGTAATGTGTTTAAATACAAGCCGTAGATTTCTCTTGCACAAAACCTATAAATGTTGAGACTATACTCCAGCCCTGCAGCCACAGAAATTCATTAAAATTCGACATCATTTTAACGAGACAGTCACAGCAGCTGATTGGTAGGACTCCTGATTAGTCCTTTCTTTGTGTTTCCACTGATTCACAGTTGGTTTCTGACCTTTCTGTATCCCTTTTCATCTTTTAAGTTTCGCAGTCAACATTATCAATTCACTTTCTACTTTTACTTTATGCTCAATCTTTCCCGCATTTGTTTTTGATGACCGGACAGATCTAATGGAAATAGTGTGGCATTAAAGAGGTAATACATACCAGTCTTGTACACTGTGTAAAGATCTACCAGTGTATTCGGGATGGTTGGGATCAGCACAAAGAGGAAAACTGATATTAACACACGTATTTCCTGCCTTATTTATTTGTAAAGCATCTTTAAACGATTATGCAACCAAGTCAGGTTCCCGGGCTGCATCAGCCTACATGTAAAGACAAACCACGTGGGTTAGTGTCAACACAAAGTGAGTCATTTTCTCCACATTTTAGTCAGAGAGTACTATTATCAGATGTGTCTGCATGCTGTTGTTTGTGTTTATTCCGAGCATTCAGCTGCAACCATCTGTGTCTCTTTGTTTACTTATGTCCCATCAGACTAAATGCCTTGTCTGGTTTTTGGATCTGCATCTTTCTTCTTTAAAAAAAAAACACTAATGTGCTTATTAGGATTTTAGCTGTATGGCTTGGCTGGGTATTTGGGCCCTGATGTTAAATGGATCACCACTGGGCTGTTAAGAGGTCTACGTGAGGACACCAAACTAAGTCCACTCTGTTTCACAAACATGCTGAGCAGGCAGTTGGCATCTCTAAACCTGAACTGACTCAAATGCAAACACACACACACAAGCACAGAGGGATGGAAGTTGCCAGGAGAAGATGTGCGACAGCCCTCTGGTGTGAGGCTAATGACTTGGGACTGGGAGGTTTGGGATGTAACTGAGTGCAATCTTTTCACTCTTTTTTTGAGAGCAGCTAAAATGCATTAGCAGGCAGACTTGATTTAATTCCCTCGTCCTCTCTTGATAGCAATAAAAAGTACATGCTAATATAGAAACGATCATGGGTGGTATTTTCCAGGTAGTAGCCATCAGAGTGGGAATATGTGGAGGAGATATGTAGAGTCCATGCCGCCCACTTCAGTCTTCTCCATCAAAATGTGACATGCGTGTGTTGGCTCATTTGCACATATATGTAACCATATGTGAGCTTTCGTATGCCGGTCCTCCCAAAACAACATGGTTCATCCATGCTGCCACGTTAGCCCACGTAGAGGGAGTACAGTAACACTGACCTGAGGCATCCTCATCTCATTGTGTGTTAGGTTATTTTTAGTGAGCCAGGAAAGGAGCCAGATATGTCTCTATACACTGCACGGCTCTGTCCTTCGGTATGGGCATAACATACTTTGCCACTTTGCTTCTCAGCCTAACTCCCATGTCCCAGAGCAGCTGTCACAAAACATACTGGCCCCCAACAACTCCATCATGCAAGATTAGGGGCAGCTATCCCTTAGGGGAGGACACAAAGGGGCAGAAAGGGGCAGCGTCAACATTGGATAAAATGTCATGGCCAAATGAAAGCAGCCTGGCTAACTATTAAAGTACAGCAGGGTATTATGTGCTATTTCTCCCTGCATTATTATTCTGCTTAACTTCCAATCTTTTCTCTTTTAAGTTCCAGCACAGAATAACTGAGAGAAGGAAGCGTAAGAGATGTTTGAAAGCATTAAGTGAAAGTAGGATGGAAAAAAGGGAGCCTGGAATTAATCATAGTCACTGAGCCGAGGAGTCTGGGGAAAATTTAAAGATAAGGAAAAGAATAAAAAGAATAAGGGCTCAAGTGGCAAAGTTCTTCACATGCAGTAACGCAGAGAGTGTGTGAAGAGATGGGAGCAGTTTGAAGGACGGGGTAGAGGAGACTATGCAAGAGATATGATAGATTGTGTAAAAAAGGGTTGAAATTGTGGCAATAACTGATAGAAGAAACACTTGGGAGTCCGTCACATTTCTTCTGTTCGACTCAGTTGAAACTGGCAAAATGGAAGGAGGAACTTTATCGTGCTGCCATCACAAGTCCAGTAACTCTCTGGACATTAATCCGAGAGCTTGGTCAACCAGCCCCCCCAGGGTCACCAGATAAGTAGGACCCTAAAACCACAAACTTTGCATGAAGTGACTGCTATTAAAACTAGTTTATTATGCAGTCCATGATTTAACCCTTTTATGCATAGTGTCCATTACAGTGGACACCTGTTTAACAGCTGTTTTCCAGTATATTCATGGGTCAGCGATTCACTTAGTGTAGAATAAATATTTATATACGTACATACATACATTGTAATTACCAAACTTTCTTTTGTGATAAACGGGGAAAGAAAAACAATACAGCCATATTTTTATAAAGTATCCATATGATAGAAACATGAAAAGCATATTCAATTAATCATTTTGAA
>JBBDHI010000007.1:22734765-22747229 GCA_037177115.1 Craterocephalus stercusmuscarum
GACATGATTCTGGGAAATTTCTGAGAAATATGACCTCTTTTGAATAATAATTGTAATTAATAATTGTGGAAATTAGTTCAGTTATATTGTTTGCAGGTTTACTATTTTGCAGGGACAAAAAGGGGATTAATTTCAGCAAAGATTAGTCTTGGCTAGTTGAGCAAATAACTTCTGGCAGAAAGACTGAATGTGTTGCTGAACCCTGAGGGCAATTAGCTTAGCTTAACTTAGCTTAGTTAGTTTAGGCTAGGCTAGTGGAACTAATTACCTTCTTGTTGACTGTAACCAGAAGACATTATGCTTAGATAAGTTAACCTAGCTGAGCTATGAAGCCAGGGGAAACAGCAAGCTTGTTTACAACGTTTGGATATAATGAAAGCTGAAAGCAGAACCTCAGACAATTTCTAGCAAATCCTTTACTTGAGATAAAAAAAAACTGTAATGGAAGAAATACTTTGTAACAGTACTTTGTGTGCACACCACAAAAACAGAAAAGAATTTGCCAAATATTATTAGTCTGCTTGATGCTAAACATCCTGACTGTGCCACAACTAGCCTCTAACCGATCCCAACTTTCACAAATTTCCTATAACTGGCTAAATGTGGCTTATCTACAACTTTAATGGTAGATGTATCCACATACATCCAAATCAAATGGCACAATAAACATGCAGCCCTTCTCTGTATATATTTTGCCCAAAAAGGGTCATGAGTTTAAATTTTTTGTCTTACATAGATGTTTGGAAAGCGGCTTTTTTTTAATTGAAAAGTCTTATAAGTGTTCATGTTCTTCTTCTGCACCTGTTTTGTCTTGTGTGGGTGTTTTAAAAAAAAACAAAAACATATTTTGTATGTAACATCGATCCTTGGATGACTTGGTATGCACAGTCTGGACAATTGCAATATTTTTAACAGAACACCATGATTCACAAGAGCCTGGTGGACAGAGGAAAATAACCAAGTTCATATCATGTTCAGTGTGATGATAAAAACCATGGGAAGTTACAAAGTTTTCTCTGATTTAATATCTGGAGAGACACAGGGTTGCTCTTCACAGATTATTTTACTCACCTCAGCTAATCTGCTGCTGGCTCCCTGTGCATATCTATCATACAGACATTGTAATCTCATCACACTATTTTTACTCATAATTATTCTATTCAAGCATATCATTCTTTCTTTCTCCCACAGGAAGTTCCTCATCCATTTCCAAGGACGTGATCTCTGAACCTCCAGCTTCCAAGGAAGTGGTAACTGAGGTGGTAATTAAAGAGGTAACTGAAGCGGCACCTTCTCAGCCTGCTGCTGCTCATATGGAATCAGCCACAGTAGAACTCGGCAGCGCCGGCCGAACCCAAAGCCTTCCCGAAACTGGCACAACGTTGGACATTCAAAAATCCCTCCCTCCTCCTCTGACACCTCCTCCTCCACCACCTCCTGCTGCAACAGAAATCCCCGATCTTCCACTTCCGTCTCCCCCAATCCTTCCCGCACCTTCATCCAAACTTTCCTCCATCAGTCCTCCTCCACCTCCTTCGCCAACACCTCCCCCCATCGAAAGCCCCCAGCGTCCCACCACTCTCAATCTAAAGACGCTCCCTCGGCCCTCTGTCAGGGAGAATGGCGGCCCCCCTACAGGAATGAATGAGGATGAGGAGGAGAAAAAAATCCTGGAAGAGGATCTGAAAAAATGCATTGAGGACTTCAAAAAGATCCGCTTGCCCACAGTTTTTCCAGATCGCAAGAGGCACTGGCAGAGTGACCTGCTGAAGAAGTACAATGCATAGACGGCTTTATTGCGGCACCGCTGTGAACACACTTGACAAGGATTTTAAAACAACATGCTGAGCAGTGGACTGAGGCTAATTTAGCTCTGATTTAAACTGTGTGAAGAGTGTCAAGTGCAAGTTTGCTTAGACCTTTTAATAGCTTTTGCATGTCAGCAGAACTGAAGTGTTTAAGCGTAGAGTTCAAACGGAGCTTATCTAGTAATCTCAATAACACAGAGATGTCTTTTCCCAGGATAGATGCCAACATCCCTGTAGAGTTTATTAGTCATACACTTTGTTCCACACTGCTATTTTGTAGCACTCAAATGATGTTTTTTTTTAAATACTTTTCTTTACACTAAAGCAAAGGATAATATATGTAATGTACAGTAATTGATTAGAGATTTGTACTCTTCTTGCTGTAGCATGTCCTCTGGAAAATGTCAGCAAAGTGTGAAGCTTTATGCATTTTACCTTAATGATGCAAAATAAAGGAGAGAAATGAAAATTCCTGGTGCTACTCTAAACTATTCCACCTCATCAATATTAACTTCGTGACTTCAAAGCCTTTCTTCTCCCCTTATACAAAAGCTGTGCAGTTTGCTTCATTTTGTGATTATCGTCCAGCTGGTAATGGGAAGAATTCAGAAAGAGAATGGAGTGTACCAGGAAGCAGAGTGGCTAATTACAGGCAACCAGAACGTGGAATGATAATGACAGTAATTACCACATGAACCAATGCACAGTGTCATTTGTTCCTCTATATGCTCTGCATAAAATGCTCATCCAGCTTTACAAATGAATTACAAGATGACTGTGTCCTTTCTTTGTCTTCACCGTGGGAAAATTGTGATAAGTAACTCACAATGAAATGAAAAAAAAAAAACCTTTCCATTTGTGTTTTCAGTCATTCTGAACTACTTCTGAATGCTACTGGGAAATGTGTTAAAAGGGAGATACTTGTGTCATGGTGGTTGTAGCTTAGCTTAGCCTACTTTTAGCAAATTGATAAAAGATACAAAACAGGAAAACAGCTCACTTTATGTCTTAATCTTAGAATGTATGCAAAAACAAAAATCAAAAGATTGTTACGGTATATCAGCACATTAAATACTCACAGACTCCTTAATATCACAACACATGACACATCACATGTTTAAATGACATACGGGCACCATGGAAGTGATGAAGAAGGCAGTTAGCAGCTTTATCACTATAGTTCCCAGGCTATAGTGAACAGATGAATCAACTCCATCATTTAAGTTGGTATAAAAAGTCCACTTTTAAAGCGGGGGGTTTTGGAATGGCATGATCCTTCTCAGATCAAGAATGTGTCTGAAGGTACGTTTGTTGCACATGTTGTTCACCACCGTGTGTGTATGGAACAGCAGGTTCAGTGAAAAATGCTAGTCTACTCAGCTAAATGTGCTTTCTCATCTCAAGCTTTGCACTTATTTAGCACTAAACTCTCACTCAGAATGAATTAACAAAAGCAAATAGTGGTGATACTATCAATTTGTTGCCAATTTAACATTTATTTTAGGTCATTATTCGGTTAAGATTTGCTTTTGCTTTCCCTTTGTGTCTTGGTGGGTTTATGGACTAGGAAAATAAACAATTTGGGCTGCTCCTCTAATGTAAAATATAAACAAAAGTATGTGATTTCTGGTCTTTTGAATGAGTTAATCTCAAAATGGGTTGCCAACACCACCTGGGTTGGTAATTGTCCAACTGGTGACCAAATCAGTGGAATGAAAGATTGTTGTTTTTAGTATTTCTCAGCGTTTTACAGGATAACAATGAACCATTTTGCTGCAAGTTTGACAGCTTGCAGTACCAATTCTTGTCTCTTTTATTTTGTTATTTTGCGTGGTTTGAAGTTGGTATGCAAAACACTCCTGAATTCTAAAAACCTATTTGATATTTCTCCTCCATGTCTCCTTCAGCATCTTTTCTTCAGAAATAATCTGAGTGAGGAGACCATTAAATAGCAATTTTCTTGCAATTTTTAGAAGCATCCATCTATAATTTTTGGTTTATACAGAGTTCATTGAGGGCAACATGTGAGTCTTTTGTCAGCGAATGCCACTTTGAGTATGTTTTGATAACTACACGTTTTCTTTTCATCATTTTTTTCTCTGACTCACTTGACCTGAGCCAAAACAACCTGAAGCTTTTGCTCATAATGAGGGCACCAGCCATCTGCACTGGCTCTGTTTAGTCTCAAAGATGCTGTCTTATCCTAAAACTTCTCAGAGCTTCTGAAAGCTTCCTGATGTATTTCAGCCCCTCATAGTCAAGGGTAAGTATTGAGGTTAAAGCAGTAATCCTTGAGTATTAGCTAAAAGAAGTTCAGCATAGTCAACTATCCGACAAACAGAGCAGAGTGATCAGTTGCACTTGCAACCTCTAAGGCGCAATGGGATATTCCTTCCTTCTTTGAGTAGAGGATTAGCAACAGATTAGGGTTTGTTAGATTAAGCCACTCTTACCAGCCAATGACGACATTTTGTCACCCAGTCTGTCCAAATCAAAACAATTTACATTGACATAAACATTCAGGCCTTTTCCAACTGGCTGCATATTGGTGAGAAATCAATGGAGAAGATTCCTCTTATAAATTCATTAGCGACTATTGCCCCCTTCAGCTTTTTCCTGGTCTTTTTCATCTGCTTGGTAAGCGACAGTTTGCTGGCCAGGTTCCCAGGCTCAGAGGAGTGTGTTAGACTGTGTGCGAGTAAGGAAGAATGCAAAGGATTGATACAAGTTTTTCAGATTCATAATTCTTATTTACTGCTCAGTCTTCTGTTTTTGAGCTCCGTCAAAGAAAACAAACATCCAAAAACCAAAGTTTTGGGTTATCATTTTTGTATCTCCATAGGAAAATAAAAAGTTCATTTTTGTGATGCTGGCCCTTTCACTTATTACAGATGCTCTGTGAAAAGTTGATCTCTGAAGTCGATAGACTCAGTCATTCAACAAAGAGAATACTTATCCTTTGAAATGAAGAGGTAAAGCAATCTGCCGGGGCACAGACTGACTTAAAAACATTCTTTGACAGAATATTCTAGTATGTCAGATCAGACTAGAAATTGTAGCTCTGGTGATATCATTGGACAGTGGTAGTGGAAACCATGAGGCTTTCTTTCAAGCAACTTCCTGAAGCTAAAGGCCGATTCACACCCGGTGTTTAGAGGTGTTGGCTCCAGGGAAAGACTCTAATTAATCACATGCAGTTTCCAAGGTTCACTCATTAAACTAACATTACACAATAATAACCTCAAGCACTCACTTAAAGAGATAAGTAATAGAAATAAGTTGAAAACAAGAAGCTAGGAATGATAATGAAATTCCTCTTTTTATTTCAGGTTTTCAGGCTTGGAGCAAGGACAGGACACCTGCAAACAACACAAACATTCTGGGCATCTGTGTTTCACAAATGCATCTGTTTCTGGACTTTTCTGACAAACAGGACCATGCATTTTCATTTGCATAAAGGAGCACCTTGCGGTTTTCTCTCTTAAATAACCAGCAATACATTAGCATCTCCTTTCTCCGGGGCATGAGTTATCATCAGTACAGCTCTCCTGACAATTAAAGCAGAGCTAAAAGTGGTACTTACAAAATACTGGGGGGTGAGATATTTGAGTTTTCAGCAGTCAGGAAGAGTTTCCCTCTTAAAGATAAACACTTTTTGGAGAAAGCAGTACACGTACAGTATTAATGACATGTGGCTTTTGGGGAGAAAACTGAAGTGAGGCTTAATTACTATATTTGAAAAAGCAAAGCAGAGCTGGGAGACAAAAAGTCAAAAACACCTACAGGTTAATGAAAATGTTTAATCCTGTATTATTCTCATTAAAATGTGATGCTAATGAACTGCTTTACTGTATTTTAAGAGGCAATAGACTTCTCTATAAGTAGCACTTATTTGTTATACAGATGTCAAGTGATCATACCATCATTGGATGTTTTAGAGCTTATTGTGCATACAAGTTCTGCAAAGATAAAAAGCTCCAAAGCAAAGGAAATGTTCTTTTCTACAGATGCTCCAATGTTGTCTAGAGACACCTCATTTATAGTGCAGGGTTGTCTTCCTTTAATCAATACCATCATTTCCATAATGTGTGCTCGGTGGCACACCCTTCAACACATTTTTGACCAATCAGCCATGCCTGGAATTGCCATGAAGAGCCTTATAACACTTGAACATACCACCAACTAGGATGTGCCATCTCTGTCTGCAAGCAGACACGGGTCTAATGCTTTGTTGTTGGGAAGTCTGCTTACAGTACTTAATAGCAGCATATTCAAAGCAGAATTTGTTCATTGTCACACCTTTGTCATTCACTTGTAACCCAAGGTGCTGGATTGGCATTTCCAAAACTCGACCAGCTGTTTGGGGGAGAAGACAGGAAGAGGTAGCAATGAAAAATAAAGAAGAATCCTGTTAAGTGGCTGAACTCATGGATTCGCCAGCTAGCCTGACCAGTTAGCCATATTCTTATTCACACATCTCAGTGAGATAATTGTTGTGGCAGATTTGCTTGCAGGAAGTGGAGTTTGTGCATCCATCTTGAAGACTGTGCAATCATGTTTGACCTTTTCTTAAATCGCACTTCAATGAGTGATTAGAAATGATTTGGCCAAGGCAAGAAAGCTTTTAGTTAATAGTTTACAAGCAATAAAAAAGCTATAATGTCCTGTAACTTTAAAAAGATAAAACACTTTAAAAGTCTCATCACTCATTTTGTGCTACATATAGAATGAGCTTTCAGATCTTCCCAGATGCTAAACCCAGGCTATTACAGAGTCTGAATACTTTAAAGATGCACTACAGAACTTTTGCCATTTTCTCAGTGATGTGACCCCCTATCAATGGCTAATTCAGCATCCATCTTTCCAATCTGCACTGTAAATTCTCTAGACAGTAAAAACAGTCTTAGCTTGGCTTTTGTCTTATCTATTGCTCTGCCTCTATTTCTCTTCCTCACTTCCGCTAAGGATTCAGCCACCCTGCGTGTTAAACATGGCTGGTGTGTTTATGTCCACTTGCTAGCATGTGATGGGTTGCGTGAAGTGAAACTCGACTGCTATGTCACATGGCATTCCAGGTGAAAATATTGTATAGTGCCTATGGATGATGCTGGGCAGCGATGGCAACAGAAATGCAAACAACAGATGGCACCATGCTGTCAAATGAGTCCAGAATGTTTTATTTTAAGGTCTGAAAGTTACAAAGTGCATCTTTAACATTTGATTCATACAATCAAACATTTTTAAACAAACCATTGACTCAAGCCTGCTATTAACAGTCTGTCAGTTATGCATGTGAGATCATAAATATCAATATGGCCTCAAATTCATGCTTGTGGTGGAGAAACACTGCAGATCTGTGAAGTTTGTATTTGTTACCTGGTATGGCTGCATTGATTAATGAAACAAGTGTTTGCACATAAATGTTATTTAAACGATTCTGTAAATCAATGGAGGGGAGAGCCATCTCTCCCTGGAGGGTGACCATGCTATCAGCAAGAGGCGCATGCTGTGGAGAGAGGCAGGGAACGAGGACAGGGCCAGAGAGAATGTGTCAGACTGCTCACAGTTTTTCCATTTCCATCATTAAAACCTGGAGCTTAATCCTGCAGCTACTTTAATCTCTTAATTCTGTATCCCCCCCCAGCACACCCCACCCCCTTTGCATACAGTGCAGTCCTGTTTTATTTCCCGCTGTCTTTCACTGATTTAAACCCATGCATTTCTATAGATTCAGCCCTTCGACCTCCTGCTCACACAAACTCGACCAAAATTTCAGTTTTGTCATTTGACTTGCTCTTAAGTCCTTTACGTGAGCACATTTCCACGTGATAAGTGTGCATGGAAGGCTTTTGAAGCTCATTTCTGTCGTGTCCTTGATTGTTGTCAACCCCTAAGCATGACTAATGGTATGTAAGAGGATATACAGCAGTCTCGTGGATATCCAGAGTGAGGAGATGAGCAGAGGCATGACATAAATGGAAACGTTAGATCACTTGATTACCAAACATGACATAAAAGAGTGAATTTGGAGGATGGCACGGCAGATGGCCTGACAGTCCGATCTGTGAGCCAAGAGCTTGGCCCACTACTTTTCTCTTTAGAAAACATGACATGGCCCGTGTGAATGTGATTCACACTGCCTTATTGCTGCTTCGCAGATATCGCTGCATGACTGGAACCAAATCCAATGCTCTGCATGGCAATAATACTTTACCAAAAATAGAAACACATATCAAACACACTAAGCCTCCTCCAGGAAGGTAATTTATGTATAAGAAGTTATAATAATGGTATAAACACACATTAGGGGATGCAAATGCCTGTACAACACATAATTTGAACTGATTAAGATTCAACCATATCTTCCTGACAGTCATCCCAACATGCTCAGTTGCTCAGTAATGCTTTCCGCGGTGCACATCACTGCACTGTGTCCCCTATAAATTGTTTAGTTATGCAGACAGTCGACAGCAGTTTTGTGCATTGCAGTGAACGTCCTGCTGACATGTTACTCTGCAGGCCATCTGCTGTCAACATAGAGATGAGTGGAGCAGAGAATGCAGCCTGACATGAGTTTACTCTACAACAGCAGCACTGTTTGGCTAGTCCAGGTCTCTGACTGATTCCAGTTTTCTACTTTGTAAATTACAGGATAGTAATTCTTCAGAATCATGGTGGAAAAAATACTTGTACCAGAGAACCGTGGGTACTGAGACACAAGGGTTCCTCTAGTAATGAAGCTTATTTTGGTGTTATGTGAAGGGAATGTGAAGTAGTAATGAAAACATGTAATACTTTGGATGTCATGAGATGGAAATGTGTCCCACAGTCCCACTGATGTTGCTGTGACCAGCGCAGAGTCTGCTCATGATAGTGGTGAAGAAAGGAACGTCTGCACAAACAAGATATGCAATATTCTGGCCACAGTAGGTTTTGTTATCAAAGATAATTGACCACATAATTAAAATTCTGCTTAAAATGTGGGAGGGAAACTGGTTTCAGCAACCAGAGAAAGCTACCACTTCACCCAAATTCTCCATTTGGTGTGATTCACGTGACTTTTGCCATTTTAAAAATAATTTTTAAAAAATAATTTTTAAGACTTCACCCCCAAGTCCCTGCCTGCAATATTCTTATCTTTCACACAGCACAAACCAAATGTGTTTCATGAATGCATAATGTCTACATCTAAGGAAAAAGAAATCAGAAATGCTTGTGCAAAATAGATGAGGAAAAGCAAAGATTTTAGAATGAAAATGTTTAGAGAGAGAGAGAGATTGTTCAGACATATATTATCTGAACTTTTTATTTGCAGATCCAAGTTACATTTAATCACAGCAAACACAAAACACCTTGGAATTATCTCTTGTACATCTACAGTCATTGTTTTTTTCATCTACCATGCAGCCCTGCAGTTAGTAATCGTATTGAAAAAGGCACAAAAAAATAATATAGTGTCCTGAAATGATGCACTGTGAAAATAAAAAATACAAATTTGGTGAGCAAATAGTTTTGAAAAAGACAGCTGATTCAAAATGTCAAGTTTACAAATCAGTTGTGCAATGAAATGAAATTCTTTAGTCCAGCCGGAACCTTCTGTTTGGAGTTTCCATGTTCTTCCCATGTTCGTTTTTTTTCTCCTGGGTCTTATTTTTAGGATTAAATATGGCCAAAAACTCACCCATACAATTTTTGTGGAGCTCGGAGCAGTTTTCGTGTAATTTAGATCCATCCGATGGTGATTTCTCTTATGTCATTGAAGTGGATGGGACCAAAAATCGAAGCCCCTAAATTAGGTATTATCTGCTGTGAAACTTGCTAATTTCACCTACATTAATTATTAATTATCTCAGTTGAAAGACCCAAGTAGACCTAAATAGCTAGTCCAAGTTTGTTTAACTTGGATTCACATTTTTAATTGAGGTTCACAGGACCTACTTGAGTTAACTCAACAAAGCTTTGCAGCTGCTTGACTAAAGTTTTATCAACCTTTTTTTTTACTTACAGTGTGTATAGCTCCATTGTTCTTCTTAAAAACAGGGATCATTGAGTCCAACCAAAGCATGAGTCATGCATTTTTTATGTGGCCTTGAAGTGCAGCCCAAAAATTTCAGAGACAAATAACTGTAAAAAGACAAGACAAATCCCCAACAGCTGCAAAAGCAACAATGGAAACTGATATCACTCTCAAGACAAAATCTCTGGTGTGCCGTGTTAACTGTATTAAATCCACATTAAAGGAATTCCCATCAGAATGTCAGAGAGTTTTAAGATACGTCACATAATATTACTGCCATCTCACTGTCTTTCTTTCGTTTTCACCTTCTTCCCCTGAGATGAACATCTCAAAGAGAGTCTTTCATATTATTTCTAATTGAATATTTTACCACAAGCATCTGCAAAAACCAAATGTGCCCTTTGACTCATTTAGCACATCAAGCAGGAAAGGAAGAGATTATGAAGGTCTTATGGGAGTAACAAAGAGGTTAAACATGAATTCATACATGGAAATGTGTAACATAATCAGCACAACATTCAACAACAACACAATTAACTCGGCTAAAGAGTCTTCAGAAACTGAGCCCCCACAGAGCTGCACTTTTCCAAGTAGAGGAGGAGTTATGATGCACTGGGAAAATATAGTTTCCTGGGTCCCTGCACTCCCGCTGCAGCAGCCTGAGTCACCGTGCTCTCCTGGCATCAGGTACTGCTGAGGAGGCTCCTCAACACACAGAGGCTGTACATCATTGTCAGACCTATGCGTTGTGTATGAGAGAGTGTGAGAGTGTGTTATCTGCAAGTCTCCCACGAGGCCCCTCAAACTCTTGAACAGCAAACAAACACTGCGGCAACAACAGAGCGTGCTCAAATTCCCAGCTGTTCCAAAATACACCCAGAGTATTGTTACCTTCCTTTCTTTTTGCCTCCAAATGGGCTGCATGCATTAGTAATGCTGGAACACACTGCCAATCACTCATCACACTGCAGCACAAGTTCACAGGCCTGAAGAAAATAAAACTCCAAAACATAAATAAATAAATAAGTAAATAAATAAAAAATACCAGTTTATTTATTCAGGAAAATTGATAGTTGGTATTTATTATTATTATTATTATTATTATTATTATTATTATTATTATTATTATTATTATTACATTTGCTGGTAATTACATGAATAACTAATTGAAAAAGGAAGCAAAGGAAATAATAAGGGGAAAAATTAAACTATGTCACACAAGGCTGGAGAAAAAAATAATTAAATTAAAAATATTTATTTAAGAAACAAACAAACAAGGGACTAAAGCCTAAAAACAGCAACAGAGGACTTACTGGTTTATAACAAATGAAATTCCCTTCCAATCTAAAACAGTAAATTAGGCTGAAAATGAATTTACTGAATTGATGGCACAGTAGAAGCTTAAAATGTGACATAGTATGTCATGTCTTGAATCAGTTTCTGTGTAACCTAGGTAACACACCAGCAGGAGAAATGACTACTAAACAAATGGGTTGTTGTGACCACCTGCGGATCCTAAAGGGCGGTTTTCTTTTAGTGCTGCTGCTACTTCTGCTGCTACTAGAGCGTGAGACCGCAGGTGGAAGCAAATAGCAATGATTAGAGGAACAGGTTGCCAGCATAGGGCCCTCAGCAAAGCATCACTCCTTGAATATAAGTTCTTCATTTGTTTCTGTACACATAAGCACAAAAATATACACTCCATAACCTTGGCTTTGGTACATTTATCCTTTTTCGAGATTTTCAAACAGACAATACTTTACTGTTATGTTTTGTGTATCAAAGTGTCTTCAGAGACTCAAAACTCCCCACGCCGAGTCAACTAAAGAGGTATACCCATTAGACTTTGTGTTTTTATTTAGTTTAATGACTAAATATTCATATGTAAGAATACAAAAGAGTTGAAAATAACAAGATAGAAAATGCATGTCTGATTGACTAACGAGTGATTACAACTTGCTTGTGAAAGTGTTTTCTAATTCCAGCAGTAGCGGAAACCTCTCTCAGCTGCCCTCTCATCTTGTGTAGGTGCCAAAGGAATAATTACCTCTAAATTAATTGGGAGGGAAGAACAATACACTTCAGAGCAGACTGCTCTTGTGTCATCCATTATGTATAGGCCCTCTGATGGCTTTGAAGTGATCATCGCACTGCTGTATTCTTTTACTACAGTCTTGTGAAGTCTCTATTATGGCCTGTGGGTGTATATCTGTGTCCCCAACACATCAAGGTGAACGAAGAGAGCACTTTTCCCTGCAGCCACAGCTATTACAACCTACTGACAGAATTCAATTAAAAAAATACCACTAATGGAACATAGAATTACTGAGTCTGTCACATTGAAAAAAAGGTCACTGAATGCATCTAATGAAAGAATGACCATTTCTGCCCATTACCTCTACACACTCTTAAAACTTTATTAGTTTTGAAAAAAAATGGCTGTTTTTTCCGGGGAGGAGGCGGTACGTGGGAAGGGGCATCTCTCCTCCCGACCCCTCTCCTCTCCCTGGGGAGGTATGAGGCGACCGTAGGCATCGACACCTTCTGCTACGCTCTTTCCCGCTACGCTGATCTGCCGGCCTCTACATGAAGCTACGTGAAGCTGCATGAAGCTACATGAAGCTGCATGAAGCTACGTG
>JBBDHI010000007.1:22759365-22773913 GCA_037177115.1 Craterocephalus stercusmuscarum
AATTAACCTCACATGCATGTCTTTGGACAGTGGGAGGAAGCCGGAGAACCCGGTGAGAACCCACGCTGACACGGGGTTCTCCACACAGAAAGGCCACTGTCTCAAACCCCCACAGCCCGAACCAGCCGCCCCCTCTGGCTCAAACCGAGACTGGGGCTCGAACCAGCAACCTTCTTGCTGTGAGGCCACAGTGCTAACCACTACGCCACCGTGCAGCCCATATATTATAAATAATGTCAGTTGATTAAAATTGAAGTGTCCATTACACAACAATGGAGTGCAGAGCAGTGTTAGTGTTGTTCTGTGTTCTTGGTTGACTCACTGTGTTCTTCTAATAAAACTTACATTAAATGATTGATAAAAAAAATAACAGCTCCCTTATCATTTCTTTCAATCCTTTTAGGAGGATGCCGCAGTCTGGGGAGGGTCTGCTGCCTATGACATTAATCAGCGAGGGAGACTATTTAGCCATATTAATTTGCAGAAATTCTCAGAGGAAACTGACAAAATAAAGTATTACCCCAAAGGGTATCTCTGTCTCAGTGCACTGACAGTGTTTCCTTCTCAAAGCCCCTGAAGAATTATGGACGATGATTGCACAAGGTGAATTCATTCCATCAAGCACACATAAAATTAACATAACTTTACACCCCATAAAGGATAGCTACCCTTTATGTGTGGGTCATAACTGAAATTTACATAAAAATAATTACACATAATGCCTATGATAGATATATTGTCAGTGAAGAAACATTTGTAATTAGCTATTTTTAGGACTCCGGATCCATTAAAAATATACACATCCTGGACATATAAATGTTTCTAAGAGCTGCCAGCACCAACTGGCATAGATTGGATTCCCCTTTTAATTCCCTACATTAATAGCTATACTTGTTTTATTTGGAAGGGCCAGCTTTCCTGGACCTGTGTAATTTTGAGAGCTGGCCCTGCACCGGTCTTCCTTCTCTCATTTTCTTTTCCTGTTTGCACAGGTGACATGACAAATTGAAGTGTTACCTGGCCAAGCTATTCACTAGGAGAAAAATAAAAGAGAAACAACAACAACATCCCAATTTGGATTATTGTGCTTGGTCTTGATTGGTTGCCAAGTCCATTTTATACTGTTGGCATCATAATTTATATAAGACTGATTAGTCTATTAGTAATTATAACAGAATACTTCATCTATGTAGGAAGTTTTAATTATGTTTGTCCAGCTGAGTCAAGTCTGAATGCAGTTTTTGAGTATTATGTTGAAATGTATTGCTTTGTTTCTCAAACACAACTATAATGTACAACTTCCATATTAGAAATGAACAGGAGACATTGTGAGTGCATTAGGAGGTATACCGTGACTCACAAATGGTCAGGCTCAGCGATTTTCTGCAATTAGTCCTCCCCTGCTTTATTTGCAGCAGCATCGTTGCCTTTTAATCTGATGATTGTTGGAAATCTTTATGGTTCTCCATCGTGATTGCCTGTTATTCTTGACTAAAATGGGCAGCATGTGAATGGTCAATTAAATGTGGCCGAAGCATGAAAAAAAACTAAGCACCTATTTTATGATGGCGTAATTGCAGCATTAAGAAGAAAGTCTTAAGTCCCATCGCTGTCCCCGTTATCTTAATCCAGCAACAACAAAACAAGCCAGGCTGTAAACTTGGCTTTACAATAACCTTTGCACTTTGGTAATAAACCTAAACATTTACCTTTTACAGCAGGTTGTTTTCTTTTTAACAGTCTGTTATGTGGTGTATAATTTAAAGCTCTGGAGGTTAATAGGCAAGGCAAGGCAAGTTTATTTGTATGGCACATTTCATGTACATGACAATTCAAGATGCTTTACATACAAACATTAGAAACATTACCGCAAGGTGCAGAAAGCAATAAAAAGAACTAAAAACAAAAGTAAAATCTCAAAATAAGAAAACTGAGGCCATGCATCCTGAAACTGTTGGCAGGGTGTCAAGACAGCAAGTGGTGGTTTTAAGATGAGAAATGATCTCATCCAGGTTTCTAGGACTGACTGGAGACAAGACAAGTTTGGCATGATGTTTATGTAATATATGTAATAATAGATGATGAGGTTTTTTACAGTGCTCCATTAATGATTATGTTTACAAGCACAGAGAAAATCAATCATGCAGGGCTCAATTCATAGTTCTGGCATGGAATTTGATTTTCAGGCTTAAGTGCAGAGTTAAAACAATGTATTATCTTCTTAAACATCACTTAACAGCTAAAAAAAGGAGATAAAGACATGTTTTTGTATATATGTGCAGAACAAACTCAGTTTATCCTCAAACTCTCACTCACAAGACTTTTCTTTGGGAACCTGCACACTATCGCAGCCCATACTCCATATTCCTATGTTGGTCCCCAGCTAAAGGATGCACAATCGCAGCCTATTATAAGCACATTTTGCACCTCAAGGAACAACTCCAGTGCAGTGTGTGGTTGTAAGGTTTTTTCAGCATGTGCTGTGAGGAAAGGAGCAAAAGAAGCAGCACAACAAACAGAAGACGCCTGCCAGGGCACACTGTGACTGGAGGCAACCTTAGGCTGAACTAATGCGTATTCAAAGCTAGACACTTACATGAGATGAAAACAAAGGTTTCCATGGAAAAGGGCCCTCAACGCATACCATTGGGTTTAGAAGTCTTAAAATGACATCCGCAGTTTGCAGAAATGTGTGTGACCAATTTTAAATTCAAGTTCAAAACTTTCCATTTCTGTTATGTTTGTCAATTGGCCACAGAAACACAAACAAAGGTGTGTTAAATTAACAATGTACCAGTCAGTTAGATCCCAACTCTTGTGTCCACTACAATTGATATTTAAGATCTACATTGACACACTCACACACACACAGTCCCTGTCCTTCCTCCTACTGGTCTGTACACGTCGGACTGAATATTCAGCAGGATTTATGTGTCAGGGCTGGAACTATGTGTGCTTACTCACGGATAGCCCAGTGGGACGGCAGCGTCCATCTACCTCCTGGCATTACCTCCATCTGTTTCCTGTGAGGGAGCCCCAGCTGCGACAAAAAAACAGCAGAGCATTTGAGAGAAGCATCAGCCTTATTTAGAAGTCAGAGCACTCCTTTCCCTGCCCTATTTTCCACTCCCTGTTGAGTTTAAGCATGATGTGCTGCATTTAACAAACGTACATCATTTAATGTTGGGACAATCTGCCTCTCACTCTCCTTCCCTCTCCGTTTGTCTATTCCTGTTATTTCCTGCTTGGATTTAGGATGCACGTTTCATCCTCATTCACAGTCCTGTTGCTTTCCTCCACCTCCTGCCTTCTCTCTCACATCACCTTTAACCTCAGTCTGTCAAGTATTCATGTCATTTAGGAAGCCCCTCTCCCTATAGGCCTGAGAGATAACTGCACTTTGGGCTTTGTCTCTTCTAACCCTCCCTTTATAGATTGCTGAACTTCCTGTGAGCTCAGTTACCTTCAGAAATATAAACCACAACACACACATGCACATGCAAAGGAGAAATCCTAAATCCATCCCTGTTCTCTGCTGCTTATCCATCTTATCAATAATTCAGGTCTCTCTGATGGAGGCCCAGGCAGGGTGAGGTGGTAAAGGCTTTGAACAAAAGGTCAGGTCTCACTGGGGCTTCTGGGGTGGCATTAATTAGATACTTCCTGGTGCCCCCTAAACAAACATCTCCACACTAGAACTGTTCTCATTACCTTTCCCCTCGCAGCAGGTCCTGAAAACCCTGACATATCCACACAATGACACCAACCGCTTTCACCCTTATAGACTTACCTGGGAGGTGTCCCTGCCTCAGCTACCCCTGCAGCCCCATTTCATTAAATACAAACACACACATACATATAAGCTCCCATTAGCTGTTATTTTTGGTCCCCACTGACACCAATTCTCATGCTCTTCCTCATCCTGTCTCACTTCTCTGATCTGCCCTGTAGGCGACCTCTAATGGGTCAATCCTGTCTTATTACCCACCACACCCACTCACCCAAGTTTCTGTCTCAACGCCTTGTTGCAAGAGTGATGGCTCACTCACACTTCCCATCAAACTATCCAGGCAGCCTCCTCCATCCCCATCTGCAGCCATCCATCTGTCTAGTGAAGCAAGGCGGGAGGAGGACGCTGAAATGGGTGTTGTGGAAGACAGATGTATTTCAGGACAGGGAGGTGTTGGCTTTTAAACTAAATAATAGCTTATGAAGTTAATCCTGTTAGAAGATGAAAGAATAAAGTGTATTTATGCTTTTTTGTTTGTTGACACAGCCGGTGAGCCAGTGAAACAACACACTTATGACACAAATTACACTGGTTAATGATTAGGAAGCTGTCCAAACAGCTCACAGAGGATTTACACTGCAGAAAAAGGGCAATCTAACCATGTTTTACCTCATATTCAGCCAAAAAGTCTTTATGGTGTGGTTTTTAGAGTAATAAACATATCTTTAGAGTCTTTTATTTCTTACCTTGTAACTGAATCTTAAATTTGGTTTATATACATTTTAGTTCCATTATCTCACTGAGACACGGTTTGACATCTGTCAATTCTAGCTGTAAAAACTTGTTTCAAGACCTCGCTGCAGCAACTCACACAGGTTTCCTGAAATAAAGAAGAAGAAAATTTCAAGTCTATTGCGAAGTGAAAAATTCTTTCCTTTCTGTCATTAAATATGAATTCAATAGCTTCAAGTGGTGGGGCAGATGGTAGACCATGTTCAGGAAACCAACAGTTGTGGTTCAACTCTCATATCAATGTCATGAATCTGACCAATGGTAAAAACATTTCCTCCATTCATGTCTTTGTTCCTGGTGGCAGGCTTTGTGTGCTACTACTGATCCTTCAGTAGTGGAGATGGCATAGATTTTTTTGTGAAAAAGACAATTAAGTTACAGGAATCTCTTTGGTTTAAAGATCTTTTCTCTGAAAGTGAGAAAGAAGCAACACTGAAAAGGAGCACAGCAAGACTCAAGATTTTTTTCACTTTATAAGGGACATGAAATGAGCAAGAAATAACTTGTTTCAAGGTGTTTCTCACTTCTATTACAGATATCTTTTTTTCTTACTTCTGTAAATCTTACCAAGTGTAATTTTCATACTCCATGGACAGATTATTTTCACTTGATTCTTGTCTGAATCTTCTCCGTTTAAGTTTTTTTTACTCATACTAAGGTAGTTTTGCAGTGTAGACTTTGTTAGCTCACCCACACACCCACTGACCTACAACCAGGCATCATCTCCCTGTTTCTGTGTCCAGCATTTAGACAAATTCTCATGCCATGTGTCCCTAGTTAATAAAACCTAAGCATATACTAGTAAAGTTTTTTTGGATGCCTTCGATTGCCCACTACTTCTGAGACTTCTCAGATTTCACAATGTGGTCATATGGATGCATAAGGTTTTACATCATGTCAAACCGAACCTGTAAATCATGATGGACATCTGTAAATTTCAGAATCACCTCAATTAAACACATAAATGAGAAAATATACAGCAACAAGTAAAGTCACATTTACTCCCTGACTTGGAAAAAAGCATGACATCCACCCATGAACTTCCCACAAACATTTTTTCAATGTTGTTGGTAATTTCAACTCATTTTATGCCACCTGTTCATTACAGGGAGATGAAAAGGTTGTGTGCATTTCATATATTTCTGTGAAATCAGGTTGCACCTGCACTGAAAGCACAATGCCCACTCAAAGCTTTCTGTATACCCAATCAAAAACACTCAAAGGCACAAATAGGCAGCACACACACAAATTGAAGGGCCACTTCCATGTAGCAGATGGTTTACACATGTTGCAAAATCTGGAGCATTTCATAGAACATTACTGCAAATAGGTGACCTGAGCTTGATTTTTAGACCCTTAACAGATGGTTACAGCAAACCAAAGAGCCACGACAGCAACATTTGTAGTTTTATTTATTTATTTATTTATTTATTTATTTATTTATTTATTTATTTATTTAATTATCTATTCTAACAAAGAAACTAAAGGAGTTCACATCAGGTTTTGTTTCACTGATTCCAGTAATTTCTGCCACTCTCATCCTTGTGGTGTCCACCTCTCCCTATATTTCTGATACAGTAACTGACCGATGAACTTAACTCAGTCACAAAAAGTGTATGATTCATTCTCTGTGCATCATAAATATCTGAACAAAAAATTTCACAGCAATTTGTAAGCCCTGCCAGCAATACTGCTATAAATGAATGAATAAAACAGATTAAACTACCCGACATTTTCAACCCTGACACAAATTTAAGGCTCGTGTTCTTCAGCTATCCTGACAGAAATAACATATGAAACTGAAGTTATCTATCAGCGACAGATGATCCCTCAGCGTGATTAATTGTTTATGCTGCTGTCTTTCACCTTTGAACCAGTACATCTTGATACCTTGATACCACAGTGGCCAAATGATGTGCACATAGCTCCACTGCAGGCTACAAACAGACCGTTTATCTCTGATGCGGTCAGGCAGGAGAGTGCAAAGCACCTAGTTTGCCTTGAAGCACTCCTTGAGCTTGTCTCTCCAGCAAGATAAAGGATGTAAGGATTGTCTTCCTTCCCCTTCATAGTAAGTTTAATTTCAAGGGGAAATGGAGAGAAGCCAAGATACACGTCCCTGCTGCCTCAGCTATTGATTGAAGACTAGCAAGAGGAATTAATCTGCTTGCGCTCCACTGGTATGTCCCCAAGGGCCAGAAGCAAAGCTTCAGATTGGAATCTGCTGTTTCTCCCAAACTGAAGGCCTCCCGCATACTAAAGACTGCTTACTTACTAATAAAAAGCACAAAAGGTCATTTGGGCATGCTTTGGTGCATGTTTTTGATTTCAACCTGCAGCTAGTTTGAATTTTACTCTCTGAAAGTTCAGACCAGAACTCTTTAGTCCTTTATCCCTGACGTCAGACCCACAGCACCAGCTCCATCAAAACAGAGTTGGTGCTGTGCTGAATAACAGTTTGCATGAGTCAGCTGCCTCCAGATTTCTGCTCCTCGTTTCTTTTTAAATCCACTGCTGAAAATAAAGGCTGGTGGAATTGGATATTAATTGTGTTCCATTAGGGTTGATTACAGGAGAGGTGTGCACATAGCTGTCTGTGTGCTTGCGCACTGAGTGCACGTGTGCGCGTGTGTGTTTATGAGTGCATGTCTGTGCATGTGTGGACACGGCGTGGGCCGGTGAATCACAAATCTATTTTGGTGTTGGAGAGAATCAGCGCTGAGCATATAATTACAGTCATCTCTGTCAGTGGCTGTAAGTGTCGTGGAGAGCAGCGATGGACCCTGCAGGTTGACTGAAACACACAAACAATAAATGTAACAGCCGTCACTGGCTTGCATCTATTAAGATACATTAAGACTCTTTGTGGGCAAAGATTTTAAGTTTCTTTATTGCTGGAAACTCAACGGGAAGTCTCGGGTGGATATTAAACTAAATCCTTTGATTTTCCTTTGGGGTTTGCCCTCAAGATAGTTAGACCCCTCATATCGTGTTTATGTCAGTTGATTTTTTTTTTTTATGCGCCTATCATTTAGCCAAGGACAGAAAATAGGCTCCATGTCTTGGCTGAATATTCTACATTGCTCTTTCTTGAATAAAATATTACAAAGTTGATAATCATCTTCAGACGTTTAGCACTTTTCTAAACTTTATTTTGGATTTTACCACATTATCCTTACTACTGACACTGAATACCTAGCACATAGCACTTTGCTGTATGCAGACAGTGTTTTTTCCATGTGTCCACATCAGTTAATCCGTTTTTTCAGGCGAGGCAGCTGCATTGATGAGCCCACAGCTGATGATTGATTAGAATTAGTAGTTTTAGAACTTTGAAAATATGCATCACCTGACTGACCTTTGTTCTCCAAGACTGAGGGAAACAGCCCTATTTCTATCAATCTTTCTTAATGTGTTTAGTCGACAAACAACACAATGCTCTTGTTTGAAATGTCAAAGAGAGAATGCGTCGTCTTTAACTTCATTCCTTGTTTCACAGGCTTTGTCATTCACTGTCAGATTAATTGTGACCTCAAACTACTACATGTTTGTCAGGGATTCTGAAACAAAAAATCAATCCTTCTGAGTTTAGAACAACCGAGGACCATACTTGTGTGTTATCCATCCTTTCTTATATATCTGTTAAACTATTAGCACATGCAAATAGACAAAAATTAAATCAATATCCATGTCACACCACAGATGAATTCAGAAGAGATACTTTCTACAGCCGACGAGAGCAGAGGTCAGAGTGTCCGTGTCTGAGAGTAGAAATTGACTTAAACAGCCTTAACAGATTCTCCTCTTGATCTTCTTCTTACATCCACGGCTTACATTCAGCTCAGCGCAGTCGGCATCAAGGATTCTCACGAGATGTTTTATTCAGTACACATCTTGTTCATTTACCAATGCGCTTTGTGCCGGGTAGACAGAGTTGTCTCCGTTCTTCAGCTGTGAAACTAGGACGGTGGGAAAGAAATAAGCCTGAAGGGCATGGCAGAAATGCTGTAATGTCAAAAACGTGGCTGACCTTATGACTGTGAGCATCTGTGTGCGCTGAGGCTTGAAGAAAGAGCACGTCTGCATGTGAGCCTGCGCTCAACGGTTCCATGCACCATTCTTTGTGGCATTATTGCAGTGTTATTTCATGGCTTATATGAAACCTCTAGTTGCATGTCATTCGCAACTGAGTCACGAGCACAAAAGTATCTGATGGAGTGCAAATAAGAAGACTGACCTTCATTATGGGACATCCCAGAGAAGACAGGCAGGGGTCAAACACACTCCAGAGGATTGCAGTGGGGAGGAGGTAGACTTTATTGGTGATTAGTGCAAGAGCCCCAAGGGGAGCCGGCTTCAATCACTGCACACAGCTTGCTTTTCAAGCCATTAAGAGGGTCTAAACACACACTGCTAATCTACCACCTAGAGGAGACATCTTTCTTCATCTGTGCAACTGAGCCGACCAGCGATCAGATAAACCAGCTTTAAGAAGCTCAGCTGAGTTTTACCAGCGATTGCTTTAAAGATAATAGTCCACCTTGTTTGTGCCCCCCCCCCCACCCAAAAAAAAAGAAAAAGATGGATCTGCTTACTGAAACAGCAACATGGGAAGTGTTATCTCATCTTTGTGCTTTGCTCCCCTCTTCTCGGATACATGTCAGGATGCAGATGTCTACGTGTCAGCGTGCAGATTAGTGCAGCCGGGTAATTTCCAGTTTCCATGGTCACAGAAAAGCTGTCCGTTTCAGTACATCAGGTGTTATAAAAGCAAACCATCGAACGGGGCTCTTAAACAGTGTACACAGCCACACACACAAACAGTCACACAGAACAAACACATGCACACAATTTAAGCTTATCTCAGACATTTTTACAAAGACAGCAATGCTGGAAGCGATGAATACTGCCGCTTTTTCTATTCAGTGTTGACTCTGTATTACAACAGATGTCACTGATGCACACAATCCCACCCTAACCCTTTGGATTACACAGTCTTATTTATCAATTGAATAAAAAATACTTTATTAATCCCCCACAAAAATGTAAATGTAGGTTTATTTGGCGGGCAAAAATGGCCACTAGATATCATTGCACAGCACAACCATCCTTAGACGCTGCAAAAGATCAGCATGTGAATTAAAAATCTCTTTTTAAAAAGGGGACTCTGGGGACAGCCTGTTAAAATAATCAGGATACACTTTTTTACCCACCAGCTAAAGTGTGTCACTAATAATATACAAAAACGCTCATTTGAGGAGTTCTTTCCTTAACACATGTAAGACAAATTAAAAAATAGTTTGTTATTCCATTTTTTGTAGTGAATCTCCTCACTGCTCTATCAACGGTTCATGTCAAACTGTTATATTTCCTTCTTTGAATTGTCCTGGAAAACCATGTTCCTCATGCAATCCTATGTAAGGTCGAGGTATACAGCGAAATCATAAAAATGTATTTATTGGATTTGGAAAAGGACTCTACGCATGCACTTAGCATTGTTTTAATATTTTAATTTTGCTTTACATATCATGTGGCATCACCTGCCCCATCACAGAAGTGCATGTTGCAGATATGATGAGGCACATCCTTTCTGTGACAGATGCTGGATTCCACTGACTGCCGCCCGGTTACACTGTTACTCTGCTCAGAAACTGAAGGTCCTTTTGATTTTCTAAAATCATTTCAAATGTTCATTTTTCAGATCAACAGGATATTTGTCAAAATGTCACCTGTCATTCTTAAATCGCTGAATATTTGCACATAAAGTCGGTCACCTAATGATCTGATCTGGTCTGATTAAGCATCTTATGTTTGGGTCAGTGTGCTGGCCATTCAGATGCACCTCAATGTAACCTTGAAGACCAGCTTTTGTAGTTATACCAGAGCTTTTAATCATACCAAATTATTTCCACCAGCAGATGGTTTTCTGTCCTTTAGTCATGGAACTGAAAAATGTGCATTTCTATTTTCAGCTTAGCACTTCAGGGACCACTTGTCCTTTAATGTTCTGATGATGGAAACAGCAGTTGAAGAAAGAGTCTTGCCAAAAAAAACGACTCAGGAGCTTCCCATCACATGACATGATTCTGATCAGCAAATATTTGCCAACAGGATGTGAACTCTTGTTGTTAATGTTGAGGCTCTGCTTTATTTCGGTTTGGGGCAATCAATAGTCTACATTCCCCAAAACACTTAATGAAATATCTGATTCTATTAAGGAGGAGGAAAACATCCATCCTCCCACATCTGGATCCTTTGGGTTTCCAAGAACATAAAAGATCTGGACAAGGGCCATAGCTGTGAATGGAGTCATTCCTTGAAAGTTCCATTTGATTTATAAACCCAGAGATAAAGATGGAGGGGAGTAAAAGAAAACAGAGAAAAGCACATTTCTCCCTCCTAGAAAAGCTACCTTCCCTGGGAAATTATTATTGTTATTATTATCTATCTGAAAGACTTCTCTCTGGCTACCAAACTGCAGCCAAAGCAGACACTAATGATTATCGCAGATGAAGCCTTTGCTGTTGTGTCTCAGCAGGATGGGACAGAAACATTACCCCTTGAGGAGACAGAGTTTTTTTTACACCAGCACTGCATGTTTCATGTAGTCTTTTCTGTTGAGATTCCACTTCCATCCCGCGCCGGGGTCAGACTATGAGGTTTATGTATTGAAGGCCAAGTATAACAATCTCTGTGCCAGTGACGTATTCACTGTCCAGAGGAGGCTCAGCTGCAGAAACTGATCTCGCATCCGTAAACATGTGGAATGCAAACACACACGCAGTTAACCAAATCACCAATTTCTCACACTGCACTGAAGATAATAATACTTAAACTGTGAGGATGCTTTCCTGACAGCTTTAATAGAGTCACACTTCTTTACAACAGTAACATGGCAAAAGACAGCAAACATATCAAGGATTGAAATGTGCTTTATAAAGAGAGGGTGTAGTGAAAAGAAATTGCTTCTGACCCAAAAAATAAAGTGTCCCGAAAGGAAAAAATTGTTCCCTTCTCCTCTGGAGAGTATTTTCCACCTGGTTAAGCTGCACAATCTACTTCGATATGAGCAGAACGGTAAAATCTGCTCTTCAAAGATGAGACGGGAAGATCAAAGCGGGCATATTGCTCCAGGAGATCAGCAACCGAGGCAGCATAAGACCTTCTGTCTCCATACACATACAAAGGCCACAGCAGTCAACTATGATACATGTTGGTGAAACGTAGCAAAAGGATTTTTGTTGCTGCAAGTTTATAAAGTTTATGAAGTCTGCAGCACACAGAGTTCTCTCTGTTAGGGTAAGCCCCACCTCGCTCAGTGACCTTTTCCTTGTTGTCTCCATTGAAAAGTTTTGAAAAGGTTCTACTCTCCTGATGCACAGCAGACAACATAAAAGTGGGAGAAGATAGAGAGAGACACTGAGTGGAATGTGAATGTGCAGCTTGTTTATACTTATTAGTGTTTTGTTTCCTGCTGTGTTGTTGTTTGGGTGTTATGACACCTCGAGAAAAGCTAACAACCAAAGCTTTGTGACTGTGGAGGCCAAAAGTCTCTCTGCGTGTGGTCTCTCCCAAGTCACATCCATTTCTCAGAGAGGGATCAGCTAATTGATCGCACCTAACCTCAGCACCCACAACAGTCTTGTTGTTTATTTTCTCCCTCTATCGCTCCATCCCAAGAGGAGTGAGCAGTGCCTCTGAGAAGTAACAGAGTTGACTTGCTCGGGCACCTCCAGCCATCAGGCCTTTTCCCACTGAAGTGATACAGACATTGATGAGTGACAGCATGCAAACAGCCTCTTGTGGATTTAGAGGGATTGTGCATCAACAATGAGAGCCCAGATAACACAGGACGTCCAATCAGCCCCGTTCATCCTTTGGTTTATTTTCGCAGAAGCGCTCAGAGGACAAGGAATGTGCAGAAGGCACTTTCTGTTCCCAGACTGTTATTTCGATGATTCACAGGCACCAGTTTCCAACCTTCCAGCAACAAACCAACATAATTAATACTTGAGAAGACCTGTGCATCTGTTCTCTTCTTCTCTCTGTTCTGCTCCTCTGTTCGCGTCTCTCCGTTACACTCTCATAATAGCTCGATGCCTAGAGGCCTTAAGTTGGGATGTTTTACATTTTCACTGCTGCAAAGAACATTGGAGAAAAAATTTACTACAAAATCAAAGAAAATGTTCCCATTTTGTCTAAATACTGCAGAGCAAGTAGTCTGGCCATGGCCTCAATTGCCTCTAAAACTTGGCGATTAACCTGCACTAGCTCTTAAAATACAAATGTGAAAGATTTAACATGATTTTATTGAGGGTTATGTGTTAGATTACCCCACGCTGGGCACAAAAACCGTGTTGCTGTCCTCCACACTAACATGACCAAAGACAGAAATAAAACTATGTTGATCCTCTTTCGGCAAGAAAGTGAATAAAAGTTATTTCCCGAAATGCCAAGCATTCAATGTTACATCTTAGTCACATCGGACGGTAAAGAAACTTCAGGTCCCCCTGATTATTTGTTCCTCAATCAGCCTTTTTCTACTTTCAATTCACTCTTTGCTTTAATTCACATTTAAAACTGCTTGATCAAATTCCTCTTTTGTCAGTTGTTGTTATTAATCCTCATTTTCTGTCTTAAAGCTCCACACCCTTTTCCCTCTGCTTCAGTTCCTGTTTTGTTGCAAATACACCCATCATCGTTCTCTTCCCTCTGTCTTCTTTTCCAATCGTATTTTCCCTCTCTCTGCTGGAACAGTTTAATTAGAATGTAGAACTGCAGCTTTCTCGCTCTCACCCAAGCTGCAGGCTGTCTATTAGATTGGTGCTTTTTCATCTTTAGACAAGGAGAAGAAGCGGAATCTCCCCAGTTCCGTGACTGAACCGTACCGCCTGGCCTTTTTGGCTTTACCCAGAGCATCATCAAAAGGAGTATGAGAGGGAGGAGAGGAACAGGGAGATAGACAGAGCCGAGATTAAGGTCCCAATGGAGGCCATCACTCCCACTCGCTCCGCACAGATGATTCATAGGAAGGATATCTGTTGATCGGCCTGCCCTCAGCAGCACATTTCTATGAAACGGACAAAGATGGAAGGCAGGGAGAATTTCACCTCCTGCTCCTGCATCCAAAAGCGAAAATGTCCTGTGACTATGAACAGAGAAAATATGAGCATTTACATCACTTCCAGCACACATAAAACCGAACTCTCATTCTGTTTGGTGTCATCAAACGGATTAATTTCAGTGTGGAGTGTTGCAGCGTGTTTGCTTTAGTGGTGAATGATGTTTTCCTTAAACATAGTCGTACTTTGCATTTCATTTAGCAGATATTTTATCCAAACTTCCCTTTTAGTTAGGAGGAACATTCAAGCTTCTGTGCACTGTGAAAAACTCGCTTTAAGAGCCAGATCAACAGAAATCTCTTTGAATATCAGAGTACAAGCAGAACAGGTACAAAAGGGCAGAGCAGGTGCAGTTTGGGCGTTTATCTCTTGGATGGATTTGTTTTGTTTTTGCATCCTAAAGAAAAAAAAGCTTGCACTAAGAACTGCTTACATGGCATGATGCAGGCTCAAAGTATCAGCATCCAAATGGAAAGATCACACTTGGCATCGGCTCCAGATAGTTTATCTTCATCATTATGAAGGAAATGAAACAGATTTTTTTGTGTAATGTTTGATTACATTAAAAAAGTTATTCATCAAATCTAACCCTAACCCTTGGTTATTAAAGAGTCTGCACTTGAAAACAGATTGGCATTATCGAATACATCACACCACCTTCTCATGCCGCCCACCCCCCCCTAAAGTAACCTTAACTCCCCTGCTGCTAAGCTGTAATACAGTGCAGAAAATACATACAAATTAAATAAATTATAATGTTTGGAAGAATTAAGTTGATAACTACAGAAGGATGACATCCTACAAGCTGCATTACTGTAAATGGATCCCATTTAGTATCTTAGTTTATTCATTGTTTATTAAAAATACCTTTACCTTCTTTCATCCGGTAGAAACACCACAATTC
>JBBDHI010000007.1:22774798-22785300 GCA_037177115.1 Craterocephalus stercusmuscarum
AGCACCCAATCTGTATTTACTTTATTATTTATTAAATACTGTTCATGTCATGAAGAATTCCACCTTTCTATGAACGGAGGTATAAAATTCTGACCCCCTAACGTTATTATGAATGTTTAGTTACATCCTTGCAAGGAAGACTGTTGCGGAAAACAGTCAACAACTCGCTGTTATTAAGCTTGCACCATTACAGGCTTTATTTTAAAGACCTGTTGCTATGACAACAGCTCTAGATTATTTTAAACTGGATTTGTAGAACTAAGAAATTAAGCCAAGTAAACAATGAAGTAGCTTCATCACATGCGACGAGCAGAGATCGTGCTCTGGTAACTACTTTAGACAAAAGAAGGGACAAAAGACAATCCCTTACAAAACTTTTACAATCTCTCGCCTACAAATGACCCTGGTGTCAATAATCTACCTGCCGTCATTAGCCGTGTTGCAGAAATGAGCTCATCCTTTCTCATCTCATTCAGTTTTAACACTTCTCCATCAAGTCACAGTGGATGTTTTTCAAAGCTCACACACAGCAGAGTTCCTCATGCTGCACTAACACATGCAGTCACACACGTTCCGCCCGTCGTAAAACACAACTTCACTATTGTCCTCATTGCACAGCAGTTTCAGACAGACTGCAGAGGAAACGCGCTGCCGTGATGTTGAAATGAGACTTTGGAAGAGTTCCACACTCGTGATTTATCCGAGCCACAGCCCATAAAGGTCAAAGGAATTTTTCAGAGTAAGCAGCCGTACGCTGAGTTTTTAAGCCACTGAAACCAATTGAAATTGTTGGTGTCTGCTAAGTTGAATGATGGCTCCTAAAGCCAGATGGGTATACAGACCATTAACTCCAAATGTATAGAGGGGAGGAGGGATAATAGTAGAAGGCTTTGAACAATATGACACTCACTGAGAATGATGTTAAGCTTAGCTAGAAACCTGTGTCCATCTAGTGTTCACACATGGTAACTGGATTATATGCACCCATGAAAATGAAAGGGGGGAATGAAATCTACTTAAAACCTCCTCTGTTATTTGTCACTGTTGTGCACAAATATGTCAATTAGACCTGCTGTTTGCTTTATTTTCTAAACTATTGCAAACTTCTTCAAATCAATTTACCAAGTTTAATACCAGAGACTGGAAGAAGTAACAGAAGTCATTCACAGGGATGGTCGTATGGATGCATTTAAAGGTAACTGCTCATCTTGCACAAAACCTGCAGAAAAATACAAAGTACTAAAATAGTCTACTCCCACCGAAAAAAGTTTAATAATAAAAATGTCAGCGTCTCATTTCAAGTGTTCAGATATCCTTGTGGTAAATTTGCAGAGGTCTGGGTCAGACAGGACAGGGTTTGGTTGTTTGTAGCGTGGCAGCCCATTATGTGTGCATTGTGTTAATGGTATCATCTTAATGTGGCAGGAGTTGCTGTGATTGATTAATTGCATCCTCCATCCAGGTTTAGAGCACCTGGAGCGTCCAGTGTCTCCAGTGTTCCAGAAGCCTCGCCTACAGCTGTCCTCCTCCAGGACTTTGTTTCTCTTGGTTTCTATACAGCTGAGATTTGATTTTAGATTCTGTTTGAGATTTTATTTGAGATTTTTATTTGAGATTCTGTTTGAGATTTTATTTGACTAGCATTCACACATGCCCACTCATCTGAGAAAACACACTACAATAAATGTTTGTTGTCATGTATAGTATATACATATATGTCATTATTTTTTGCTTTGCTAAATTTCTAGATGGCTTTTTGGTATTGTTTCCTGTTTCTGCCACACCCATGAGCCAGCTTTTGACGTTAATCTGAAACTGCTTTTCAGTGCAAACATTGTGCAGATTGTAAATTATCTGAATGTTTTCAGTCTTTAGTATAAACTATTTTTTTTTTCATAGGTTTAACTTCATTGAGCGTGTTGCAGAAATGGGCTCATCCTCTCTCGTTATTTAGTTATTAACAACTGTCACAGTGGGGTTTTCACATCTCATACTTGGGAGTTCACTGAACCTTCGCGTCCCGCACTCACACATGCAGTCACACAACTTCTGAAAGCTGTAAACACGCCTACATTGTCCCCATCGTACAGCAGTTACGCAGACTGCAGAGGAAGCGCGCTCGGAATGTCGATGCAGTGATGTTGAAATGAGACTTTGGTACAGTTCACTTCATGTCATTTCTCAGTCACCACCCATTAAAACAGAAGCATCAGCAGTTTTTAACACACTGAAACTTATTGGTGTCGAAGTTAAATTATGGCTCTTGAAGTCAGAAGGGGCTAGACCATTAACTATTAAGTGTACAGAAGAGGAAAATTAATACCAGTCTTTGACAAATGACGCTCATTCACGTGAGTCAAGTGGCCCGAGTCCATCTAGTGTTCACACATTGGAACTGAATATGTAAATGAACTACAGTATGTATGCTAGAGGAAGTTTGTGTGGTTTCCTGAGCTGAAAATATGAGTAGCTGTGCTAAAAGTGTGACTCGCTTTTTAAAAACTCCATATGACTTTATTCTTCCTCATTGCTATGCAGTAATGCGCTGAGTAAGTGTCATTTCAGGTCTTCATTGAAATAGATGGAACGGGAAAACAGATAACAGAAAACAAGCTTGTATGGTTTTAGGCACCATTTTATTCGGCATAATTTAAAATCCTCTCATTGTTAGTTCATTTATACAAATATGCTTTTGTTATTTATAAAACAATAACAAACAGATTTCTACAAATCAAGTTCCCAGTGTAAAAGCGTAGTACCACGCAAACGGTAGCATACAGCTCCAGGACACAGACACAGAGAGCCCACAGGTGTATGTTCCACTTCAACAGCACTGAGTGAAATTGGGACATGGCCAAAAAAAAAAAAAAAAAAAAAACAAAAAAACTTAAAAAAAAAAAAAAAAAGCTCACCACAGATTAGTTTTACATTTCATGCACATACATTCAACCCTCCGCACACCCGTCAAATTTCACTTGACGGATCTCAGTCTACATCACTGTCACTCATAACCTTGTGCTTGTATCACGCTTCATTTATTTTAGCCTTTAAAATCCAGGTTGAGTTATTTAAGACATCGCACAGGAGTGTAACTGAAATAAGTACAATAAATGGGTTGCTATTATTGCTGGTGGCTTTAAGTACAAAGGAGCAACCGCTTGTTACAAAAACACTTTAGAAAATGTATCAAAATTTTCAGATGTGGCAAAGCACCACCGACGCAGCTCTTTCTAACCGTTTCAGCAAGTTGCGCTTGAGCTTTGCCCTCGCTGCACCGTGCAGTGCAGGGATGTAAACCACAATCTGTTAAGAGCTGTGGGCCTGAAAGCTGTTTCACAAATGCACAGTCTTGCCGCACAAGGCGTCCGTTTAGCACCTGTGTCTTACAAAAAAGGCTGCGAGGTGAGAGTATTTACTGGCAGGAACAGGAAAATTTTCTGAAAAATATTACAAAAATATGAACTTGTTGGCTCTTTAAAATTACTTGAAGTGCTTGTAGCACAATGATCACAACACATTTTGGTTTTTCCACAGGAGCGCTGGTGTGGTCTTTGGTTTAGATAAGGCAACTGACCAAATAACAGGCTCCTTGCATATTGTACAAACACTTGCAGCTTGGGATAACAGGCCCTGTATGATACCTATGCTTCTAAGATGAAATGACATTTGCCAAACCAAAACAATACAGTATAAAGGAATACATAGCCTAACGCAAGCCATTTAAAACATATTGTGGTATCATATGCTACACTGAAATGATTATGCAGTGGTCTTTGCTTGCTGACCTTAAGACAACAATGTAATTGACAAGGGAAGCATTATGGAGTTCTAGTTTATCATAATTGATAATCAACAACAGCACACATACATTTTAATGATCAAATAAACATAAGCTATTACAAAAAATATATTCAACTTTGGCCATAACTGCAAGTGTAAGTTAAAAACATTTGAGGATTAAAAAAATAAAAGGAGAAAAAAAAAAAACCATTTACAGAGTAAATTCACCATTAGACAAAACAGTCTCATTGACGTCACCCTGTCAAAGAGAAATTCTTAGGCATGTTTTTAATGGCACTCAATGTGAGCCTCAGGAGTTGAGATGTAGACAGAGGACAGCTGTACTACAATCTGACCTGCTTGCTATGTTAGCCCGAGGAATCCTGTACCACCAAAGATTAATTTATCAGAGGCCTTATGACAACCGCTCCCCACTTACAGTAGAGGGCAAGTGGTCCACTGCTCTTAATGGGTACAGCTTATCTTCAAAGGCCTACTACTCTTCTGTGGCAGGGAAGTGAGAAAGCAGTGCAAAAGGCTGGAAGGGCAGCCTGCCAGACATCTACAACATACCAAACTGAGCACAAGGGGACGTGTAGAGAGGCAATTTAACCAAATGCACAGATAAAAGGTTAAGGGCTACTGGCATTTGTCCAGGAGTAATCATACCTAATACAGACTCAAGCTGCATACCTTGTTCATCTATGTCGCCGTTTGCTGCATCTAAAACAGGCAAACCAAAACATCTTGATGGTAACTTTGCTTGAGACTCATGAGATGCAACCTAGGTGAGAGTGAGGTAGACATTAGTTCTCCACCTGAACAAAGGCAGATCTCCCTTTTCCAGTCAAACATGGTAGCTTGGTTGGTGTGGATGTTATGGCTTGTGGCAACCATGATCAGCATTTTATAAGGCAAAGCAGATAAGCTAAACAATCAGAGAGAGATGTAGAAGTGAAAGTGTAAAAATTAAAGGTTTAAAATGTAAGAAAGCTAGAGGAGATACAGTCTGTTGCCCTCATTTAGGCACAGTCGCTTTGGTGATGATGGTAACACAGTGAAATCCTCCAGGAGATGAAAAGGAAAAAGAGGAGTGACAACTGAGCTGAAAACTGAGAGGTGGTATGGAAGCAACCGGATGGTAACTTTAGTTTGTTAATCTTCCTTTGCTTTGTGAAGCTCCATTATTCCTTCCATTGTCCATCTGGGAACCATTTATTACAAGAGGACACACTTTTTGGAATTCTTTTTCGTGACTGGATACAACACTGCCCTCACAGCTTCAGCAAACACCTCCCTTACACCATCCTGCAGCAGTGCAGAACATTCCATGTATTTAACAGCTCCAATCTGCTTGGCCAGGGAGTTGCCCTGCGGTTGAGTGGTAGGGGCCAGACTCTGCTCCTTTAGCTTCTTCACTGTTTCAGCATCACCTCTCAGGTCTTTCTTGGTGCCCACCAGCAGGATGGGTACATTGGGGCAGTGGTGAGACACCTCAGGGTGCCACTTGTGCCTGACATTTGCATGGGAGGAGGGGCTACCGATGGAGAAGCATATGATGAATACATTGGTCTGGGGATAGGAGAGAGTGCGCAGGCGGTCATATTCCTCTTGGCCAGCTGTGTCCCACAAGTTAAGGCTAACGGTGCGACCATCCACACTCATTTGAGCGCTGTAATTGTCAAACACGGTGGGAATATATTCTTCTGGGAAGGCATTGGTTGTGTAAGAGATGAGTAGGCAGGTTTTACCCACTGCCCCATCACCCACCACCACACACTTAATGGTCTGCATCCTGCCTACGACCACTGGGGCTGCAGCACCTGACAAAAGGAAAGAAAACACCTGAGTAACTACCATTTACAGCACCTAAGGCTGTTCAACACCAAGCGTTTCATGGCCAGTTAGTAGAGAGGCTACAGCAAGCGCTTAGTTCCGAAAGTGAGTGAAAGGTCATTATATTGAGTAAAAACGATTACATTGCTAGAATAAATCTCCGCGACAGCAATTTTAGCAATAGTAAAACTTTAACCCAGTTAGCAACCGAGCTAATCGTCGCCAGCATTAGCTATTTGCCGCATCGTTAATTACCGTTACATTACATCCGTGCGGTCAACAACTTATTAACTCAGATAAATTTTCGTTGGTCTGGTCAGTGAGTGATGCTAACGCGAGACACAACATTTCCTGTCGTTTATTAGTTAGAATTATTCACTTTTAATACTAGGCGTTCCCCTCTGTGACTAGCATTAAGCTAAGGAACTAGCGTTTTTGGTGGCTAACAAGCTAGCTAGTTAGCAAACAAGCAGAAGATTAATTGGCAAAACACTAATTAAAAAGGTCTGAGTCCGGATCAAAAACTTTTTAAAAATAGCTCTATGATTACACGATATTCTAATACATATATCCGATATAATAATTTGCCGTAATAAGGAAATATGAAGGACTTTGTGACTTACCGCCACTTGGCTTCCGATCGTTTTCGCCTCGTACAGTCAATCACAGCCGCATCCGGGGAGCTGTCCATTACGTAAAACTTGACGTAACACGGCAGTGGAACCTGGTAATTGTAGTTTAATTTTATAACAGTATTTTGCGGCAGACACTAGATGGCGACGTTTAGCTGTTCTGTTTTTCTTCCTAACTATTAGATCATTCTGTTTTCGCCCAGGGTTCGAGTCCCGGTCCTGGTGCCTTTGCCGAATGTCGCTCCCCCATTCTCTCACCCCCCCTTTCCTGTCACTACTGTTAATAAAGGCCTCTAGAGCCAAAAAAAATCTTAAAAAAAAAAGAAAAAAAAAATGGGAGCTGGGATTGACCCGGCAACCCTGAACAGAAAATCACTTTCTACACATACAGTAAAAATCCCATTTTTCATTCACCATGACATGAAAAAAGAGTTAAATGAGACTTTATGCAGAGAAAAACCCAACTTGTTAATTAAATGTAAACATCTGGATAATGTAATAAAACATTATTTCCAGGTTATGATGCAGGTGTTTTACTGGTCTGACCCTCTGCAGACCAGATGGAACATGTGTGTTTACATGATGGAAAAATCTGCAGATGCTGCGAATTCCAGTAGAGAAGTTTTTCAGGTTTATATATTTTGAGCAGGACGTCGGCATACCCACATGTATAAAACTATTCACAGCAGCAGCTTTCCGTCACAGATTGACGGAATTGCACTGACCACCAGGAAGCTGGTCGGGCTGGGACGATACGCTTTCCTCCCGGTTCAGTTCCTTTATCCTTGTTTGGGTGTTGCTTGCAAATATTCTAATGCACACACTTATAACCCTAACCCTAACCCTAAAGGCTCATTTATGCTCCCAGACGGATGTAAATGGGAACATGCGTTACAAACGCGTTCATGCGTTGCTTTCCTCATATTTCCATGCATCTTTCATCTTTCTAGGGGGCAGTGCTTACCTGCAGAACGTGTCTCACCTCATACAGGCTGACCTCCATGGCTGATGCAGGGTCGGTCAGGCTGCTCTCCAGGCCCTTCAGAGGCTGGGTCAGGGGTTCGTCCAGGTCCGTCTGGAACCCAGCCAGGCCCTGCCTCTCACTCAAAGGCCTCTGGAGGAGGTGGTAAGCCAGCGAGCTGTCCGGCAGCGAGCGGTATAAGCTCTCCAGTCGCTCGTATGTCAGGTAATCCAGGATGTTGAGGCCATTCTCGCAGAAGAGACGCACGAATTGGGGCTTGTCGTTGATCAGAGCATCGGTCATGGAGTCCTGCAGGTCCTCATACTGGAGGTGAGATGATGCCAGACATGTGTTACTGGATCACACAAACACATTCCTCGCCGGTCTATGGAGCGAGCATTCCACACAAAAAAGCCAGTCATTTAAAGGAGCAGTGCACAGTTTTTACTGACATCTAGTGGTAAAGATGCAGATTACAGCATTAAACAAACTACGTTCCAGAGCAGTGCTGAAGAGAAACTGAATTACCAACCACCATGTTGTTCATACCATAAAATTACTTCAAAATCAGACATGAAGTATTTACGTTCTCCTTTCGGTCAAAAACACACCCTCCACTGTATGTCTCCGTTGAACAGCTCAGTCTTGGCGATGTCCACTCGGTTCCAGGCCACAGCCAGATTCAGCTCTTCGGTGTACTCGCTGGCTTTACAGGACACACGTTTACTGGCTGAACACACACACAGAAAACACGACAAGGAAGGAATGGTCTCTGCTTGGAGGTGAAGTCAAAATGCAACAATGAAAATAAAAAGAGAAACACAGGAGGACGGAGGAGATAATAGACTGAGACATGCAAACTTGACATCACAGCAAAAACATGTAGTGGTTGATTTATGAAGCAGGAGCCCCGAAGATCGTGTTCAGCGGGCAAAATAATGAGCCCAATCCAAATAGACACATCTGCAATATGGCTTCCTCGAGAAAAAGTGCCAAATCTCAGGAGGAGTGGATTCAAACGATCAAACTAGCACACGCAATGTGATTTACCAAGCAAGACACTGGTGGCCGGGGCTAATCTCGCTCGTCTAAGAAACGAAAAGAAAGACGTTTGTGATGCAACTGCACATCGGACACAGCTGCCACTAAATGCGCAATGTATCCTTCTTAGCATGTCTGTGTGGGTAAAAGTTGTGGTTACAGAAATTATTACATAGTTTATCTCCTCAGCCCCATGTTTTAGAGGTAGCTTGAACACGTCATCGCCCTTTTTTGCTGTTTCGTCATTAAAACATCCGGCAGCCAGGTGGCACAGTCCAGTTAGTTAACAGCAAACAAGGAGTGAAGCAAGACAACAGGTAGAGGAGATATTCAGTATACCACGAAGCCAGAAGTTGACAATTCTTCTGACTTTTTAAAAAGGAAGATGGAAAACCCAGCCAACAGGAAGCGTGTCTGTCTGTCAGGCCGTAGGATGTGCATTTCATTAGGATGAAGCTACTTTTATTTATCTTTTATTTCATCAATAAAACAAAACAAATTTTAAAATCAAATCAAAGCAGATTTTTAACAAAATTCCTCAATGAAAGGGAGCGGAAATAAGTAAAAACTTCTGGTCTGCTCCTTTTCCACCTAACCATCAATACAGCAACTTTCTCTCTTCTGAAATCTTTACTGAATGTTTCCTGGCAACAGGTTAAGATATGCTATTCAACATTAGAAGTATAATATTATAATCAGCTGTTTCATAGAATTTTAACAGTTTCTAATGCACAAGTAATAGATTTGATGAATCTCTTTATCTGCGTTTAGTAATGATCAGTAAAGATTAGTAATTATAATTATTATAGCATAATATAAACATCCTTTTTGAAAATATTTTTAAATAAAATAAAGTAATAAAAAAAGATTTTAAAAATTCTGTGACAATCATGTGATAAATCACATTTAAAAAAAAAATAATAATAAATTTCCTCACCTCTGACCAGAGCTTTGAGGACAACTGTATCAAAGTCATCAGAACCTTCCTGAGCTCCATGAAAAACTGTGATCAGCCCCCGGTTATGGTAAACACTCAGAGCCTGTAGAGCACATGAACACAACTAGCTCACAGTTATTCCTCCTAAACACAACATTTGCATCATTCCAGGACTTTTCACCAGAAAAAGTGTCAGATTGAATAAAAGGGAATCTTCCTCTAACAGCTGGAAGTGCAGGAGAAGAGCCACGCAGAGCTCCCATGACTCACGTGCTCCACCAGTTTCTCCACCTCCGCCTCAGCTGGGAAGTGTCTGCAGACCCTCTCACGGACCCTGTCACAGAGCTCCGAGCTGAGGCCCTCCGCCGACTTCCCTTCTGCTGATGGAGGGGTGGGACTGAGGACGGTGAGACTGTCCATCAGATCGCTGATGAGATCTGCAGCCGGGCCAGAACCAGCCAGGACCAGCCAGGGTGTGAATTTCTTCAGGGAGGCGTCTATTCTCTGAGCCACAGAGGACAGGAAGAAACATAAACACCATGGTTTCCATTTAATCAGGAAGTCTGACACACACACAGAGTGGTGAGGAGGAACCGCACAGTGCCAGAAATCAGCCCAAATGGTGAAATGTGATGGAGATGCTGCATGTTCATGTCGATGCAGAACGTTGCTGCAGACTCTGGTTACTAGAGACATCTGGCCTGTATTCAGTAATACGTGAGAATCAAACGGAGAATTGTTAGAGAACCAAATCGTTAAGTCATATCGATAATGGAACCGGAATCATCATCATCATTATCTTCAAATTCAAATTTATTGATTTATAGAGAACCTTTCATACATATAAACAGCACAAAGTACTTCCTAAAAAAAGAACAGTTCTAAAAACACTCCCCTAATCATTAAGCCTCCAATTGGCTAAAACTAGTGATATAAAAAAATACACACTAGGACACACCAGTGGACAGGCCATAGGTAACGACGAGATCCAGGGTGTGTCCTCTGTTATGAGTCGACTGTGTTACATGCTGTATAAAATCCATACTATTTACAAGATTTAAAAACTTGCTAGCATAGGGATCACACCTACCATCCAGGGCTTTGATAGATCCATATGCAAGTTAAAATCCCCAGTAATAACAGTGTATAACTGAAAAGTTAAAATATGGAGGAAAAACCTCGCTGAGAATGACTGGGGCATCAGTACCAAGGCAGGTTTCAGTCAAAAAGTCGGTCTTGTTATCTTAAAAGAACTCCAATACTTAAAGGACCATTTTGTTTGTTTGTTTGTTTGTTTGTTTGTTTGTTTGTTTGT
>JBBDHI010000007.1:22785400-22796545 GCA_037177115.1 Craterocephalus stercusmuscarum
TTTTGCATGAGTCCAAGAAAAAAAAAAAAAAGAACAATAAAAATTTCAAATTCAAGTATTTCAGTATTTTTCTTTCAGCACCAGCCCAAAAAAAGATCAAATACTGGTTATTAATCTTCAGATATTTCATTATCATCTACCCACTGCTTCTATATAAATGTATGATACATGAAGCCAGCTTTGAAAAGGAGTCGCTTTGGACTACTCGGTCCTGCACCCCTGGAAACTTGTTGATGATGTCACCACTATACACTGCATGAGGTTAAAAGGCCAACGCTGACCAACAACTGAAGACTGAAGAATACAAAGAGGCACCAGTTTATTGCCTTTCCCAAGAGGTTTGGCGTCACTGCAGCCTATAAAGGGAGAATTCCCACTGGGACCCTACACCCAGAGTCACCCTCCACCCCATCCCCTTCCATCCCCTCAATTCTGCAAGGAGATTCCCTTGGACGTCTGTAGCATTTCCATGGCAACAGCCACAGACAGGATTGGGGGTGACTGTGTCAAGAGATGCAGAGTTCAGACTAAAAGGGTGAATAAATGAGGGTGACAAGAAGAAGCAGCTGTCAATGTGGAGTGCAGACGGAAAGCCCACTAAAAGAAACCTGCCTGAATATAAATCTTTAAAGCAATTCCATGGAAATGTCTTAACATAAGTGGAAAGCACAGACTTATGACACAACTGTTCATAACATTTTTTTATTCATCTTTCTTTATAACAAATCCACATAATATAGTGAATAATGCTATTCAATAGTTATAGAATTCCTTTATAAAAAAAAATGACAGTAACCATCTCACAGCCTCCTCAATTTGTAAAGTGCATTAAAATGAGGCCCTTAATAAACCATGAGGACGAATAGTTCGACATTGTACCGAATTCATCTTGAAAACACAGCTGATTTAGAATAAGAGCCAATGTTACTAACATTTGGACATCTCACTAACAAAGGGGAAACTACATGTTTTCCAAGTTAAAGAGAGCAGACAGTGTCCTCACTTTGCATTGAGTTTTTTTTCTAAGTGTTTAAACTGTTCTACATATCAACTGTGACATCTTTTTCTGCCCTATTGCCTGCAACGGACACAGATGGGTGTAAAAAAGAGGTAGATTGTAGACGATTCACTATTTCTGCTACTGTGTGAAACCCCCATGCTCTCAGTGCAGCGTCTTTTAACATAGCCTCCAGTCTACATACAGATTCCACTGAAGCTGAATTCCAATAATCTACAGTGAAGTTTAGGGCTCAAGGATGTGCATGAAGGGGACATTTGAGCTCATTACGCTGAGCAGGTCCTTCCATCACCTCCATAGTGGCTGAGCTGCGGCAGCACGAAGCATTTTGGGACCGGGTATTCTTGAAGCGGCTGGGCTTTTAGTGTTGGTAGGGGAGGTGCTGGCGCCCGTCGTCTTGGCGGTTTTATTTTGGGCAGCGGATATGACGGCCGTACGTATGCTCTTGGCCGTGGCAGAGGATGGGCTGTGGGCAGTCCGAGGCAGAGAGGCGACCTGAGTTTCGGAGTTCGGGGCGAGACGTTTGGACACACGGGTGGGAGCGCCTCTGATAAAGGCTGGCTGGCTGTTGCCTGAGACCTTCTCTGGTGCAGTTCTGTCTGAACTCCGGCGGGCCAGGGTGGACCTTCCTGGCGTTAGAGACTCACTTATAGCTTTCTCCCGTGTGCTGCTACTTCGTTTCACCTCTGACTGAACGGCATTTGGCCGAGCGGCATGCGGCATGCGCAAAGACATACTGCGGGGAACAGACAGCCGTGCAGGAGCAGATGGGATTGCATGGGTCGGGGCTCCGTTTGAATGCTCAGTTTTAGAGCGCACCCGAGGGATTCCTGTGCTATTTGAAGGGGCAGCACGCGACACGAGTCCCCTCTTGGCTCCGATTCCACTACGAATGGGGATCTTCATGTTTCGAGTCTCCTCTTTTGATGCTGGAGATGCTGACGTTGCCCCCTCTCGAGGGTCTACCTCCCGTTCCTTCCTCCACTTGGAGCAGAGGCTCGGTGTGGGTCGTGGGAGTGGCGAGTTTGGGGGCGACATCGCCTCGTAGGATCGGAGGCCTTTCACCAGAGTGTGGCACTCCAGAGTTTCACCCACACGCGAGTAGGGTCTTTCTTTCTCCGCCTCAGCGCTCGGCAAATCAGAAACCAACTCTGGATGGGACTGGCAGAACTCTGGTAGACTGGAGGGCTTCCAGTCGTCATCCACAGGTGTGTAAACCACTTCTGCACCTGTCAGCTCTATTAAAGCTGCTTCAGAAGAAGGACCTGCAGTTGCTGCTTTCACAGACAGATTGTCTTTTGTCTGCTGTTGTGACTGGACTTCACCTGCAGAGGGTTGGGATTTGGTCTCAGACTTCGGTGTCCCAGTCTTTGTGCCACTATCAGAAAATATTCCACTTGTACGAATGGCCTGTTGAACAGCATCACTGACTGAAGACTCCTCAGTTTTACCCTGTAGAGTACAATTACTGTCCATCGCCGGCAAGCCAAGCCGAACTCTGCAAGTAGAGTCCTGGCTTGTGACACACTGAGGAAGTGTTGCAGTATTTGCCGGAGCAGAGTCTGATCTGGAACTGTTTGAAGCCCTTCCTTGACAAAAATCTGTGTTTTTTCTGTTTCCTTTTGCCTTTGGCTGGCTTTGTAGCGGGTAAGAAACGCTCTCAGGCCCGGGTTTCTTCACCAAGAATCCACTTCCATGCTGGGAAGAATTAAATGTTGCAATGTGTGAGTCTTTAACTGCTTCCATGCTCAGGTTTGTTGCTCTGCTCCATCTGCCCACAGCAGGTTCTTGGTCAATAGAGGAGCATGTGTCGTCAGTGTCTGGCGAGCTGCAGAGCACAGCGCTGGTCTCATGGTCAGAGGAGCTGTTGGAGTGACAGCAGGTCGACGACGGGCTGCTGCCCAAAACGGGAAAGTTCTTGAGCAGTGGGGAGTTGTGGGGGTGGGTGTCACTTCGGAGGTGTGTGAATCTGCGGGAATCCGAACTCCTCAGACTACGACGACTCCAGGTGTAGCTCAAGTTCTTCTCTAAAAGTTTCTCCAGCTCGTCTTGGTTCTCCTGGCTTTGAGGGTCTCTAGCAAGACTCAAGCTCAAGTCTAGCCCTGTACACACAGCCAGCGACCGCCGCTTCTTCACCATCTCACGCTGACGTTCCAGACGTTTCTGCTCCTTCAGCTCCCGTTCTTCATTCTCCTATTACAAGAAAAAATAAACTGTATAAAGTGATTCTTAAAGCAGTTTGACTTGTGCATTAGTCAGCTGTGTCTCACCTGGACAGCTCTTTGGAAGCGATAGCAAAACAAGTGGAAGACCTTGCAGGCTTCCTCTAGTTTGAAAGTGCTGTCGTCCTCACAGAAAAACTCCACTAGCGCTTGACTCGACATCCTCATACCCTCCATCTCATCATCTGCCTCCTTCAGTCGCTCTTCCGCTTTCTGTGCATGGATGGGAAACATGGATTTTAACCCCTGTTCAATCTTGAAGTACAGATTCTCTTGCAGATTAGGCTTTAATTCACAACTAAGTTCATCTCAAACATTTCATTGCATACCTCCAGAAAAGACTGTGCATGCTGCTGAATCTCGGCCTCAGTCTGCATATCCATCTTGAGGGCAGCCACTCGACTCTTCAGCTTTGATAAGTCATCCAACACACTCTCCTCACACAGCCTGCAGAGAAACACAATTATAACAGGCAATGTTTTGAAAGAGACGGATAATCCGTCTGAAATCAGGTTGCGTAACTGGAGGTTGGTAAAAAAAAAAAGAAAAAAAAAAGAAAAAAATGATCAAAGAGTCCGAATGACAATTCTCATAAAGGCAGGCAATCCAGGGTATAATAAGAGTAGAATAACAGCAGCTGCTACTGTTGTTTTCTCAACCCACTTTCACTCAGTAGCTCTGGATGTGTTGGTGTGCTAAGATCGCCAAAGATTTTAATGTTTGAGCCGATTATTAAAAGGTTGCTTTTGTTGTTATTCAATACGGCTTGTACAGTGTATCCCCTCACACTTAATTACTGCAGGAACTAAAAGGATTTAAAATTTGGGAGGAAACTAACCTGGAGGCGGGGCCAACATGGCCTAGTTGGCTGGGAAAGGACAGTAAACTCTGGTCTTTTTTCACAGCTTCCTGCGGAGACAAGCACATTGATTATTCAGCCATTGTCTTTGATGAGGCAACACATTTGTTAACAGTAACAAAATCATATATTCTGTGGAGTGGTCACCCTCACTGTGACCCACAACTATTTGTCCAAGCAAACCTTTGTTAATATGGGAATTTCAACTCATACCTTTTATCTAATTATGGACAATATAAAAGAGACCACTCAATGGGTAGAAAATACTTGTCTAAGTTCCCATTTTTATACAAAAACAACATTTTTCGCATCATCCAGTTTTCGTTTATATCTTACCATAGCGACAAAATGCAACAAATTCATGCCCGGCTTGTTGGCTTTGGTGTCGGCCAATTTGAGTAGTGATGATATCCGAAAACCAGCAGCATTCCCCGCATATCCACCCTGAGGAGTTATGCAGAGGGTCAGAACACCACATGAGGGCACGTGCACGGCAACTTTAAAAAAAACAGTGAAATAAAATCCTATGTGCACAGCCACATCAACAACCCAAAACACAAGCCCAGACCACTTTGTGACTGGTGAGTTTACACATAGAATACAGAAATTACTCTGCAGAACGGAGGAAAAGCATAACAATCATAAAATAGAAAAAAAAAACTCACAGCATTCATGTAGTTCCCCGCTTTCAACACCAAGCGGAGGATGGCGTGTAATTCTGGGCATCTCAGCAATTCTAAAATAGTGAAGACAGTATTGATATTCAGCCTCAGGGCTGCTGAAATAATGAGGAGGATTTTGCATGCAGCACACACCAAAGCTTTGAAACAAGTCAGCAACTATTATACATATAAAAAAATCACTCAGTACAAGATCCTGCTAAATCAATAAGTTATTCTAAATGCTAAATACTTTATCTCACTTCCATTCTGGCGCCTGACATCACTACACAAGACTAAACAAGAGCATTTTAGCAGGCCAGCACGGTCCCTGATCTCAATGGCAGCCGAGTACACAACACCCTGCTGTTACATTACCTCTGGCCGCCTCCCTCAGACATCTGGCTGCCACACACAGAGAGGTCACAGCAGGGTCAAACTCTTGTTGCAGAATCATGGCGTCCAGACGAAGCCGAAAACTGGTGAAAGAGGGATAAAGGGAGACAGAGGGATGAAGGAGAAGGTCTGAGCGATGATGGAGGCTAAAAGGCACTCAAAAATCAGTCAACTGTTGCACAAACATGCCATGACAAAGGAAACAAGAATGGGTGGCGGCGGACGAAGCAGAGAGGGTTTAAAAGTTTGAGATTTTTTTTTTTTTTGCTACTTTTAATTCTGGCTGGAAAGTGGGGTACCTGGGAATTTCCACCAACAGCAGCATGAAAAGATCCGGCTCTCCAAGGCAGATCCGGTCCCCGCTAAACCTCCTCAGGCGAGACTCCTGAGAGGGAGAGAGAGAGAGAAAGTTGAATAAAAATCTTTCATTAAATGACAAACAGGAACCCAGACACAGGGACGCTTAAGTTCCAATATATTTCAGCACGTTCCTATTCAGGAAACAGACCACATCAATACAACATGGTGTAATGGCAAACTTTGATCATCCTAACCAAAGCCAGATGATGAGTAAGAGAAGCAGAGTGGAGGACTTTGAAGGGGAAGGAGCTTGTCACTGGAGTTGCATGCTATGAAAAAAAGCACTTTACCTCCTCATTGTCGGGCAGTAATTTGAAGAGCTCTGTGAGCTTCTCTGCTCCGTAACGATCTCCAGCACCATGTCTGATATCTTCAACTACCTCCTTTGCAGGCCTGCAGAAAGAAAGCATGTTGGTTTCTTTCTGTATGACATCATTTAGAAAACAGTGAGCAGCTTCAGCTGGAGAAACCTATCAGATCTAGTTTTCCAATAATCACACAAGAATGAATATTATGCTCTTCGTATCAGGGGAAAGTGTCATGACGCCAGGCAGAGATGAACGGGGAGACATCTGTAGGAACTCAGAGACGTCAAGGTGAAAGAGCAGAAACTGAGCCGAACGGCTTTTAAATCGGTGATTTACTTCCTCCAAGTGACATGTGTCCTCTCTTGCAGCAGTTTTTCATTATGCTCTGTCCTCCCGCCTCATCTTACAGCCCATAACATATGACCCTATCACACTGCACAGCCTTTATTCCCAAACATGTTCACCTCATTCACAGCTTACCATTCGCATGTTATCATCTGAGCCCAGCATAAAGACTGCTAAATAAATAAATCATTTTCTGAGTGATTTATGCTGACGTTATCCATTCAAAACAGAAAGGTAATGGTGTATAAGATGACAAACGGAAAGATACTTAAGGCTCTGCTCAGACAAAGACAACAGAAAACTGGATTTCATTTAAGCTACACCCACATCTAAACGGCAGCCGTGCCACTCTTTACAACAAAGGGCAAATGGGTGCCAAACAAGACAAATGTTTGTGTACAGAAGAGGATCTTTTCACATAAAGGCTTACCTACAAGTCTAGACAAATCTAGGTTAGAAAGGAAACCACGGTCTTGTTGAGAATTTCATGGTGCCATGATACAGAATTACTCTTCCCCTTTCTGGAAAATCTTGCATCACTTTCACCACTTTATTTGTTTATTAGATTAAATGGTATGTAAACTTGCCTAAATGGTTGTAAATCAGCTCTTTTTGTTATGATAAATGCAGATTTGTTTGAGCCAAGCAAACATGGGCAACTAAAAACTGTTTAGGGGATGGATGAATATGCCAAGCCACCCGTGGGGTCTCTCTCAGTGGGGGTCAGCTTTAAGATTAGATACTCTTTATGGGCGCCAGCAGGTGTCAACTCTGACTCCTTAAGAGCCACTTACTCATCACCCTCTTCCAAAACTCAGCCCAGCTGCTCAGGGTCCACCCTCCTCTCCAGTACACCAGACATCCCCTCTCCTGATGAGGCTTCACACTTCTAAAACCAGGCCATGCTGACATATGGCTGTTTGCCAGTTCAGCTTTATTGAGTTACTGTTCCACTCTCCTCAATCGTACACTTTTCAGATCCCCATTCATAAAATTGACAGTTTTGACTGATTTGCCCTAAAACTCGCAAAAAGCCTAATGATGTTCAAATGCGCCAGAATCTAAGGTATACGGCACAGTTTATGATTACTTTCAATCAAAGTTCTGTCAGTTACTTTCTCAGATAATTGTTTGGTCTTTGACAGGTCAAAATGTGGGGGAAAAAAAGTCCCCATTTTTTTCACTGGGGCAAGTGAGATCTCAAAAATGAAGCAATAGAGTCAAATTAAAAGCAACAGACAGTGGTATGAGAGAGAAACTCACATCTTGAACTGGCGTAGAAATATTCCAATGTTCATGCTGCGTTTAGAGTCCAACAGGGAAATCTGTGATGACGAAAATAACACATTAGAGCTGAAAAAAAAAGAAATTAAATTCTGTATCTATGCCTCTTAAGCGATTTTACCTCTCCGGGGCTATCCTGAGGAGATCTGTAGTGCAGCAGAGCAGAGCGCCGCCTCAGGGTGCTGATTCTGTCTCGTGTCTTGCTGTCCTTCTGACCAAACAGCTCATCTAGAGAATGGAGGTCTATGGGGAACTCGTCCTCGCCAGGAGCTGCCCCGCTCCACACACTCTTTCTCCCCTCTACTTTCTCTTTGGGGATACAGTCCCAGTTCAGCTTCCTCAGACGACTTCGCCGGACGCTGTCTGCTTGACTGAAAGGTGAGAAGGATGCAGGTGGTGGCGGGGGTGGTGGTGGAGGAGGAGGGGGTGGGGGCGGCGACGGAGTGACCAGCACCTGACATGGCTCCATGGCTGTCACTTCCACAGAGCTAAAAGTGCAGTTGGCGGACTGAGTTCCATGAAAGGCACACGATTCCTTAATGGCCACCGTCAGGTTGATGTGCATAGAGGCTGTCTGGTTGTCAAAGGGTGGAGTTGCAGCGGATGAACAGGCTCTGCTGCTCTTCTACAGTAAATTCTGGAGTTTCCAGTGTTCAGAAGTCACTCAGCAAGTCTAGGACACAAAACAACTAAATGTTCTTATTGTACATATGATTGATTTGGGAAAACTGGGTCATTATTGCAGAAAACATGACAATCTTTCAGCTTCTATTTAAGATTATGTCTCACCTGACTCCTGGCCATGTCTCTCCTTTCATTATTAGCATGGCTTTAGTGCACAGAGTACATACCACTGATCTATAGCATCTGATCTGTATTAGACTTTTGTTGAATCATGTGTGACTAAAGTCACCTTTAAGTGGAATTCAGTTTTTGTGGAACTGAAAATATGATCCCATTAAGTGGATTAAGTCCGCTTTCAGTCAATGTTTATGCCTTTTTTAGGCGAAAAGCACGTGCTAGTCAAGATGTAGGCCTATTCTTCCTACACTGCAAAAACTCTAAATCTCACCAGGTCCATATTTCTAATTTCTTGTCAAAAAATCTTACCATGCTTAATATAAGAGACAATCCCCTAAAGAGTAACATTTCAGTGAGATACAAGAACTTTATTAGGGAGGGAAGGGGGCTCATTTTGAGCACCACAAACTTAGAATAACAGAGAAAACTTCACAATACTATTAAAATATGGTTAAGAATAAGTTTTTCCAAGATCTTGTAAGGCTTTGCATACATTGTCTTCTTCCAGGAAATCTTATCAAAAGAATTTTCACTTGTGCCATTGGCAGGTTTGTTTGCTTATTTCAAGCAAAAATGCCTTGTTTTAATTTTGGAGTGGCCTTTTTTCCAGTGTACATGTGGGCTGACTGAACAGCTTGTCCCATCCTGTTCAGTTTCACCTCACTGCATGGTGCACACACCTTTTCCCCTTCTAATTAGAATATATGGAGACAACAGGGGCACAGCAGGAGGCATATGTAACCACAAAGAGGAGAAAATAAAGGGTCTGCGGATTCACAGATCACGACTTTTAAATATTCCCTCCTCGTTATGGAAGGTTAACAGCTCAGAGTCGGTTAGACACACTTGCACCAGCAAGTTTTACGCGAGATTTTGCATCTGGTTGAGTATGACTCAGATGTTTCCGCAGAGCGCTTCGAGGTAAACTCTTTAATCATTTTACGGCTTTGGTTCTGAACACATCCTCTCATCGTGTCTCGCGTTGTCTGCGTGAGTCACAACATTTGGGAAATCAAAAGAGGGATGCGCTTGATTGCCAAGCTGTTCCACTGAGAACCGCTTGAGTGCGCTGCAAAAGCAACCGCTGGTTACGCAGCCTCCATCATTTCATTAGATCTGTATCTTGACAAGTGAAAACATCATTTTCCAAACTGCGTTGCTTAAGAGCTCCAGAGTATGATTAGAAGTACGTACGTAAAGCACGTAAAACTAGGTTTGAAAAAATAAACAAATGAACAAAGCAAATAAAAGATAGATACTCCCTCAACACAAAGTTCAACAGGTTTTTTTTCATGTTGATATTTCATTCATAAAAAAGAAAAACCTCACATCCTGATACTTTGAGTATAAAAACATGATATACATATAATTTAAATTAAAAAAGCTTAAAAAGCAGCTATGGGTCCTTTTAATGTAACAAAACTCCTTTCAAATCATTTTCGTTTTCTCAGTTTCAGATCCCAGGCAGGTTGTTAGACTTACCAGCCGCCGACGGCCTCGCTTGTCCACAGAGGGTCATAAAGCGCCAATAAAAGTTTCCACCTGCATCTTACTGCTTCCCAACATTTGCGCTTGTTTTCTTTCACTTCTTTATCCCAGTGACCTGCACCGCTCCATTCTCCGCAGTCCCTCGTCCTCAACTTGCAGGGAAACTTCCACACTGCTCTACGCGAACGCGCAGGCGCGCACCCCCACGCTGCTATGCCTTTTTTGTATCCTCCCAGTTTTCCCATGGGCGAAGGAGTGATCATCTGCGATTAGTAGTACACTCGATCTCAGGTCATCTTTCATCAACTTTTCGATATGGAAGATGTCATAACTGAGCTCAATTCATGGAATGCTGAGCATGTTAAAAAAAGATTCAGTACAACTGTAGATTCTCAAATCATCGGGCTAATCTGATTATCTCCTCTTTTTTCAAATTGTAAGAGTCAATTATTTTACTGCTTTAAAAACTCATGTCCTGCTTTGGTAACATTTTGGAAATGCCAGATAAGATTGCACATGAAAGCTTGTCAAATATCAGAAGCAGTCCAGGCAGCTTGATATGTCTCTGTTACAGACTTATCATCGTAGTGGGCTGGACTGATCTGTGATTGGTGCTGAGGGCCTTGATCATGAGGAGAACCTGAGAGAGGGAGCAGATGGCTATCAGACATGGGAAATGATGTCTGTATCTCCACCCTAAACCAAGAACGGTGCGTAGGTGAAAGCCAAGAGGCTAGAAGTCCCCTCAGGGTGCTGAAATGCCCAAGGTGCTGGGGATGTGGACCCGTAACACCGACCTTTCATCTAAGGTGCTGGAGCACTGCTGGCCTGTGTTACCTGCTGCTCACAAGTTCGGCTCAGGTAGCCCCTTTCACAAGCAATGCTGACAGACAGTCGTCATCACTTCTGGGGCTGCAGTAATTAGCAGGTTATGACCCCAAAGATCTGTCTTTTATTGTGTTTGAGCCGCAGGGCATGTTATAGTGTGCAGTGCCAGAATAAACCTCTCTCAGGAAACTTCACTTTCTATTCAGTCACTAACTTCTCAGAGTACAGTGCACTTCTCAGAATACAAGGAAATGCCTCTGTTGAGAGACAGCAGCTTTATAGTCTGCAGAGGGCCTGAATGACCCTGCACAAAACCATATATTATGATTTCTGCAACACTGGCTGTGTGACAGTGATCAATGAATGCTAAGGAGGTGACTTGGCATGCTTAACTTGTTTCAACAAGATAATTAAACTGCAGGGAGACAGTCTGAGGTGTGACGTTCACACTCCGCATTTGCATAAGCCAAACAATCAGAACCTGTAATGATGTATTTTTTTTAGTGAATAAAAGTGAAGATTTTAAAACATTTTAGGAGTATGGGGGTGGAGGGGGGGGGGGGGGGGGGTCTCTTTT
>JBBDHI010000007.1:22796645-22814521 GCA_037177115.1 Craterocephalus stercusmuscarum
CCCCCCCCCCCCCCCCCCCCCCCCCCCCCCCCCCCCCCCCCCCCCCCCCCCCCCCCCCCCCCCCCCTCCCACCCCCTTTTTCCTCAAGTTTGACATTGATATCATAGATATTATGTATTGACATCTTAACCTCCTGTTTTTTCTGAATGCAGAAATAAGGCATAGCACATGAGTTTTCAGTGACAACTACCTCTTAGCTACAAGCTACTCTTAGCCCAGCCATGAGGTCAGTGAGGCGGCTGCAGCCAAGTAGCAAGTTTTAGCTCTTCATCATCTGCCCTTCTTAATCTTGCTTTGAAGTTCGAAGAGGGTTGCATAAAGGTGAAGGCTGTTAGCTCCCACCTCCCCTACTTTACACACACATAATAGATGTACTGAAGTATTTACAATAACTCTTAAGCAATCACGAGCACTCGAGCAGGCATAAAGAGTCCCTTTGATACGGAAATCAGATTTTATACAATGACCTCTGCAGCAGTCAGCTTTTCCTGGCTGCAGCGATGAATCCGGATGAATAGAAATCAATGCAATAGATTTTTTCCCCCCCAGATGCCCCATTTATATATTGTAGAAAAGAGTACTATAAAACTTTTCTATGTGAGACTATTGATATCAGCCAGTGCAGGCTTTGGTGTTGTTGGTTTGGTGAGTCTGGTCTGCCTTCAGGGTGTTGGTCATTTCCACATTGGAGTAAATAGGTCAGTGAGACTGTGGCTCTGCAAGGGTTTTAAACACATGCATAGACATAGTGTGTGCATATGTGTGCTTGAGGAATTTGTACATGTGTGCAAACACACAACTGGGTCTGATTCCAGACTGGGACAGCAGGTCCGGGGAGGTATCCCTAATCAAAGCCAGCTTCCTCAGATCTTTCTCAGCCTCCCAGCTGCACTCAGATCACGTGCAGTTACAGCCCAACATTATTCCTGGCTTTGGTCAGACTGCCTGATAAGGAGTGACAGACAGCAAATTCTTTCATATGCAAACATGTACATGCACAGACACGATTAACTTAAAAAGAGTCTAGTAAAAAGTTTGGACACACCAAAACATTGATCTTTCATCAGCAGATGTTCCTAAAACTTTGAGTCTGTGCAGTTTCACTAAACAGGCAAACATGATACTGCCATGCAGAAAGATAGAAAGTTCAGATAAAGCTGCAAGTTCATTTGTGGAAACAGCAAATCATGCTTAAAAAAGTTATATATTATCTTTACAGTTTTTTAATAGTCATGCCATATTGTTTCCTCATTATCTCACCTGTTTATTTTTCTCCCTGTTTGTATATCGTTTTTAAAGAATTTCCACTCCATGCTTTTGCATTTGTTGCAGATTCTCCTGATTTGATCAACTGAAATAGCAGACAAGAGGCTGAGCTCTGCACCGTGTTTTGTTTTCCTTGGAGACTATCCACAGCAGATGCCGCGCTGTTTACCAAGCTGTCTACTGTCACTGCTTTTTTAGCATTTAGTGCACGTGTGTTACTGAGTTGAATTCCTTCAGGTTGGACAAGGAGGATGTGTTTTGTTGTGCTTGCGGTGATACGGCCTTGCATTTTTTTGTGGCTGAGTCTGTGTGTGTGTTTCAATCAAACTCAGCAGGATGGAGGGGCGTCTGAGGTGCTTGTGGTCAGTTGTCCTTGGGGGTTGGCTTGACTCTTTGCACATCTGGCCACTGAAGCCACTTCCGACTCCAATTAGGATTTCCTGAGACTCAATAAAGGGGATTATTGGCCTGAAAAAACACCGGGGCAGACTTTCCCACCCTTCGTCGCCTTCTTCCTGCAGCTGCTATGGTCATTACACCACTCAGACCTGCAGTTGCACTCCACTAGAGGTTTACAATGGCACAGTGACATACAGCGACACTGACAAATCAACCTCTCTCTTCTTCTTTTTCCTTGGACTCTTATTTATGACATATAAAGCTCCTGTATTTGATCTCTGGCTTCTTATAACAAGAAGAATCAAAAACTTGATGTCAGAAAAGGAACGGAAGGTAAATTTCTCCCTGGCTGGTTGATGAGAGACCATAGAGTCTTTATACCAAGTTGTGGCTGGGCACAAAGCCCTGGAGAAGAGTGCAGGGAAGCTGGGGGTCCTGTGCAACTGCTTGTGTGGCAAGAGTGATCACACAGTTAATATTCAAAGGGCTGAGTCTGTCGTAAAAAAAAGCCACTAAATAGAGATTGACAAAGCGCGTCTTTCAGACAAAAGCTTCTCCCTAAGTAGCTTGTGTATATAGCACGAAAAGCGGTGAACGGCTGGGCTTTGCTGGGGTGGTCATGTATGGAGTCTATAGAGAGTTATTAAACCAGGGCCTCCAGCCCCCCCCCCCCTCCCCTCCCCCTCAACCACCATCACGGTTAACTGCGAACCCAACCACGTACAACGGCGGGCTTTAATCTTTGAATTTCGGACTAATTTGAGGGCGAAATTGTTTGAACACAAACGCACCAATAAGTGTAAACTTTATAATGCTGTTTCATTTTGCTTGTTTCTTTCCAATTAAAGCATCTGCAGAGACTGCGCTGTTGCTGTTGGTTTCCAGTGGGTTGAGTGCAACGTCTACGTGCTTCACGTTCAGTAAAGCAAATTCTCTTCTACCTCACCACACACACATATCCCCCGTGCACATACACACAGACAGTTACCTCAACCATCTAAACCTAATTATCCCTCCCACTCCCCCCCTTGCTTCTCAGTGCCAACTAGTGATGTCACCCACAGAGAGACAGTGGGATTGTTGGCTCAGTGCCTGGGGGCAGCCATGCTGACAGAAAGGAGGAGAGAGGAGGGAAGAGAAGAGAAGCCGGGACAGGAGGAAGTTAAAAAGAAGATTAGTAGTTGAGAGGTTTGCAAAGTAGGAAAATGTGGGGAGACCCCCAGAGTTTTGGCTAGCCCTTGTGTTGAGGCTGCAGGGATTAGCCAGCCTGCGCTGCTGCTGATGCCACAGAACCCAGTCTCCTACTTTCTGCTCCATCTCCTTCTCTCAAAGACATTCAACCAACACATTTAAGGGTGACAAGAAAACACAGAGGAACTATGAGGGCCGGGTCCCGAGGGGACTCCCCTTGGGATTAACCAGCTTCTACTCGCTTCCCATCATTTCCACTGACATTCACTGGGCCTGTGCTGAAGCCTATTCATCCTTACTAACTTGTTGCATAACAATACATCCTGCATTGTCCTGCAGCACTGGAGCTGTTGGTAAAACAAGGCACCCCTGGGCCCCAGAACCCCGGAGCCAAGGCCCAATTCCTTGTGTTGTGGTGAAACCTTTTGACGCCGTAGTTGTTGGATGACTGAGCGGACATTTGGGGCACACGTCATAACTGAGGGGAAGAAGTAATGAGTGGCAGAAAAATGTGTGATAGCTTGAAGAAATTCTTCATCATTATGAAAAATATTAATCATTTCTGGATGTTTGCTCTTGGTCATTTTTACTCCGTGTTGGGTGGCTGGGGTCACCATAAGACACAGGTTAAGTTACTCAGACATTCAGAGGGGGCTGTTTAACCTTTTTTTTAATTTAACCAACAATCAACTTGAGGTAATACATTTTGAGTGAGCACTGAGTAAGGCTGAGAAAGTGTACAGTATATTTACTTTACTAAAGAATATATTCACTATGATTAATTAATGAGTGAAATTAACAAATGATACCTGATTACCTTCAGGCCAAACAGTTTTAGCCCATTTCCAAAGTAAATCCTGTTCTGTATGTTTCCATAACAACAGCAACAAAAGAGGCTGAACTCAATTGCGACACCAAAACACAATCTTTATGCGTGCATGTTAGTTTGAGCAACATAAAATCAGATCACAGACCAATATAATGTGGTAGAGAGTCAAACTATGCTCAACTAGACTAAAACTGGCATTGGCAATGATATGCTCCATAATTCACATTTGGTAGACAAAGAAAAAAAACTATAAACTATAAAGAATAAAAATGAGGGAAAGTGTGAATGTTATTGTTAACAGTAAATCTAATGGTAAGGCAAGGATAAGTTTATTTGTATAGCACATTTTCATTTTCAAGGAAATTAAAAGGGCTTTAAATAAAATATTAAAAGCATAAAAACAAGAAACAATTATGATTAAATTGTTTAAACGCACACACAAAAGTAGTATTCCCAGTAGAGCTGTTCTCCTTCACATGTTTTTCTGGGGTTTTCTTCTTTTATATTCACATATTTACATCAGACAGAATGCTCCATTTTGAGGTGTGGCCAATTTAAACATTTCCACACGATTTCTGTGCTCTAACGAATTTTGATTTTATAGCCACATCAATAAACATTACCACCATGAATCGTTAAGACATCCTCTGTGCAGTGATGTTGAACACTTATATAGAAGAAGCAGAATAAAGTCCACACTGCATCAAAAAACTTTGGCCAATAAATCAATTTCTCTCATGCTCTTGCATAAGACTGAGGAAAGTAGTCCAATTAACTGACTGAGGTGAACTAAAACTATAGGTTGACTTTGTGCATGCTAATTAGTTGATATGCAGTAAATACATCCATGCAGATATAAGTAAATTACCCCCCTGACTCATTTTAAACAAATGTCAAGTAATTCCTCTCAGTGTTTGTAGCATTTCATTTTTTCCTCTCGTGGACACAAGATTCTCTGCTGAATAGACAGGCTCTAAAACTGGCTATAAAAGTGAAGGCAAATAACAGCAAAATTGAGCACCTTTCATGTTAAGATGCATACATCAACACTATTTTGAATGGTCTGTGAAAAGCAGAATTTCTAAACATTTCAACATCAATTTGTGTCTGTCAGCATGTATGCATCATGACTCTTCGTGGAAGAGATTTTTAACAAAGACGGGAGGAAAGTGGATGTGAATCAGAGAAAGGTTAATGATCAACTAAAAGAGCCACTGTGGATGTTGTTGTTCTCAAAAGATGCCATGGACAGTGGGTTAGTTGCCCAAGCTAGCGTTTACACAGAGATCTGCAAGATCATCAGACTTTGCGTAGGATTTATCAATCGGAATCTGAGTTTTTATGACGCAGGCTGCATAATATCAACCTCTATCAACGGTATCCAAGGGAAAATAAGACTTACTTCCAGATTAATTTTTCCAAGATAGAACTGAACTAAAGACCATTACAGAAGCCATATAGAACCTAAATACTGTGTTATCAACACTTCTGTGTACTGACGTCTGCTATTTTGGGAAAGTAATTGTGAACAGAGTCCATTTGCCATCTTGTGTCCAGATTAGCATAAACATGCAGGAGTCATTCAAATCACAACCATGTTCTCTGTGTTTTAATCCATCTTTATGAAATCTGTTTAGAACAATTTTAATTTGATTAAAATGTTTACATTTAGCCTGTTTTCAGGAGGAAGATTAAAATGGGTGAGTCTATCTGAAAGAAAGTGAGAATAAACCATTAGACCTCAACCAGGACACTTTGATATGAGATAGCAGTTCAGGCTGAGATGCAGGAGATCATGCCAAAATGTTTCTGATTTAGTGCAGTTAGTTTACCCAGATATTTCCTCGATGGTCATAGTCTATGTAATATTGTTTTTAATGATCTCAGCATCTCGATGCCAACTTTGCTACTAAAGAAGTTTTTCTTATATATTCTGCTGCCAGAAATAGCAACAGTGACGGAGCTTACACATGAACAAGATGGCAAAATAAATACAGAGTTACTGCATAGTTCCTATAGTGACCCATAGAGGTAGGAGTGATAGAGTTGCATGAGTGCTAACAGTTTTAAGGCATATAGATGGCATTAATCAGCCCCTCCAGAAACAAGATAGTTCCAGAAACTTTGAAGCAGAGGAAAAAAAATAGTCTGATGATAATTCAAGAAAAAACATTTGTAATATGTTTGTTTTTACTTGAGCAAGTACTCTGCTGTGGAGTTCGTGTGATCAAGAGGGGACGCAACTGCGAACAATGTGACGTCTCTTTCTGCTGTGCACTGAAAATAAACAGATTTGCCAAAAGCTCCAAGTTATTCTTTCCAGTAGTCCTGAAAGTATTAAGCTGTTCCACTGATCTTGTCATCCTAACACAACATTACTGTCCTCACTTTCACTGACATGATGATCTCAGAGCAGTGAAAGGGGAGCAGCAGAATTAAACGACTTAATGTGGACCAGATAAATGGCAAGCCAGCATGGGTTTGTTTTCCCCTACTCTTTGGAAATCACGTGCAAATCCTCTCTCCCTTCCTTCCTCTCCCTCTGACACATGGAGATCTGGCATGTTTGGCAAGCAGAGAAAAGAGAGTGAACAAAGGGATGAGTGACCAATGCTGAGTTGTGATGGCCAGCTGAGTTATTTGGTCAAAACCCAGTAAAATGGAAGGACAGACTGTTGCTAGGCTGTGCTGTGAGAAACAGAGAGCACTCTGGCTGAGCTCATTGAAAAGAACCAGCTCTCTGTTTACTCACAAAGATATAGCACTTTAGAAACATCGCGATTACCACCAATTAGTATTATTACTCGCTATTACCTCCCATTACTCTCTTTGAGCCTTCATAAACCACTCAACCTGCTGAAAGGGATCTTAAAGGGTTATCAGCAGGTTGGGTGGTAGCCTATAATGGTGAGCACCGGGGGGAAAAAAGATTCTACAAAATACTGCTATCCACAGTCCAATCTTTACATGAAAAGTCACCCGATTAAAAGCGTTTGCTCCTTTCACACTTGATTTAGTACTATAGAACACGTCATGTCAAAAGTCTGCAAAATTACACACCAGAATACACAGAACTCAGTCTTAGAGCAAAGCACACTCTTATTTTGCCATTGCTTTCTTAGGACTATAGTGAATTATAATAACACAACAGACACTCTGTTATGTCGAACAATCACAACTTGAGAATTCACAATGATAAATGACCTGTAACTAAAATATCAGTCGGACTGAATTTTATTTCCTCCCTATAATCTATTGCAGGAAGGGAAAAATGAAATAAAAACCAGAAAAACTCAGAAATCTTAGGGTAGAAATTTCCAAATTGCAGATGTCAACTGTAAGATACTGCTGCATAAACAACAGCAGCATCATTCATCCCCGGAAAGATGAGGGAAAATGGATCTATGCATCGCTCCTCCATGTTCACCACAGTCGCCTCTGGCTCTGTGTTGTGAACACTAAAGGAAACAGACTCAGAGGATTATCTTGGGTTGGGTCTGAACAGAAACCAGAGAGACAGAACAGAACAAGATATAGGAGCAAAGAGAGACCCCAAGAAGGATAAGGCAAAACACAGAAAGAAGAAAGAAAGCCATTAAAATATGTGTGTTGAATCCCTGGAGGCCAATGTCTGGTTTGAAGAGCCCTGAGGTTAAAGTCAGAGGCCACAGGTTAGACTCTGAGGTTATCAGCAACTGTTTGGGGTTAACAACAGTTGTGGGAGTAAATGAGCACTTGCACGGTTAAACTGATTAACCCACCAAAGGTATTCAGGGGTTAAAATCGGAGAGAATATCCACATCTATCCCACAGACACAAGCGCAGATTTTGCATTTCTGCAGAATAACTGTGGATTGTATGAGTGGTTCTGGGTGTGTCTGAATCTGGAGCTAGGGTGTGAGAGGAAGTCAGTGGGGAGCAGAGGTGTTGACATGTCATCCTGTTGTTAGTGGTCACACCTGCCTGTTGTTCACAGAGCGTAAAGAGGTATTAAGAGGTGCAATGTCTTACTAACTGTGTGTATTACTTCTCGTAAAATCTTAGCAGCGAAGGACCAGTTAATTACTCGACAACTGAAACAGGACATTGAAATAACTCTTTTGTGACTGCTTCAACGTCTTTGGAGAATACGTGTGGCTATGAGACATAGAAATCCCCCACGAATAGCTCCGGGGGTATAGAAATACACACTTGTGTGAATAATAAAGGCAGGGATCTTGTCTAACGCCTCCCTCATTCGGCTGGGGGATGCTCTGGAGTGCATACTTAATTCTTAATGGCCTTCCAACTGTGACTTTGAGCAAAAGGTAAAGAGCAGGAGGAGAAAAGGGGAGGTGTTAAGAAGCAGAGACCATCACATCAGAAACTGCTAGATTCTTCACGCTACTTTATTTCCAGGGTCTTTCTGTGCATTTGTTTTTTACTTGCCCTCACTGAAGCTTATCAGTGCTGCAGTCACAGCACACTTCAGACCCTCACAGCTAATGTTTCCACATAACACCCCCTCTCAGCTTCTCCTTGGTGTCATCATTGCTCTGCTTCTCGCGAATTTGTTATTTCCAATTAAGAGTCTCAGTCCTCGTGTGTGGCTCTCGCTGGTACTGATTTCAATCATAAACAGAGCACGCCTGATTACTTCCATGGTACACAGTGACAATGTGGCCATCAGAGTAGTTAAAACTGGCACGATGTGGCATATTAGAGCTATAGGGTCCAGGGGCAGAGATCTGGGCACAGAACGAGTCATTCATATGTGGTTCCTTTGAACCATGACTGACATGAAAATTCCTTTGAAGTGCTGTTTGGTGAATCTAAACATGTTGAAATGGATCTTTGTATTCTCACTCAGTGACCATATAGATTTTGTGTATACATAAATATGTAGGGCAATCCTCCACAGTCGTGTATGTGATCAAAGTGCGCTGTACAAAGCAAAGACTTAAACCAGGATTAAGAATTACAGTTCTGAGTCTCCGTTAAGTCACTTTACTACCACGTTCCTGATATGGGTGTAGGAACAAGAAAGGGCCACAAACAGTGTAGCCACAGTACTCCAGGGGACATAATAACATAGCACTCCTCCAAAAACAACAGATAAGCAAAGGGTACTTATTATAGCTGACAACAGAGATAAAGTCTCCTTGAAGAGCTGTTGCATTGTTCAGCCAGAATAGTATTAAATAAATGAATGCTGCCTCGGTTTTGACTATTCATAGCATCAGTAAACTCTAAAAACTTGTTGTTTTGCATGTTTTGCAACATGGTAATACTGGGCCAAACAGCAATCTTACAACTTATCCATAACCATTCTGCCCATAGTGTTTTCAATTCTGATTTCCCCAGGTGCACTGGGCAGGACTTAGCCAAACAATGCTAATTATGAGCTTGTTGGTTTCAGCATTGTGTGTCGCACAAAGGGGGATTTGCTCCATGCCAAAAAACAGGCCTCTGCAAACTGCATAAACCCAGATATCTGAATTGCTGGTTATGTCACAGCATCTTTTTCTCTCCCCTCATTATGCAGTATTAATAATGGCCATATAACAACAGTAACCACATGCCCGGTGATAATATTACTACAGTTTGGATGCTGTGCAAAATAAAGATAAAAACAAAACAGAACTTTTTGCAAATCTTCTAAGCAATAATTTTATTCACAACAGAACATAGAAATCATCACATGTTAAAGGTAAAACATCTTACTAGTTCTTGAAAAATGTTAACTCATGTTGAATATGACAAAAGGGGTTGTGAGATTATACACCAATATATATTATCTTGGGGCTCATGGCTCAAAATTTTTGGAGTAGCTGCTCTAATATATGCAGTGTGCATCTTAGCATTGCTCTGCTGAAATATGTACAGCATCTGTGAAAAAAAAACATAATCTGGATATATTGCTAACTAGCGTGTACGTTTCAGTATTGCTGTTGCATTTCCGTCTTGAGGATGTCACCGCCATAATTTCTGGAACGAAAGCTAAATGTTTTTTCATCTAACAGTTTTCTACTTTGTCTATTTGAAGTAGATTTGGCTCAGAGAAAGGTTTCTAAATCCATTCACACAGTCTTTTGTGTGACAGAGCTTAAACCTGAATGTCCTTAAATCTGCTGTAAAGTTGGCCTTTTTAACATGTGGATTTGCTTTGCTCTGCAGCCAGCACCTAGCGGATGAGGGGGGAACTGCAAGATTTTGCACCTCATAACACATAGGCTTCTCATTTCCAAGCCATTGGTTGCCACTTGCTGTAGACAAGTTTGTTTTTGTTTTTCATTTCTGAATGTCTATCTTTATTTCTGAGCGACTCTTCATTTCTAGCTGTTTCAATATTTACTTTAGCTTTATTGTATTATGTGCCCATCCCACTCTGTGATTTATTACATAATCCCTGTGTCTGTTAGTCAGTCAGCTCTTGGCATGGGCTTAATGGGCATATCTACATGATTCATCTGTACAGCCAGAGATGCAAGTCATTCAATCACAGGGATGTAAACATGACAGCGGCCACAGTCTCCTTTGTCCCAGAGCCAAGTGTTTATCCATTCAATTTAGACCTAAAATGCACAACACTTCAAAGTCATGAATTATTTTGTTTAAAAGTTTTGCTATCAGTACCTTCCATTATGCTGTTGATGTATTAGCTTTCCATTTAGATTGGCTGGAAAAGCCCACATCCTACGAATCTGCTACTGTTTGTCGCATTTTTTGTCGAAAATTAACAACCCTTATCTGGAGCAAACATACTTTCTGGTGTTTTTGTCAGGACTTCACTCCTAGCCAATATCCACTCCTTTATGTATGCACTTTCTCTCTTCACACTCAGTTCAGCTCTCTTCCAGATTTGTGCCTAATCACAACACCATTTGATCCAATGGCAACATTGAGGCAGACTCATTGAAACCATCCTCGGCAGCATTGAAGCCAGTGGAGAAGACGGCTTGTCTTGGGTATCTGTACAATATAATCACAGGTGCTCAACCTGATTTATTTGGCCAAGCAAAGTTTCCAAACATAAATGAGAAGCTATTTAACTTTACCAAATGCTAAAGCCAATAAAGATAAAGCCAAACAGACAAGTAAAAATGTTAAGAACATCACTATTATAGTCATTAATTCCCTTTGTCTTTGCTGAACATTTCCTTGATTTGCATTATTACAACTAAAGGCTCACAGCAAGATATTTTTCAAGCTGTTTTTATATTCCATTACAGGAAAATTACCAGTGTAATAAATAACACCTGTCATGTTTGCATTTAGGTGTGTCAGTTGCCACTCACACAACTGTAAATAAATTTAGCATGTCCTCTGCAGAACAAGTTTTTCACGGGAGACAGGGGTTGTCTCTTTTTTTTTTGTAGTGTTTAACTCATTGGCTGCCAGCATTAAAACTGTCTCATTAACCATGACTCTCTCTTTAGCCGAAGCTAGTCAACACATACTTTGCTTCGTTAAAGTGTCCTGCCACCTCCGCCCTCCTCCAAAACACAAAAAATTGTATTTTTGAGTCTTTGGCAGTGAACAAACGGACTTGAAAAGAAGTCAAAAGATGTTATTGGCAGCCAATGACTTAAGCACAGATATTTTACATTGTTAAAAAAAATTCATGCACACCGACTTTGTTGTGTAATTTCCAGGACTCTGATTTAGTAAATAGGACTGGAAAAGATCCATAATTAATGTTATTTAGAAGAAGCATTTGCTTTAGCCAACACCCTTTTGGTTAATTTGTTTATCATTCTGTCTATTATGTTTTGTACTTGCCTCCAGTTGAGGAACTAACCAACCCAGAAATCAATTTTGCAACAAAATAATGAAGTCGACAACACAGTGCAGAAATAGAGAATTACACAGACTGACAAACCCAAAGTTCAGTAATTACATGTTAACAAACTGTTTATTGGGATGTAATAAATAGATAAATGGGATGTTAACAATCAACGTTCAATTTGATTGGTGTTTAAATACTTATTGAAGCTACTATTGGGAGGTTACTGTCAAAGGTCACCATCCTGTTCATTCCTCAAGACGCTTGTTTCTCCATCAGCAAAACATGGCTCTTCATTTCCATATTGTCCCCTGTAGACCTACCTTTCAGGGGCTGAGTCCAACAAAAACGGTGAAAGTTTACAGACCTGTTAGAGAATATGAATAATTTCAGTCCAGCTGTAACTCATGTGTGGATTTTCTGCACATATAAATGAAAGTGTCTGACCTCAAATCCCATTTTAAAGCCTCTGTGTTTTCATTTTTCATTCTTATAGTCAGCAAGACAGAAAGTCCCGTGATTCCTGTAATTGTTTCACAAGAGATAACACAGGAAAAAGAGAGGATGTAATCTTCTGAATCTGAACAGTTTGCTGATAAATCAAAAATAAATGTCTTTGACCTTGCAGTAAATAACCTACTTTTTGTTAATGTTAAAAGTGATAAAAGCTTTTAAATGAACTCTGTATTCTTTGTCCGTTCAGCTTTCTCGCTGGAATTTAATAATAGCAGCTTCACCACCATAGCGCTCCAGGAGAAAATACTCTGTAAGTCTAAAGTACAAGTACAGGAATAGTATGCTATTTTTTCTAAATAAATAACATTTAAGTGCCAGTTAGAAACTCATCAGAGCAATTAATGTGGATAAGCTGGATAACATTACGGAGGATTTTAGTTGGTAGAATCATTCTAAAGAAAATACATCTACTACAATGGTAATATCTATACTTAGTCATTATGGCTTCCTGGTTTATGAGGGTTCATATGTGTTTATGGTGTGTTCAAGCATTAAATTGTCTCTAGTATATGCTTTATTGCTCTCTGTGGCAAGTATGGTGGAAGTAGTGGTCGACAAGCTGCAGTTACGCCTTTTCCTCTGGACACATTCCCTGTTCCCTCCACAGCCGCCTTGGTCCAACCCTTTTCCGACCTAAGCTGTGTACACACAGATAAATACATACACACATGATTCCACATGTGCTTTTGCAGATGCATAAAGTAAAACAATTACTTTTACTTGACTAAAAGAATAAAATAGATATACATTTAACTCTGAAGTCCTCAAAAGATCAAAGGTGGCCTGGAGTCCAGATCCAGAGCGATGTCAGGCAAGTGTGACAATACTTATTAAATATTGTCAAAAACAGATCCGCCAAACACTGTCGAGTCAAGCTTGTATTGTATGCTGAAATGAGTCCCAGTTTCCGCAACACTTCTACAACTGTGTGTGTCATATAAACAGGATATCTAGAGAGGAAAAGCACAGGGTGGGAAAAGACGGGGCCAGTCAAGAATTGAACAAACTGCAACAACTGCATGAACAAATAATTGTACAATTACTGTCTGAAAGGAACTATTCAATCACCACACTGGAGAAAGAGCAAATACACAGATCCAAACAAGAAGACGATCCCAGACTAAACTGCTTTACCTATGAACTATGGCCGGGAGCTGCAAGAGGAGATGGTGAATGAGATATGAAACATCCCACAGAAATCCAGCTCTGTGCGGCTGCTGCTTATTATTAGTATGAAGCTTATCTTCTCAAACTTGGTCTAATCCTTTATTGTGGCATGTGAGCCGTTACATAACTTGGAACAACGTCAATAAGGCAAAGAGTGAACAGTTCTCACACTCATTGGAAGGCCATAATAAGCTGGACTTGACATGAAAACTGTCAATGGTTTATGCAAACAGGTGCAATAAGAACACTTCAAACGCATGGGTTTCCTCTTAAGCTGCTTATATGAGGTCAGCAAGTGGAGACCTTCGGTTTTAAAGTGAACAGTGGTGTATTGTGCCCTGAGTCTGCTGAGAGGCTGATTTCTTCTCTCTAGTGGTGACCTTATTTTAGGACAAAGTGTTTCCCCCAACCATGACTGACTCACAAGGTACAGCCTATTATGCAACCAGGGGTGTTAGTGATGGATGATCCATTTTTCTGGATAAAAGATTTTGTAAAATGACTTTTGTGTGGGAATGGGGTACAGCAAGTCCTATTTGCTCAAGGCTGGCCACAGGTCGATTATGCTGTAACTGTCACAGATGAGGAAAGTCATTTGATATACGAAGAGGAACCCAGTGAGAGTTTCGGGAGGCAGTGCAGTGCAGTAGCTTCCAGGTGAATGACCAGACATATTAATCAACCATATAGCCAGGATGTCTGATTTGGTGAAGTAATCGGAGCTTCTTAATGCTTCCATCTTACATCATAATTCATCTTTCATTTATTTAGGAATATAACAAATTTCTATCACTTAATTTTACATTTACAACACAGAGATATCTTGTTTTTCTGTGGAAAGTGGAGAACGTAGAGTTTTTTTTTTGTTTTTTTTGTTACGCAATCAAATGCCAGATACGTTCCTTGCCACTTTGATTAAGAGATTAAAGAAACTATTAAAATTCTAAAGGGCATGGAGTATATGGTACATTTAAAAGACGAGTCAACCACACCACAAAACAAATAAAAGATTGAGATGGTTGGACTCTGAAAGTATTCCAATGAACAATCAACAAAGTTTATAAAACTATAAAAGTCATTTTAAAGAGTAGTACAAACAAATGTTTGTTCTCACTGATTTAAAGCCTCATTTTGGTTCATAAATGAAAATTAACTGTGCAAAACAAGCAATGCAAACACACAAAAACATTCAGGCAGGAGAGCTAAGATAGTCAACAGCTAGCCAGGGGGAGTCTCCTCTAATCCTTCCCCACTCCAGACATCCCGTCTCTGAGACCACACCACTCAGTGCCCCCTCAGGTGGATCTAAATGAGATCTGGCAAAGCCAGGATCAGTGTGTAGTCCATCCGAAGAGACTTTTTCATGGAAGCTTTGCTCTAAACCCTGGGAGAAGTCGCATCTTTAGTGCAATGCAATGCAACATACCCAGTGACATCCTTTAAATATTACAAGAGCAGAGAGAGAGAGTTGTGATTGGGCCCAAGGTAGGGGTTGTTATGAAACAGAGAGATTCCCAGAAGGTGAATAAAAGCAAAATCTGACATAAAGAGTGTTTGTTGCTGTCAACCAATAGATGAGGTATACAACACCTTTGATGAGAAGAATCGCAGGGTAGCACTCCTCCTCACACAGAGGGGAAGATGGAGGGATGAAAAGAAAGAGGAGCACTCTGGGTGAAATGAAATGAGAGGGGTCAGGCAGTCACAGGGACAACAGGTGATGAATGCAGAGATTGAAAGAAGGCACCGGGCAGGTCTTGACACCTTCTCTGCAAACACCAGCCCTGACGTGTCCTCTCACTGTCTGTGAAATTTAAGAAAATGTAATTCTGCTAAATGAACTATAAGTTTTTTTTTCAGATACTCAGACTATCCATGCTGAGGGAGACTGGAGTGGAAAAAAACCTAAACATATCTGGAGTTCTGCTGATAACGTCTGACCTAAACACTGAACTAGATACAAACTTTTGAAAGTGGTGCATATTTGTGCATAGTTGGTATGTTCAGACACAACTTCCCACCGCATGGCTATAAAAGATCAGTCTGAACCCGACAAATGTCTTAAATAAAGGCCAGGATCATGAATCAACGAGTCCGTACTATATAATTAACCTTGCTGCAAACAAGAGGCCAATATCTACCTGTTTCTCTGCATAAAAGATTTTCTGCTGAGTTTTTTTCATAATATTTTTTGATTGAGCAGCAGAAATACGGCATAACATCTGTGTTAGTGTGTAAGTCACAACAGGTATGCTGGCTTGTTGTCCAGCAGAGGAGATGGTATGAGGAAATGCCTTTGTTCTGTCTTATTTCTGTCTGCCTTGTAGAGAGGAAGCTTATAGCAAAAAATATGTCTGTTGCTGCAGGCCATCCGGTAAAGCAATAAAGCATTCCATACATGCAGAAATTATGGTCTTCTGCTTATTCATTGACATAATCTGAAAATCATAGAACCTATGGTATACCAATTTGTACAAATACCATTAGATGCAGTTAGTTCAGCCATGATAATCAGTTTACCCTCGTCAGCATGACTCTGTTAGTTTTAATCACCTCCTGCTTGGCTCTGTAATAACAGGAACACAACACCTGGGTGAAGACAGTTATTTTTTAGTGAGGATTAGGAATTAATAAAGTTCTCAATTTCTTTATAGAAACACATCAAACACTCTAAAATGGAAAATAATAACTCAGACAAAGATTGATTTTTTGTTGGCATCACAATAGTTGTTTCTGTCGAGTTGTGAAAACATTAACTAGCAGCACTTAATCAGAAGATCTGATGGCTCTTATGGGAGCATTAGAGTTAAAAGTTTACCACTATATCCTACAGCCCTTGCCTAGGGTTTTACAAATGAGATGGAGGATATTAAATTGATTTCTGTATTTGATTAAAACCTAGCATTGTGACATGAGAACAGGGGCGATGTGAGAGCAATACCAGGCTCCTGGTGAGACGTCTTAGGTCAGAGTTTTGAACCCAAATGTAACCAGATTCACAACAATTACAGGAATAGTGGAATGTGCAGCAGTGTAATCATAATAACACAAAATCATGAATTACCAGAACAGAGATTTTCTTGTCACTATTTTTTCGTAGCATTTTTCTAGTGCCTAATAAATACTTTAAAACAATTTTAATAATGCTCCGATGAAATAGAAGATTGGAGGATATTTTTAGGAACCTGATTCAGGTAAAAAAAACTGTTTTCTCCTCATTCGGTTTAGAGAAATAATGAAAATCCAGTTCCTAACTACGTCCAAAAAGCTGTACAAATTTGTTTTATTTGGGAAGTCTAACAAATAAGAAATATAACAGACTTCCCAAACAAATAAAGATATGTATTATCAACATAATAAAATTTAAAAAAAAAGCAAAGGACATATATAGAAAATAAAACATGTCAAATTTACATCTCCTAGACACAAAATTCTTTAGTTTATACACTCTAGATGTGAACAGCTTATTCTCGCTGTATCCCAAAGCAACCCCAACCAAGCACTGCAAACAATGTGGGTCATCACTTTGCACTGGATCTTATCCTAAAATAAATGGGCTGCAATAATTTAGGCCACTCATTTGATCACAGAATAGTTTGCCCCGTCAATTAAACGGCACAACAAAACTCAACAAATGTCCAGGCTACTGCTTAGATTTTAATAGAGCCCAGTCTGAATTCAACTGTGAGTGAATTAATCTCTTGCTCTCACGTGTTTCCTAAAATAACTTGTGTGAAAAGAGTGTTTGTGCAGGGCTGTCACAGACCCTTTGGGTAGGAGAAGATGTGCTCACTCTTGCAGCCTTCCCAGTGACTGCAGCATGCACAAAGATAAAGCACGTCAGATGCAATTGCTATAGACACACAGTGCCCATGACATCATTCTGTGTACAAGTGACCCCTAAGCAGTGTAAAGAGCGAGAGCAAACGAGGGGAACGTGTAGAAGAATACACAAACCCAGAACCCTCTGCATGCTTTGAGCACACAGAGTAAAACCAACATGGGCAATGATGTCAACTCCTTTCCCATAGAGGGGCTATGGGAAAACTGGGGTGCAGCAAGCAGTAGCCCCCCTTTCAACATCTTTAGGTCAGAATGATAATCTAATGACTATCACTTAATGGGGTAATTCCTCAATGCCAAATATGAGATCAGGACATACTGTGCACAATTATTATGCATTCCAAATGAGATTTGGTGAAGATTTATCATGAAACTATTAGCTGATGTGGCTTTTTTGTAAATTGGGGATTTGAACTCTTTCATTGTTATGAAATAAGTAACATTTCTTTACAAACACTACACCACATGTTCTTGTTGACAACTGCAACATCAGCTTCAGATGGGGGAGCAGCAGAAATAACAAAGTCTACAACCAAGCCTGTTCAGTGCTACTTTGCAGGGTTCCATCTGCATGTATTTGAATTGATTGCCCTCTGTTGGTGACTATGAATTTTGCATACTACTGGGACCAAAGTCTCCATCAGCTTACATCTTTTCAGTTTCAAAATATTCTTTCAAATAATCAAACATTACGGTCCTGATTTAGCTTCATATTAGAAACCTGAATTGCCTGACGACTGCCTGACATTTTCACTAAGCAACAATTCTCCGGCAAAACAATTGTAAAGCACAAAAGAATAGCTAGCCAGTTTCATAAAAGTGCCTTAATTGCCTTTCTTGAATTAAGTCTAAACAAATTAAAGAGAAGAGTAGAATATACATATATATATATATAAACCA
>JBBDHI010000007.1:22814621-22825336 GCA_037177115.1 Craterocephalus stercusmuscarum
CATACTGTGAGTCTATTCACATATATATATATAAGCATAAATGTTAAAACAAAGATACAACATGAATGGACAAGGTTGCAAAAACAGAATCTATAGACTACATCTGTCTGTTTTTGTTTGTTTTGCCTGTTTTTGGTTTTGAAATCTTACAAAAGAAAGTAAATTAAACAAAACGTTTAATTACATGAAATTACACATTATTTAAAAAGTAAACAAATACTAAAAAACAATGATATTCATTGCCGACTTTAAGATGTGTTGGATATATTTAGTTAAATGAAGTTTCTTATAATGTGTCTGCTCTGCCATGTTGAAATCGACGGAGTCTTGCGCGGTACCTCCTTCCAGGTCCAGCGCTGCTTTTCCTTATATGTACTCTGTCTTACTGCACCAATGTCTTCACCCGCGCCATAGCGCTCACAATCAATCTTAGGATTCAAAGCTGAGATTTGAATGCATAATCGGGAAAATGTATTAAAGATATAAATTCTGTTAATTTTTAAATAAATTAATCGATGAGTCACAGCTTTTCAAATTTTCGTTTGAAATGGTGATAACTGGATCTAGTTTTTCTAAAAAAAAAAAAAAAAAAAACTAGTTCCACCCATTTCGCCATTTTATGTTCTATAGCTGCATTCATTGTTATGAAGAGGAAACCAGCTTGAATCTGAAAACATCAATACACGGCATTTAACTGAAATATATATATATTATCGACGTTATTGGTTGATTGTTGTTCGACTACTGTAATGATTAATGCATTTCTATTATTTTGCGTTTTACAAAGCCCGGAAAGTAACAGCTAGGTAAGCTAATCATTCTTAGCCACACAACGTGTTAGCTTGTCGCAACCGAAAAGGCGAGAGGCAGCCGCAATTTTTTTCTCTCTGAAACTGTTATCTACCAGAAGACACGTTGACGACCACGGTGCAAGACACGAAAACTGAGGAGATGGCGAGCTCAGTGGGAAACGTGGCCGACAGCACAGGTTGGTTATATTTATTAACGGTATTTACACGACCAGTTCCCATTGTGTGGAGAAAACGAACGCGGACTTTGTGTGAAGTTCCGTACGCTTCGACTGGTAACAATCAAACAAAAGCTATTGCAAATTAGTAAAAGCCAATGCTACAGAAATGAAGATACAATTCAGGACGCAACGTCGGGTTTTTAAGGATTGCGGCGTTTTTTTAATGGTAAGCATTGCGGCATTTCCAGATATTAGCACCAGTTTGTAACAACTAAACCTTCACAGCATATAACATGCTAATATCACGTTTATGATATGGCATTTGTTCAAATTGGCGTTGCGGCCAGTCTGTTGCCAAGCATGTCAGAGGTCAGAATGTGGTTGTAAAATGATACAAATGCAAAAAAGAGAAAGACATACATATCTTGATTGATAACATTTTTTTATTTAAGAAAATGGCCGCGGGCTGCTATCCGTCGTGGCTCTAATGATATGAGGCCTGCAGCGTCCTGCTGATAAAACAGTCTGCGCTCACACCCTAGCCTGGTGCAGATGTTTGATGGTTTCCTTTTTCCTTCTAACTTCCGAATTATGCTTCCGAATTCACCACAAAGGGGATCAATGAGATTTGGACATAGTGCCGTCATTGTAAGCATTTTAATCAGTGTTATGGGTTTCAACAACAGTGCGAGCTATTGAAGATATCATTGTTAATGCTTGTTAGCATGATTACGTAATGTAAAATCAACCCAGCCTTTCTGACTGGACTAGATGTATGTGTCCATAATAAAATTCTAATTACCATTCTTCTTGATGATATTACCTGCTTAAGATTTCCACGTTAGTAATATTTGAATACATACTTAATTTTCTCCAATCAAGATGAGTGCATCCTTCTATTTCATAACATTCTCAAACATATTCTGTTGCTGGTGCTAACAAAAAATGTTATTTTGACTACCTGAAGTGACACAATTTTAATTATTGTCATTGATAATAATTTAAAATGCAGCTTGGCCTCATGTAATTTTAACTACTTAAAATTATGTTGATATGACCAAACTAGTTTGAGCACACCTTACCATGGGAACCTGAACTGTAGCATTTTTAGGCCATACAATTTCCATGATTTGGGCACATTCTATTGTGGCAAACAAATTATAGTAGTAATTATTCATCAATATAAAAGCAAACTAAAGAAATAGAAATATACTGCTCCTTTATCCCTTAAAATTAGAAAGAAAAAATAAACTTGGGCCAAGAGTTTGGGCATTATGGTGTTAACTGGCTTGTAGGTGCAGGCACATTTGGCAGGAATGTCCACCGAAAACCATTACCTGTCGTCTCTCCATCTTTCTGTGTAGTTGTAACAATGTATGACATTGCTTTGGTGTGTGTGTTTGCCACTCCCTGCACACAAACCCTTTTGCTAAAAACAGAAACTCCTTTGAATATAAGACAGGTTCAGTATTGTAAACCAGAAACTTGGGAAGGTTGAAGTTGTGTAATTTAAAAAAATGTAATGATCGGAAAGTCAAATGAGAAAATTATTTTCAGCTCTTAATAATTTGAATGTGGATTGTTAACTAACAAGCTCCTTAATTTACGATTAAAATGTCCAAATCAAAGTTTTGATAGACTGAATTCAGGGCTCGAAATACATTTTTTAATGTAGGTGCACATAGCATAGTCTGCATTTTTTGCACATAGCAAAAAAATTACTTGGACCAGAAATAATAGGCGCACAACCCAAATGAGTAAAATACACCTAAATTTAATCTTGGAACATCTTACAAAAACATACAAAAGTTTGGTCTAGTGTCTTACTGAATTCAACCGGATGTTTTATTATCAACACAGATCAAACTGCAAGCCCTATAAATAGTGTTTTTCTGCACTTAACCCTTGGGGTACTCCCTCTTGTCCACATCACTTAATAGAATTGCTCATGTTCAAATTGCATTAATTTCACATCTGTTTAAGTCCTTGAATAGGCCATAAAAATTCTTGTATTAGATGATTTGACGCAGTTCAGGAATCCCACATGAGCCTTGTGGCATTGATGCTGTTTCCTGACCAGAACTTGCTGTGTTCACATGCAGAGCAGATGTCTGACAGCATCCTACCACTGCTGTGCTTTTGAAGGTGGCAAAACAGGTTCAGTCTTTGTGAACACACTAATAGAGAAGATAAAGGAGGATGATGATTAAAGGAGTTATTTGTTAAAAGAAAAGAAGTCAGTAGTTTGAATGTTAAAGCTTTATGAAGCTGCTATCATACTAAAAAGCTGGTAACTGAAATTTCTGATCAGATATTGTTCCCTCTCTGTTTCTTGCTGGAATCTCAAAGTTCTGTAAATATCCAGGTAATCCACCATTTGACATTTTTTATTAAACACACGTGATGGGTTGTTAATAGGCTTGTTCAGAACATGACAACAAGCTGTTAGAGAATATTTCATGTGAACCATGTGTTGCAGCAGGGACGGTTTGAAAACTTGCAGGACATGGGCTCAAAAGATCCAGATTTGGTGATCCCTGATCTTCAGCATGTTATAGTAATGTTTTTAGCTTTCTCTCAAGAGTCTTCATAAATGGATAGTAATATCTGACCAGGGCAGGGTCAGTTGGTGTCAGTTTTGTGATTGGGTGTGTAACTTGTAGTCTTGGTGTGGCACAAAGGAAACATCTGCCCTGACTGCAGCTGAAATAGTTGCTTGATTTGTCGCTTTAAAAAGAGTCATTAGAAGGTTCCGAATACTTGCTAAATATGGCGACAGTCTGAGTTGGCATCAATGCAAGTTACCAGCTTGCACAGAGCAGTGAAAAATTAGGTGCACTACTCCAATGTTACCTGCACACACTTGCACAGGGTAATTTGAGCCATGCTTTCTGGTCAGAATCATCTACCGTTTCATCACCCACCTTTTTTTCACAAGTTTTTGTTTTTTTTGTTTGTTTGTTTTAAATCACTTCAGTCGGAAATATTACCTGTGTTTAATGGTAGATAACCTTGATGTATATTTAAAGAAATTCATAAATGTTAAATTGACTTTAATGATAATTAAAATTTATGTAAAAACATCAGTACGAGTCAGATTTAATTCAGTCTGCGTAGAAAAGTTCTTTTGACCATGTACTGCTCTGAAAAATTTCCATAAAGATAAATTATGAGCATTGTTTTAATACAAAGGTTGGGAGTAAAATGTCACATTCCCAAACATTTCCCATTATTTAACCACTTTTTGTTTTTATCCATTGCCTTATTTTGTATCAGATTTGTCATTTTTCTTTGAATGCAAGCATTTTCATCTTTTTTAAAATTTTCATTTGTCTGATTTTAATTTCTTCCATCACCTCTAACCTGTTGTTTTCCCCCCTCCTTGGCTTGTGTTGGTGCTCCAGAACCAACAAAACGTATGCTTTCATTCCAAGGGTTGGCTGAACTGGCACACCGGGAGTATCAATCAGGAGATTTTGAGGCTGCTGAGCGCCACTGCATGCAGCTGTGGAGGCAGGAGCCTGATAACACAGGGGTGTTGTTGCTTCTGTCCTCAATCCACTTCCAGTGCAGAAGACTTGACAGGTAAGATGGGAGTAGGTAGTGGGCAAGGAAAAGGCATAACCCACAATATGTTGTGAAAGTAGCTGAGAACAATTCACATCTGGACTTGGGGTTCTTCTGAAACAATCAAGTTTTCTTCTCTTGTCTGTTCAAAATAATGCCTTTCTTTCCTAAAATGATTTGTAATGTAGTCCTGGTGGTGGTGGAGGCACATCCTTGTTTCACAGGTGCCAAGGTGAAGGTTTTGGGTCTGGCATCTTGTTTACCTTTTATAATTTATTGAATGTATCCATAATGAATGTAAAGCCATAAGAATATTGCTAAAAGAAGTGAAATGTGTTTTTGTAGTGTATATAAATACAGCACTACAAAGGTCTTTGCTCGATTTTGCTTTCAGCAGACTTTGTTTCCATTCGGCTGTGGGATGGAAACGTTTTGTTTTGTCTCTTCATCCCAGTAACATGTATATACTGCTTCCACCCTTTAACAAATTGGTCCTTTTCAGCTCTACACAAGACATTATGCTAATTGGCTGCGTCAGCCTGGAGTAACTTTTTGTTCCCATTTTGGCCGTACAGGTCTGCTCACTTTAGCACACTGGCCATCAAACAGAACCCAATGCTTGCTGAGGCCTACTCCAACCTGGGGAATGTGTACAAGGAGCGTGGCCAACTGCAGGAGGCCATAGAACATTATCGGCATGCACTGAGACTGAAGCCAGATTTTATTGACGGATACATCAACCTGGCAGCAGCTCTGGTGGCAGCAGGAGACATGGAGGGAGCGGTCCAGGCTTATGTGTCTGCATTACAGTATAACCCGGTAAGTGCCCACCATGTTGCATTTAAATGTCCTTGCACTGACTTCTTAGTTTCATATGCTAATAGAGTGAACACGTTTTTATCTATATTGCAGTTGTAAATGTATATTTATATATAAATATATCTTTTTCCCCCCTTCAGGATCTCTATTGTGTGCGTAGTGATTTGGGCAATTTGCTTAAAGCACTTGGGCGTTTGGAGGAGGCTAAGGTATGTCACAGCAGGTTGACTTCCTATAGATGTGGTGTTTGTTTTTGTTATAGATTATATGTTTTTCTTCATAATTTGATCTATTTGTTTTTTTAAACTTTCTTTTAAAGCTATAGATATTTTCCTTTCATCTTTTTCACATTTTTAAAATGCATCAAGTCCATTTATATCAACCTCTCTGGCTAAGTGAAGAACAGATACAATACAATCTTCTCAATTCATGAGTTGCCATGAATTTCTCACCCTAATTTTTTGAATATCTTTTAAAACATTGGACTGGAATGAGTTAACATATCAGGCAGTCAGTTTTTTGGACCAGTTTTTTTAAAATATCTATTTTTCAACAAATTAATTTTTTTTATCATAGCACTCAAAAATTTCAGTTGATTACTTTTAGACAGTATAGTGCTCATGTTACATTTGTGTCCTTTCCTTTTATTCGTTTTAGTCCTACTGTCTTTTGCAGTACACTGATCTTTTATCAGAGGTCAGCCCCTCCCCTTTCAGGAAGAAAGGCTGGAGTCTTGTTTTCAATACAAAGATTCAAACCTTGGCTCTGCATTTTCATATAAGTCAACCTGGAGGGAAAATGCTGGCTCGGTCTTTGAAATAAATATGAACTGATGAGAAGCTAGTTTATCTTTGAAGTGCAAAAGATAAGATGGTTTCTAACCTAACCGCTGTACTCCTTTTAATATACACCAAGTGTCAAGTAAAAATCATTTCCGCTTAGTTTACTGTCAGTAAAGTTGCTGCCAGTGTGGGTTGTCTTATTTTTTGTTTCCCCCTATGGAGTTATTTCAATTTGTTACTTTTAAAAAATGTGTTTATTACAGGGGGATACCATCTGTTGGGTCAAATCTGGATATATGGAGTTGTCCTGCTGGTTACAGGCCATCTTATTTCATGCTAGAGGGGGGTAAAGGAGTGTGGAGGAGCATCAGGGTGTCACAAGCTCCCCAGCTCTATCGCTCCACCCCCCCCGCGCGCTTGCTGAGGATTGGTGGAGTATGCGCGCTCAGAGCTGTCTTCCTGACCATTCAGCTTCATTTAGTTCAGGCTCAAGCACATTCCTAATGTGCTTATCATGTGTATATACATCAGTATTTTGACTGGTTTACCATCATTCCCTTTAAGTCCAATGTCCTGCCTGTTATCCACTGCTCTCAAATTGCATGTTAAATTGTGTAGGTTTTTAGGAAACTCTTTCCTTAGTGCCTTACTATATATGAAGTGGTGTCAGGCAGACAGCTCACCATCTTGTACTCCACCGCCTGCGTCAGATGCTGGGTTAGCAAGTCAGAAGCACGCGCAGCAACAGCGATGACCTCTTTATTTCAGAACTGTGGAGGCTTCTAGATACAAGTAATTAAACCACAGACTTTTTTCCCCTACCCATTGGCCAGGATTCAGGAAAGCAGGCCAGGATAAAGAAATCAAAGTTTTTAAAAATATTTCATGAAAATGGTAGAATAATAAAAGAAAGCAATGATTAATATTTCTTCCCTTTTCCTTCAAATATGTAATAATATTCCCAAAGTGGGATCAGTTCATTTGGGCAAGATCAAGCCAGTAACTGCCCTCCTGTAGTTTGATTTGAAACCTGAATTGAAGGACAACTGGAAGTCTGTCCGCATGTGACCGATAAACTGTACATATAAAAAGCCTTTCTTCCTTCCCGGTTACCCTTGAAGCATTCCCTTTGTTTAATTTGAAATGAAACATTCATTGCATGACTGAACTAAGAATAGTATTATAGTTTTTATGTTTGTTGTGATTTGGTGTTTTATTTCCATATTAAAAAAGAATGTATTATTTGTACACTTTTACTAACGATCTTGTTTTCTGATTTTGTCTCTTTTGGTTTTTCCACGACTGATATTGTTATTTAGAAGGTTTCAGGTGGGTGACACTATTCCTGCGTAGGTGCCTGGCGGAAAGGAACACTAGGGCAGCCTCAGTCCTCTCCTCTTCTTCCAGCCAGCCGTGACCAGCACTCTGACAAAGTCCAAAAATATGGTAACGGGTTTGTAACTGCCAACAAAAGAAAAACCACCTTACTTCATGCTTGAGCTCCTCTGTCTCATGGCTTCCTTTTTGAAGGGCAAAAGAAAAAAAGAGAAAAAAAGAAGTAACTTAGCAAATTACACTAAGCATTTCTTAAAATATGCTATACTAATTACCCAATTTTATATTAAGTATGTAGAAACTTGGATTTGGAAGCTATTATGAAAAACAAGTAAGAACCCTCTAACTCTTACATGTTTGTTATTTTTCCTGTTTTGTTTTGTTTTTCCCTTTATTTGGAGTTGCAGCGTTCTGATGATGCAGATAGTGCGCTGTGAGTCTGCAGTAGCGCAGGGGCTGCGCAGCGAAATCCTTCAAGCAACCAAAATGGCGGAAAGCGCAAGCATGCAATCCCACGCCCCCTTCATTCCCTTTGGCCTGTTGGTTGTGGACCTCTCCCTGCACAAATCCAGCCTCGCTCCCAAGTGCACCCAAATCTCAGGCATAATTGGCTTTTGTGTAAACGTTACGTTCCCAAAGTAGATATTCATTCTGTGGTGAGAGGGAGTGAAATTCTATCAGGTCTAAAAAATCTTTGCCACCAGTTTTTCCCTCAACCCCAATAGCCCCCTCCACTTTCTGAGATGATGTGCGGAGTGTGTGCCAGTCTGGTGTTGCAGATTTTCTGCCAGGGGTTGTTGGTCTGCAGCTGTTTCACGTGGCCATTCAGCAAGCGCGTCAGCGAAGTCGAACTTTGCTAGCAGCAAGGTCGTGCAAACTGCGATAACTGTTGCATTGTGGTTGTGGCAATAGACCCACACAGCGCGCTCGCGTTTGTTGCGCATGCATTACAGGGACCATCACCTGCACAAACTGTCCAGCATCCAAGGTTGTGAGATACGTTAACGTTGAAAATGTTATTCATGTCACTGATAAATACTTTTTTTAGTAATTTGGTTCGAATGGGTTAATGTAACATCACTATAGGTCAACAGATATACCTCGTTTGGGAACCACCATATTTGGTGAAACTGCTGTCATAACTGGAGGATGAGGGCCTACGTGTAGGTGTTGGTTGGATCCGCGCAGCGCAGGAAAAAGCAACGCAGCTTTGCGCAGCAGACTTTTGCGCCAGCGAGCCCGTGCTGCAGACTCACTTTTTGCCATCATGGAGAATAGTTACTAATTTTGTTTTCTCTGCTTTTTTTGTTTTTTCTTACTTTTACTCTCAATCTATTTATTTTTATTTTACAACCCCCTCCTCCCCTCTACATACTATACCCCTCCCATTCTACCTCTTGTCCTCCTTTCTTGTGGTTTTCATTGGAAACCCACTGAAGGCTTGTTACCTGAAAGCTATTGAGACTCAGCCGAACTTTGCCGTGGCTTGGAGCAACTTAGGTTGCGTGTTCAATGCCCAGGGAGAAATATGGCTTGCCATACACCATTTTGAAAAGGTAAGTTGATTCATCACCATTTTGTCACATTTTTCATCATTACTATCCTGTTCTGGGACACATGTGTTTGTATTCTGTTATAATCTTTGCTTTAAATTGTAGGCAGTGACTCTGGACCCAAATTTCCTTGATGCATACATCAATTTAGGCAACGTTTTGAAAGAAGCCCGTATCTTTGATAGGTGAGTCAGACGAGCCATGCATTGTATGATTTTCCCTGTAAGCATTCATGCGTTAGCTCTTGTGCTTAAATGCACACCCTACCACACCTTGCACAGTGACTAAAGATCATTGTCCAGGGTCAGTATCTCTTTGTCAGTGTTGATCTGTGTGGTGTTGTGGTGTGTGGTGGAAAATATAGCAAGATTTTCCAATATGTGGAGAGTTTTTCCACACATGATATAGAGGAGGGAATATTATTTATATCAGAATAACTTATTTTGAGGTAAAATAATCTCTTTGCATTTTGCAAAACTGTATTTTTGTCATGGTCATTGAAAAGCATTTTTCATGGTTTAATATTCAGCTACGTAAATTTCATCATTATAATGCACATGTGCTGCTGATCCTTAATAAAAGTCTATTCAGTGCTCAAGGCTGTATATTAAGAATGCCTCTCTGAATTCTTAACTTGAAAAAATGTTATTGAGATATATACTAAATATTGTGATTCAGGTAAAAAAGTATTGATATATTGGTAAAAAAAAAAAAAGTATTGGTAATTTGGTTCATATTGCCAACCCTACATGCTGACAACAACTGAGCATGGACCCATTTTCCTGTAGCTCATTGCCCCACTACGCCTCATGTGGAATGTTGAATACTCAAACTATGCATAGTAGTTGCTGTTAGTGCGGTGACACTTTCTGTTCCTAAATTTCTTTTTGTTTTAGCTCTGCACCGCTCATATGGTGGGAAGAACTGTTAAGTCTGTTCGTTATGACTTTTCACCCATCATTGGTGTGTGCGTGTGTTTGTATGAGGGTAAGTGTGATGAGGTTCTTTCTGTTCTGCAATCGCCCTCTTCACTTCCTGTTCTATGACCAGTTTCCGTTTCAGTATTGTTAACGGAGTCACTTCTCGATGCCTGCTTCCCCTCAGACGAGACAACCTGCCTGCAAAGCTTCCTGTGTCTTTGTGTGTGTTTTCTTACATTGCAGCAGATTGCTGCACTAGTACCTGTGTGTTCATAAGACTAAATCTTATTATCATGAGCCAGTGATGATTTCTGCTGCACCAACCATACCAGCACTGCATTCTACGAAATGTGATTAGCTTGTTTGATTTTGAGCCAATTTGGACAAAAGCCGCTGCAGCTTAGAGATGTTGCACTGTGAGATAAGCAGATGCTACTGGTGAAGTGTTTTGACATGCATCGATATAACTGGATCTGGCAAACCTCCCTGAGAGGCTAGTGAGAATGCAAATGTGCATGTAGAGCAGTCTGAGGAATGAAAATTTATGTTGAATGTTATTTATCTGTTTGGAATTCTGAGCTCAAGACTACAGCCTAATTATCTAAAGTAAAATATTTCAAACAGAATACAAGATATGCCAAAGCCACTGTTTTCCAAGAGGACTGTTACATTCTCATGAGCCACAGAAGCAATATTTTATTTTATCTTTACTGAAATCGTGAAATTGTGCTAAAACCATTTAAGCAGTCTGAGTCGTTGCATTTTGTAG
>JBBDHI010000007.1:22825436-22836929 GCA_037177115.1 Craterocephalus stercusmuscarum
ACGAGCACGCTAATTATTTCCAATTATACAAAGATCCACACAAACGCAATCTGCTAAAAGTAACTTCCAAATCACAACATGAGGTTTTTATAAGTCAGATATCACATCCTCTGCAACATATGTTCATCTAGACCATATAAATGAAGTATTGTCTAGCACACTAACGCTTGATAGATAAAAAAAAAAAATGATCAGGACTGATATGCTACTTGGTGTCATCAGTTTAAAGATATTGGGTTTGGAAGTAATGACCAGAAAAAATAGGAGGCTATTGTATATTGTGCAGAATCCATCGTCCAATCCGAGGAAAAACTAGACTTATAACAGCTAGGGATGGGCAATATATCGAAATTTTCAGATATATCGAGACTTTATCACACAAAATACAGAATAAGGGAATATTGTTTATATTGAGTTTGCACAACTGTATCTTTAATTTGGTCATGAAGTATTTTTTTTATTATTTTAATACACATATACTTTAATTTCAATTAAATATTCTAATGCTTCTGAACCTTAATAAAAGTGCATTTAACACTCCAGGCTGTAAATTAGAACTGTCTCTTTGGTTACTTAATCAAAAAAATAAATAAAATATTGGAATGTATATTATAATTCAGGTCCCCCAAAAAATAGAGATATCAAATTTCGTTTGCATCGCTTATCCCTGCAATGAATACATCCAGTGGCTTGTGTCAGATTATTTGAAATTTATTTTTAGCATAACTGGTATTCATAATTTTTTATTCCAGAGCTGTGGCTGGATACCTGAGAGCCCTGAGTCTCAGCCCCAACCATGCTGTTGTCCACGGAAACCTGGCTTGTGTCTACTATGAACAGGGCCTCATTGATCTGGCCATTGACACCTACCGCCGTGCTATTGAACTGCAGCCTCACTTCCCTGATGCCTACTGCAATTTGGCAAATGCCCTCAAGGAGAAAGGAAATGTAATGTGCATTTTATGTTTGAAAATCTTGAGTTTTTCTTTCATATCTTTGTCGGTGAGCATTTGCTGAATTTTATTTCCAAATTTTCAAGCAGGTTTCTGAAGCGGAGGAGTGCTATAACACAGCTTTGCGACTGTGCCCCACTCATGCTGACTCCCTTAACAACTTGGCTAACATTAAGCGTGAGCAGGGCAACATTGAAGAGGCAGTTCAGCTCTACAGAAAAGCTTTGGAGGTGAGTTGATAGTTGCACATATTTACTTAATGCTGTTGGTTTGCTATAAACGAGAGCACAGTAGTTAAATGCCCTTTTTTTTCGTGATTAGGTTTTCCCGGAATTTGCAGCAGCTCACTCTAATCTGGCCAGTGTCCTGCAGCAGCAGGGAAAACTGCAGGAGGCACTCATGCACTACAAGGAGGCAATCAGGTTTGTTCATGGTTATAGAAAATCTCTGACTGGTTAAATGAGTTGGTCTTATATTTGTTTAAAGTAAATGGTTTTAAATTAATTGATACCACTGCTTTAACACAATTTAAATGTTTTAGAATCAGCCCCACGTTCGCTGATGCCTATTCCAACATGGGCAATACACTGAAGGAAATGCAAGATGTACAGGGAGCGCTGCAGTGCTACACCCGTGCCATCCAGATTAACCCGGCCTTTGCTGATGCCCACAGTAATTTGGCCTCTATTCACAAGGTAGGGTCCATCCCTGTGTCAGTTTGCTCTTTATTTCATTAACGGTTTCAGAATTGCCTCATGTTTTTAAGCGGTCAAATTCTCAGTGCTGAATGCTTCAGTACATGTAAAATATAAAGAGGCACATTATTATCTCATGAATTAAGCTGTAACAGCTGTGACAGATTTGTAGCGGTTTAGATAATGTGTATAAAGAATATAATTCAACCTTAATAGCTGTTTGGAAAGTAGGTTGCAGTTTTTCTAATGATGTATTTTGATGTTTGTTAGGATTCTGGAAATATCCCAGAGGCCATTGCATCCTATCGCACAGCCTTGAAACTCAAGCCAGACTTTCCAGATGCTTACTGCAACTTGGCACACTGCCTCCAGGTGTGTATTGGCTCTTAGTTCTAATTAAATGTGTGATTAATAACTGTTTATTTTTGATGCCTCTGAAATCACCTGTTCACTTTCCTTACATCTTTTACTTTCACTTTTCCAGATTGTGTGTGACTGGACAGATTATGATGAGCGGATGAAAAAGCTTGTGAGCATTGTGGCTGACCAGCTGGACAAGAACCGTTTGCCTTCAGTGCACCCACACCACAGCATGCTGTATCCACTCTCTCACAACTTCCGCAAGGCCATTGCTGAACGCCATGGGAACCTATGCCTGGACAAGGTACACGCACTGATCGAAGCAAGTAACCTTTAATTTTCATTTTTTGGGGGGTGTAAGGTAGCTGGTGATGGCGGTGTCTCTCTGTGGGGGTATTGGCAAGGTAAGGGATAAGCAAGACACTCAAATTTAATTTGCATAAAGGGGCAAGAAAGCAGGTGGTGATGGGTTGCTTAGACTGGCAAAAGTCAAAGGTGTGGGAGAAGGGTGGATTTAAATCTTTGGTTTTGTAAGTGGGATTTAAATTCCTATTTGTCTATCAGCAAGGATCCATCCATCACAATATCTCTCCTGCTGTGGTTGTAGTTTCATGGTGATGCTTATTCCACAGATAAATGCACTGCACAAACCTTCTTATGAGCATCCCAAGGATCTGAAGGCCAGTTCTGGGCGTCTCCGTATTGGCTATGTCAGCTCTGACTTTGGCAACCACCCGACTTCACACCTGATGCAGTCTATTCCTGGAATGCACAATCCAGAAAAATTTGAGGTAGGCTTTTTTCCCAAGTTCTAGAGTTATACATTTAACTCAGAATGATTAATTATGTTGCAGTGTGTTTTTTGCGTTATATTGATAAGATTTAGTACTAAAAAATGTTTTTCTTTCCCCTTAAGGTGTTCTGCTACGCACTCAGCCCTGATGATAGTACCAACTTCCGTGTGAAAGTGGTAGCAGAAGCTCATCATTTCACAGACCTCTCACAGGTAACCTTTCGTGCAATTTTGTTTGGGGGTTTTTAAAGAAAAGAAGAAGAAAGCATACATGTTACATATGCTTGTCATAATTATTGTAGTGCAAAAGGTAATCACCAGGGGGCATAACACAAATATCTGATGGTGGTCAACAAAGATTTGAACAGTTTTTACAGTAAAATCATACAGTAGGTCTCTGAGACTGTATAAAACATGATACAAATTACAGGGTGAAGCACTACAGGGAATCAGTTGACATGACCAAAAATGCATTTATGTTTGATAATAAAAAGGCCAGCAATTTATACAGTCTCTTGCCTTTCGACTTTAGATTCCTTGCAATGGCAAAGCTGCTGATCGTATTCACCAGGATGGAATCAACATTCTGGTCAACATGAATGGATACACCAAGGGAGCTCGAAATGAGCTGTTTGCCCTTCGTCCTGCCCCAATTCAGGTAAAACCTTCAACAATTCCATGTAAAAACAGAACGGCAACACCTCCATGGTCATATTGAATTGCAATATATTGGGTGTAAAATTTCTAAAATTGATGTTTCTGCACATTGATCAGGCTATGTGGCTGGGCTACCCTGGAACAAGTGGAGCCCCCTTCATGGACTATATCATCACTGACAAGGAGACGTCGCCTGTGGAAGTAGCTGAGCAGTACTCTGAGAAGATGGCCTACATGCCCAATACCTTCTTCATTGGAGATCATGCCAACATGTTCCCTCACCTCAAGGTTTGTCCACCATCCTACTGCTGCCATATGAATCTACATACTTATATCCACAACATTGTATTTATTCATTCTTTCTTTGATTCAGAAAAAGGCTGTGATTGATTTCAAATCGAATGGGCACATCTTTGATAATCGGATCGTTCTTAATGGGATTGATCTGAAGGCTTTCTTGGATAGTCTGCCAGATGTCAAAGTGATCAAGGTGAGTAAAAAATATTTATTACACCATAACATTATTGTTGAATTTGGTGAAAAACTGAACATTTTCATGTTTTATTGATAACTTTTGAGTCATATTAACAGGGCATCAACCTCTGTTGTAGACATAATGATTTTATGTGAATCTAAATCTATGTTTATAAGTTGAATTTGTCTTATGTGACCAGATGAAGTGTGACAACAACCAAGACGCTTCTGGGGACACAAATGGAGCTCTTTCCATGCCTGTTATTCCCATGAACACAGCAGCCGAAGCGATAATCAACATGATCAATCAAGGCCAAATCCAAGTCACAATCAATGGCTTCACAGTCAGCAATGGCCTGGCCACCACACAGGTATGTCCAAGTTGGACTAAATAGCTGGTATGAATGTATATTAAGAGATGGCATGGACACAATCTATTGGGGAGGGAGAATGGTCTTAGTTTTTGGCAGAATATTTGTTTACGTGTTGATTCTGTCAATGCATGACAAACTGAAAACTCCCTGGCAAATATTAAAGGAACATTGTTTACTAATTTCAGATAAATAACAAGGCTGCAACTGGTGAAGAAGTGCCGCGCACCATTGTAGTAACAACTCGCTCCCAGTATGGTCTCCCAGAGGACTCCATTGTCTACTGTAACTTCAACCAGCTCTACAAGATTGACCCTCCCACACTTCAGATGTGGGCCAATGTAAGTTAGACATCAATCTAACACTGAGCATGCTGCATGAGTTCTGCTCGACAGAAGATCACTCACTTGAACAAGTGTCCTTTCAATAATACTGTTTTCAAATGTCATTGGTTTAGATCCTGAAACGTGTGCCCAACAGTGTGTTGTGGCTTCTTCGCTTCCCTGCTGTCGGCGAGCCTAACATCCAGCAGTATGCACAGAACTTGGGTCTGCCTGCCTCTCGTATCATTTTCTCTCCGGTGGCTCCGAAGGAAGAGCATGTGAGGCGAGGCCAGCTGGCTGATGTGTGCTTGGACACTCCTCTGTGCAATGGCCACACCACAGGAATGGATGTTCTCTGGGCTGGAACTCCAATGGTAACCATGCCAGGTACGAATACTGGGATATTAAAAGCGAAAACTCCATCAATTGCATCTTGTTACTTAAATTTAAATGAATTAAAGGTAGGTTAGGATGTCCAGGAAAACATTTTGAGCAGCTGCTTTTTGAAAATGTCAAATCAATGTCCCTTTTGTCAGATAATTTCTGCCATATTGTATCTTACATTCAAGTGTGTACTCTACTTTGATGTGGTATGCTAGCTTCTTTGTCTTTGGCTTCATTGCCTTTTGTTTACAAGTGCTCTGATGCTGCGTTCGATTTGACTCGGAGGTCAGAACTCAGAACTGAGAAATCCATCACATCCAAATTGAGTGTTCAGGTTGACAAAGTCAGAAAACTTGCGAAACTGCCATGTATCCCATTTTGTTGGTCGTAATTTCAAAACATGTTAGCAAACAGATTCTGGTGTTACCAGAGAGACTACATCCAATGCTTTTATTTAGCAATTCAAAAATGCATTTCGTAAAATATTGCAAATCTCTGCATAGAAATTACAAAGCACTACCTTTAACTCTGATTTATGTACAGTTAAACAGTAACATTTAAACATTGATCTATGTACTCTTGGTTTTAGTCACTTGTGATTTGTTGGGCAGCCATCTTTACTAGGTGAAGTTAGGGTTGGTGGGACTACTCCGACTTTCCGAGTCGGATTTCTGATATCAGGGGGTGTTCACTTTGTATTTCCAACTGGGAACTCAGAAAATCCGAATTCCGAGAACAAATCGAACGCACCACAAGCTTCTAAGAGAAAACGATTTATGCAGAAAGAGGGAAATGCTCAGAAGTGGGAAGGGGGAATAGTTGAGTTTGGTAGACCTGTCCCATTGGTGACTAAAATATTGTTTTGTAAGAGCATTTAATTAATTAGCTGCAATCATGGTGTGAGGGCAATTTTAAGCAATAAAGTAAAATATACTCCTGGAAAACATTTCCTACCATACCCTTTAATTAAACAAAAAGTGTAACAAACTAATAAGTGTTTTTTTTTTTTTAATTGAAATGTCCTTGTAGGTGAGACCCTTGCCTCGCGCGTGGCTGCCTCACAACTAGGTTGTCTGGGCTGCCCTGAGCTGATTGCCCAGAGTCGCCAGGACTATGAGGACATAGCAGTCAAACTGGGCTCTGACATGGAATAGTAAGCAAATATTTATCTACCAACATTAGAGATAAAAAAAAAGATCTTCCTGTGTCAGATTATAATTGTGACTCTTCCTCTCCCACAGTCTTAAGATGATCAGGGCACGCGTTTGGAAACAGCGAATCTGCAGCCCCCTTTTCAACACCAAACAGTACACAATGGACCTGGAAAGGCTTTATCTGCAGATGTGGGAGCATCACAGCAATGGCAACAAACCAGAACACCTAGTCAAAATGCAGTCAATAGAGACCAGTGAGAATGCCTGAACTGGAAGGACACTTCATTATTGTCTCAGAACCGTTTTTAATCCTTATCAGCAACTTTATTTGGTCAGTTCCCACTCCAGTACCCTTTCCTTGAATGACTGCCTACAGCTCTCTCATTTACTCCAAATGGGACTCTTAATTGCAAAGAGCCTAAACATGTTCACATTTGACCCCGTTACATCTGCATTTCCTGAGCCAGATTGAGCCTGAGACTTTTCAGGCACCTTGTCTGAGACTCTTGTCCTGAAACACTCTATGTATTTGGTAAGCATGAGAGGATTGTGAATGCCCTGCTACACCTTCACTACTTGGAACAGTGGATTTTTCTTTTCTTCTGTTGGTGTGCATACAGGACTTATTGCGGCTTGTGGAGACAATGCCCAGCCGTCGGTACTTGTTGATCTATTTATAAATGGGTAAAGAGTGTTTGTGAGTTTTAGAATGACAGTGTTGCACCATTAAAATTGTAACTTTGATGCAAATTTTGTCAGCTTTAACATGGAATTGTGAAACAACTTGCCTAAGTTCTGTTTGTCTTGCGGTGTCCATAAATGGCTGCAACAAGTAGTTGTGCAAGATATGAAGAATTAGTCTGTATGATGACTTCTTCCCTCAGCCAATGCCATCTTTTATTAATTTTGTCAAGAAATATGTTGTGTAGGTATTGTCTTTTTTTATGTGAGAATAAGTTGATTAGGAACAATTGGACAAAAAAACAGTTCAGGTGGTTGAAAAGCTCCTAAATTTGGGTGATGATGTCAAGGTTATTCATAAATGATTTTTAAAAAATTTTTTGTTCTCCCTAAATAACAAAACCCAGGAGCGGGCTTGGTAAGTATTTTCTAAGCAGTTTGTCTTGCTTTTTGTGTGTGTTTTTTTTCTTTCTTTTTTTTTTATTGTCTTACTGTATGCCGTCAATGATGCTGCAAGTCTCTACATATAATAAAAATAGAGATTGCAAAACTTGTACTGTGGTCTCAGTTCTTTTCTGGAAAATAAAAATTAAACCTTATGCCTGTTTCTTTGTAAAAAGGTTGCTTATGTTGGTGCCAGATTTGTGCCTGATTAACACCTGTTAACAAGGACTGTCACAGTGGTTAGTTTGTAGTTGGGGTCGAGAGTTAAATTGTAAATAAATTAGTTAAATTGTCAATTGCTTCTTCAGACAAAAGTCATTTTGTTCAGTTAACCGTACCAAAGAAGCCATAAGCTGTCTGGCATTGGCAGAGAACTTTTGGCAAGTTTTTCATGGGAAGAACCCACATACTCATCTCTGCTGATCATCTTTCAAATGTAGTTTGCTTTCTAATGTTACACAATTTAAAAGGGATATAAGACTTACAGCTTTATCATTTGTTGCCAAGAAGCATTGTCACAACAAAGACATAAATTACTAAAAAAATTAATTTCTCTGTCAAGTTGGATCATATGGTGCCATTAAATGCAAGGGAAACGAAATATCTTGGAAATAAAGTTTCCATTTAGAAATTATGGTGCGTTTATTGGATTATTGTTGTGCATCGCATTTTGTTGCTCGGATCTGTTGTTCATCATATATGTCAAATCAACAAAACATTTGCTTAGTGTTTACATGATAAAGAAGTCCGTGGTTGAAGGAAAAGGTCATTTGGTGACAGAGGCGGGCACCCACAACACGGTGGGATTTTGGGTAGAAGGCGTGGTTTATTTGTTTCAAGCCTGCTCCGATTGGTCAAAATTTTCTTAGACAACTTCCGGTCTAATGTGGTACACGGTTTGAATTTACGGTTTCCTGTGAGCAAATTGGTCTGCCCTTTCTCAACAACAGAAGCGCTTTTGGTAATCATATTTAATTTCAAATACATTTTTAGAAGATCTTGCTTCAAAAGAGGGGTTCTCCCGAAGTAATATGAGTCACTTATCCATCTTACACTAGCTGCCGGTTCGACAAACGTTTATTAGCGAGTTGCAAGGGCTAATGCTAACGGTTTTTCCATTCACATATGTTGCTAGAGCCGCTATCTTTTAAATACTTTACTTTGAACATTAAAATATTTTTAAGATTTATATCGGACCCGTAAGCTTATGGCTTGGTATACCTTACAGTAAGCGTAATATGTGCTGCTAAAATGTTAAATGCCTCACCTTCTGTTAATCACAGAAAACAACTATGAACGATGAGCTCTGCGGAACCTTCGAAAAAGTTGCTCAAAAGATGGGATGGATGGATGAAGGAGGATTGGACGCAGCAGAAAAGAAGGTATGAATGCCTGAGTAATCCATACAGACTAGAATTTCTCTTAAAACATAAAGGATATGTGTCGTATAAGTTTAATGTAAACATCCCTGTTCCTAGTTGATGAATATGATTGGCAAAACGCGTCATTGTGGAACAAGCGGTCTTCGGTCGACAGATGCCATGTTGAGCGGGTCCAGTGATGACGAGTTTGACCAATGTGAGAAATGATAACACATATCCTTTACTACTCTTGAAAAAAAATTTTGGGGGGGATTTTCATGGTGCTGTTTTTAATTTTTTAGTTCTGGTGGAAAAGTGTACACCCCGAGGTAAACCTTCTTCCCAGAAGCCACGCAGCGCTGCAAATACAGGAAGGTAGGGAAAACAAAAGAAAAGTTTCCATAAAGCTGCATATTGTTTCTGATAACTATATTAAATTTAGCTGGTCTTGTAATACTGCTAATCTGAACTTTTTTTCAGCTCAAATGTGGTGAGCTCAGATGATGAGGATACTTTTGAGACATGTAAGAGTCATTTTGTTTGAAGGTACAAGCCTTAGATGTGAGCCCATTTCTTTCTCTCATTACTTGGTTTTTCGATTTGTATGTTAAAGTTCTGCAAAGAGTGAAGACCCCTACAACCAAACCAACGAAAACACGGAGTGGAAATGAAGACGAGTCAGTTTTTTTTTTTTTCTTCATTTTAAACAAATGCTTATTTTTTTGAGGCATCACAACTGCCAACACGAATCTCTAATATAACTTTTTGCTTTATGTTTGTTCATCAGCCTAAAAAAATTCATTGTGGATGATGACTACTCGTCTGGTGATGACTTTATGAAGACAAAATCAACTGTAAGAGGTAATTTTTTATTCACATCTCCATTTTTGTTCAAAACTGATGCCATACAAATGGAGCCACCATGAGTTTGAGGCGTTCTCATTTGATGCTGACTTTGCATCTTAACTGGTGTCCGGCTCTAAATCCTTCACTGCAGGAACCTTCTGAACTTTAAGTCTGGTCTTCAGCATAGGTAGACTGAGTGCTCAGACTGACTTAAGGATGTTCCTCTTGTTCCTCATTTTAGAAACCCATTGGTTGTTTTGTCTGACTACCCTACATATTAACAACCCAACCATCTGTTTTTGTGTTATTATTATTATTATTATTATTATATGATGTCAAGAAGTTGATGATAATTCCCCATACAAATAATTTGCTGACCATTCACAACAACCTTTGTGAATAAGTTGAGGTGCTGAGAGTGAGTAATGTATTGAGTTGTATTTTTTCTTCTGTTCCGTGTTTTGCAGTTCCTAAGAAGAGCAATACTTCATCGGCCCCGCGTCCATTCAGGAAACCCCTATCTGAATTTAATTCACCCATCTTTGTTAGTGATAGTGAAGAGGATGGTGATAATGTTATCAGGAGCACTTGGAACATACGTCACTCAAAGCCAAAGCCCTGGCTAAGTGCTAACGGCAATACTAGAGATAAACGTGATGAGGAGAAGCCTCCGTCTTCGCCGCCTTTACCTCCGAGTCCTTTTCCTTTTACTGTTCCTCCCAGCAAGACTCAAACATCAGTGCCCTTGCCCAAGCGCATCCTTTCTGCACCTTCTAGACTAGATGATTCAACCAGTTCTGAGGAAGAGTTTGCATCCCTGCTAGATAGACTGAAGAAGAAAAATTGTCTCACAAGCACCTCTTTCTCACCAAAAACCACAAAAGGTAAACTCGCCATTTACTTAAGATTTTCAGATTTCAACAGCTTAGCTTTTGTTTTCTATCTGGATTTTAGATCATGTTCTTTCTTTATTTTGTTTTGTTCCTGAGTGTAGAATCCACTAAGGAGCCTGGTGTCTCAGCTCCTCCTGCGAGGGCACTCGCAACACCAAGCTCTAAATCTGCAAGGGAGAAGCCTCAGCTTGTTAAGACACCAGTGAAACCCTTCATCCCACCACTCACAGTCAGTCAGTCGGAGCCCAGACACGCTCCCAGCAGCAGGTATGTTTATCTACACACACGCACACACACCCGTGTCCAGGGTTTGACTGACTGTAATGAAATTTGAGCGATTTTCTGCCACTCAGTTTTTGTTGATACAGAGACTTTCTTTTTTAATTTTCTTCCAGGACAGTGCTGTGCAAGACTCCAGGCTGCTTTTTGCAGTCACTCACAAACCCAGGCTCCAGCTATGCAGCGAGTTTCAAAAAGAACAAAGAAGAAGTCACAAGCAAACTCTACCAGCTGTACAATACCAGTGTATTTGACAATAAGGTGATGACTAACAGTTCTCTCACCATTATCATTTACATTTAGTAGAAATAAACAGCTCAGATTCTAAGTATTTGCTTAGTTAAACATCATTGTAAATAATATAATTCCTACATAGAGAGAGCCTTTGTTAAACTTCTCTACCTCTCAGTGACCAGAGTCAGTGGTTTTACAGCTTTTCCCGATCATTAACTCATGATTTTGGCCATGTATAAAAGTGCCAAACGAATGAAGAAGTTGCCTCCTCTTTGGTTTTAGTTTTTACTTTTGGTAGGGTTAGCTTTCAGTCCTTCATAACTGAAAGCAAATCCAATCAATATGCAGAGCTAAGATTATCAAGAGATTTAAACTCAGCTCTAAGACAACTACTTGGCCAATGTAGAGACAGAAGTGGGACAATATGGGCATTCTTTCTGTACTGAAACATTTATATTACAGATGTGCACCACATTGGAAACTAGTGTGGTGCATTACAATTAGAGTTGTTCCAATACCGGTATCGGTATCGGAAATGCCTCCGATACCACCCCAAATTCTGGTATCGGTATCGGCGAGTACTGGAGTTCA
>JBBDHI010000007.1:22839239-22854671 GCA_037177115.1 Craterocephalus stercusmuscarum
ATTCATCAAGTCCACTTTAATGATGCTAATTGCTGCTGTCTGGATTTCAAATCTCAATTCTTAAACTAAAAATGATTTAATATGATATCAGTGGAAAATGTAAAGGTCGCTCTCCTTTCATGTGTAAATATCTCTTGTCGGTTCTGACTGAGCTGTAATTACAATTCTGTCCTCGTGTTTTACACAACTGGACCCCCTCTGTGCTGCTTCACATCCTGTAAATCAGGGGTATTGATTCTGGTGCCTCTGCTTCCTGATACTGACCTGCCTCTGACAGCTGTGATGGAACCGCTCACCGACCAGCCTGGTCTTATTTAGCTGCAGTACCTCATCCTTGGTTACCTGTACAGTGATTTTCATTAGATGTATGCAACCTGGACATGCCGGTTCTGCTGCAGCTGTCCGGAAAGGTGGAGACAAGTTTCAACAGGAAAGAAAGTCAACACCAAAATGTAGTTTAAATTACTTTTTAAGGAGCTGCTATTTTTTAAGTTGTGGGTATTGATGGTCAGGAGTGCTTTCTGTTCAAGAGATAAATTCTTCTACATTTAATAGTTTTCTAGTCTAAAACATTAAAGATGTGTTGTTTTGTAAACTAACTGCATTAAAAAAGCAGACCATTGTTGCTGTAGTGGAATTGGTTTAAAGGTACAGTGTGTAAGAATAAGTTTGTACATTCAGAGACACTGGGGTAAAAACGGATGCATATGTGCTTCCAGTATGTAGGCTTACAGTAGGTAGATATAGTTTATTATAAAAGAATAAAACCATAAGTTATTTTATAAAATGATACAGAAACAAATGATGTATCAAATTTTTTACTGCACCTTTAAGTTCCTGTGATGTGAGTTGAGTAAATCGGAGTTAAAATTAAAGCCTGTGCCGACAAGATCTGCCCACAAAGGAGTAAAGACGAGACTAAACAAAATGCTTCAACATATTTAATCTGGTCTACTAAGCTGTACATCTAATCAGCTCACAATATACAAAACATTCGCGAAAACAAAAAATAAATATGCACAACTGAAGGAGAAATACTGAAGATAAATACAAGGAAAATACACCAACATTCATAGTTTTAAAGGTGGTGGGGCCTGTGAGGAAGGTGTGCAGGTCAGAGGTTTGTCAGCAGCTTCCCTGATTGTGACAGTCGCACCTTTAAGAGGCTCAGGCACAAATCCACAGGCAGCACAAGGTTGAGACGGCCCTCCTCATTCATCCGAGGTTAGCCATTAAAAATGTCTTCGATGAACGGAAACAGAACAATGAAAATGTGCAAATGGGTCAAACATAATGCACAAACGTAATGGGATAAAGCATTGGAATGTACCATGTTTGTCAGGCACTGGGGATTTCCTTACTATAAATAACATATCATCGTTAATATCATTACATATACTTTTAATAAAAGTTGCAGCATTCCAAACAGGACAGATTCTCAAGCTGATTTGGCAGATGTAGATTACCATGTAAATGAATGTGGAACAATTTTTAAAATGTCATAAGTTCTTTTCATTATAAGACAAAGAAATAACCCGAGTTGCTCTGAGGGACAATGGAAGTACTGCACAACGGTTTTTTTGTGACAAATGTAGGAGCAGCATTCAACATAAAGCCACCGCTGGTCCTCCTGACTCTGCATCACCGACCCTGATGTGCTGCACTTCCTTCAGTACAGACAAGTTTTCTTCATAATACGCAAAAACTCCTGCTGGTTCACTTCTCCGTCTCCATCGCGGTCAGCTTCGTCGATCATTTCCTTCAGAAACAGAGTCAAGCTAGTATCAGCCGGTAAAAGACATGCTGGCTTTAGTCAAAATTGCAGTCATGCAACTTAGCTTTGTAAACACAACCAACCTGCAAGTTACTCTAATCTGGTTTGATTTTCTTAGCAGGAGGAAGGAGGTGTTGTGTATCTAATTACTGCTTTTACTGAAATTTGTCCAGCCTCACCTGCAGCTCCTCATCTGTCAGGTTTTCTCCGAGCTCTTTAGCAACTCTCTTTAGGTTCTTGAACGAGATCTTGCCGGTCTCATCGTCATCAAACAGGCGGAAAGCTTTCAGGATCTCCTCTTTGGAATCTTTTTCAGCCTGAAATAAGAGAATAGTGTTTTTTTTTTTTTTTTTAGACAGCAGATGTGATGAAATAACAGCGAACTAGGAACTCAAATAGATAGTTTAATTTTGTTTAATTTATATATTTAATAGATAGTAAACAGTTGGGGCTGAAAATGTCATTTTAAAAAAGATGAAACATTTAACACTGAGGATTTAAAGGGTGGCTGTATGTACAATAAGTTTCCTGAAATGTACCATTTTTTGTGTCATGACAGTGAGGAAGTCACCAAAGGAGATCTTTCCTGTCCCATCCTTATCCACCTCACCAATCATCTTCTTGATCTCCTCTTTCTTTGGCTCAAAACCCAGAGCTCTCATAGCAACCTAGACCCGCATCACAGAGACACAGTGAGATGCACAGAGAAAAAAAAAACTTTTCCTCCAGTGTATATTGACATCAGCACGCTCATTTTGCTTCACCTTGAGGTCTTTTACATCAATGTGTCCAGAGCCATCGGTATCGAACAGCTCGAAGGCCTCCCTGATCTCCTGCTTCTGCTCCTCAGTAAGCTCTGGCTTGGGAGTCGTCTTCTTCCGAGGAGGTGGCACGGGACCCTGAAGGGATGGCCTCTTGGCAATGGTTGCCTGTTAGAATCACATATGGAAAGCTTTCAGGGGATCTTGCATTTTTATTCACCAGTAGGATAAATCTGGGAGCTGAGACCATTTGCACTAATGTGCAGAAACATCAACACACCATCCTGGCTTTAAGCTGTAATTAGATGTTTATAATACTGTCACTTACCATCTGTTGATGTGTATTCGCTGACCAAAACAGCTGATTTGTCGGGGAATTACTAATTTCGTCAAAGCTATGAAGCCTCTCTATCAAGCAGGATGGATGGGATCATAAAACGGTTTCTTCTTTGCATCAGACGCTTAAAAACATTTAATGTAAGAACAGCCTGAAATGTAACAAAACCTAAGATTTATTCCGCGGATATAACACCTACTACGAGGAAGGAAAATAGGCTTTCTAGCTAAAAACATGCACACCAGCTACAGTCACGGAGGCGAGGTGTTTGATTTGGACTTACTGTCAGACGGAAGAGGTATCGAGCCACGTAGGAGACATCACTGTTTGCCAGCAGGCACACGCTGGGTTATAAATCAAGCGCATCAGTCGGGCAAAAATATGATTGGTTGCTTGAAATCACGGGGTCCCTTTGAGGATCTGAGTCACTGAGACTGTTAAGAGTTTTGGTATAAATGTGCACAATGATGTAAACTGATCGACAAATGAGCAAATAGATCAATTAAAAGATGGTATTTTGTTTATTCAACATAGCTACCCTTTATTACAGCTCTCAGATGTTAGGGGAGACTAACTGAAAATAAACAGAAAATCAAAGTAATCTCAAATGACTGAGATTACTTTTATGAAAGCATATTATTTTCATTATTATTTATAGTATTAGAAATAATAATAATAATATCAGATATTTCTTATTCTTTTTTATTTGTGTTGCCTTTTAAATTTGCTCCACTCACTACCTCAGTCGTTATCCATCTATCTATAAAAAAGTGTTTTCGTTGTAAACAAAGAAAACTTTTTTTAAATATTTGCAAATAAGAAAACTATAGTTGGTTTGAAGGTTCCTGTTTGATTCAACGGGGCGTGGTCTCTGAGAACAGACTGATCAAAGTCTTCTGGTCTGTGATTGGACTAAACAGTGGCGTTCTTTGACGTACTGTTAATACAATTGGCTATTAGTGAGCGTCATGTTAACGCTTGGCAATGCGTGGGCAAATCACAAAAAAGCTTTTCTCAGCCGATTCAAAACGATAATGGCTGTGCGCTGTTAGATCGGCAGGGTTTAATCACCAACAAGTAGAAGTTATACCTCGATTTTTTTTGCAAGCCGTAAAACTTCTGTCTTCATCCCCTTCAGACCAATATTTACTCCTTTTAGGACAAGTACTAATTTCATCTATCTTTTACATTTTATATTGATTATGGCCACACGCGTCCGACCGGTAAGTTAGAAACTTTATAAACTGCGTAAACCTGCATGCTTTCTATGGTAACAGCGTTTTTCCCCTCTGTGTGTCGCTCAGAGCGGTAAACGGTGTGCAGTAATCGGAGGGTCTGGTTTCCTGGGGAGACACCTGGTCGACAAGCTGCTGGACCGGGGTTACTCCGTTTCTGTGTATGACATCCGTCAGAGTGACGAGCTGCGAGGTGTCGCTTTCCACCAGGGAGACCTCTGTGATAAACAGGTGAAACTTTAGTCTTTTGCCGGCTATGAAATGAAGGCAATTCATCTGGTTTATTATGCAACAACTAAATGCGACTTGCAAGGATCCCACATTTTGTATGAGAAGAATACAGATGTAAGAAATTAAATCATTTTTTGGATTACAGTTTTTCTCCATTGCCCAGTTTCTTCAAACTGAGATTACATTCTCAAAACTAAACTCATCGAGCAAAACAGTCTTACAGTTCAGTACATCATGGCTGACTTGCAAAAGCTCATCTCTCTACCAAAATTGTTCACTCTTGCTTAATTTCCTGCATGTAAATGATCAGAGCCACCAAAAGATCTTTCTCAGTTACTTTGTCACATTTCTTGAAACAGATCGGACATCTCATCACTGTCGGCTCTCTATCAAAAGTAACTTGGATGGTTTAGCACAACACCGTGGTGCATTTGCAAAAGCTATATCTTTCATTAATGTTTCAAAAAATGAGCCAAACCAATGGTAAAAATGATTTGCAAAGATGAACGGAAACATTGAGACGTATGCTAAAACATTTGCAATTTTATGAAATGAATGAGAAATATAATTTGGTCTTGAACAATTGACAAATGGTTTGGAGACTTGTCCAAGTAGTTATGAGAATGTAATCTGTTTCAAAAAATGAGTCAAACCTATGGAGAAAAACTGTAAGACCCAAAAAATGAAAAGATGAACTGTAGCATCGCATTATTGATGGCCAGGAGGTGGAGCCAGAGATAACTGAAGATGACTAGATAGCTTTAGTAATGGCATCCTCTTGACTTTTCAAGACTTCTGTGGGAAAAAAATATTTGGATCCATCTTTTGTCTCTTCCAAATAAAGTCTAAACACACTGGTGTACAGCTATGCTGCTGGCAGGGAATGTAGAGAATTTAGAGTTAATCTTCCACATATGTTTTGGTCTTATCCTTCTATTCAACCCATCTGGGAGGAGGCAGCAACAATCCTCTCACTGGGTTTTAGCATTATAATAAAATTCCCATTCTTCTGTTTTAGAAAAAACCCTTACAGTTCAAGAAAGAAAATACTTTTCTATAGAAAAAAAAAACAACAAAGTAAAAGAGGAGATTAAAAATAATCCCTTTCCCCCTCTGATTGTGGGTCCCTGTGTATAGAAGGGGTACCTGACTCACAGGAACCTCTAAGAAGAGCTCAAACCCAGAAAAGAAACAAATAACAATAAAAAACAATATTTAACTGAGAAGAATCAGGAAATAACATCACTTTGCACTTAACACTGCTCATCATTATGACTTCAAGTTGCTGAGGAATCTGGGTTACTTTTCCATACCCTATCATGGTGTGTATGTGGATTATCTTAATAAACTTTTTACAAGATGAATTCTTAGAATGGATTTTATATATTCAGCACAGCTAGAAAATGCAGAGTTTACACTAATTTGGTTACTTCTGCATTTTTTTGTACATTCATTAATTTGGCTCCAGATGGATTAATAACTGAGAATACTACGTCGGAAGAAGGTTAGTAAATAAAGATCCTTTATGGAAATGTATTTGCTGAAAACTTGTCCTTCTTTGTTTGCTTGCATGGATCTAATTCCACGCCATGGGGTATGTTTTTGTTGGCTCGTGACTGAACAAGAGTATTTCTGGTTTATCTTTGGTTGCACGTCTCTGATAACTGTCAAAAAAATGTTTGGGGTTATTTGGTGGGAACAAGAAAAAACCTTCTTGAGATGAACTTCTTTACCTGCAGATTGTCCAATTCTTCATCAAATGTCTTGGGCGTAGTTAAACTCCTTAGCACTTTGAGATATATTTTTTACAAATGTTAAGTGCTATACAAATAAAATGTATTATTATTCTTAATATCCTGAGTTATGTTTTAAGTGTAAAACGCAGTGTGAAATGATGGCTCCTGTTAAAGCTGGCAGTAGATATCAATTCCCGTTTTTACTTCCAGTTCATATTATACACACTGAAATACGACTGTTGTCAAAACATCTCTAATAACAAACAATTTCTTTTAAATCCTTAAAAGATCTTCTACTGGCAGCAAGCATAAAGATTTTCACAAAACTATTAACTAGTATAGTTAAACATCAACACCATGAGGGCAGATGATGGAAACGGGGGGGGGGGGGGGGGTGCAGTCTTCTAATGTGCAATATTTTACATTAAATCAGTTTTGTTTTTGTTCAAACAGCATCTCATGGCCTCAATTTTATGTTATTTTTCTTAATATACATATTTATCTTATTTATATTTGTCTGTTCTGCTTTTATTTAATGTATAAAAAATAAATGCGAACAAGCAGAGTGTAAAAGAAATGAAGGGGAGTCCCGTTAGCATGGATTAGTCAGAAGCTGTGAGGCGTCTGCTCTGTTTCCCTCCAGGCTCTGTTGCTAGCTCTGAAGGACATATCGTTGGTTTTCCACTGTGCCTCCCCAGCTCCTGCAAGCGATGATAGATTACTGTTTGAAAGGGTCAACATTCAGGGAACAAAGACGGTCATTCAGGCCTGTCTGGAGGCCGGAGTGCAGGTAATCCAAAACTCCCTTTTTCTGAAGCTTTCTGTTTAAGAACGCAGGAAAGACGCGCTTATGTGTTCAATATTGGCAGAAACTAGTCTTGACGAGCAGTGCCAGTGTTGTGTTCGAGGGCATGGACATCAAGAATGGTCGAGAGGATCTGCCGTACGCCAAGAAGCCCATCGACTACTACACACAGACCAAAATTGTACAGGAGAAGGTATGTGAGTGTGATGAGCGTGTCCTGACTTTTATTGTGTTAGCATGGGTTAAAATCCGAGCTTTTTTGGGTGACTGTTTTGGGGTGTGTAGACATATAAATGTTCTCTCTTGGTGTTTTAGTTGGTCCTTAAGGCCTGCGACAAGCAGAAAGGGTTCCTCACAGTTGCTATTCGTCCTCATGGCATCTTTGGCCCTCGGGATCCACAGCTGGTTCCCATCCTGGTGGACACAGCTCGCAGGGGCAAGATGAAGTTCATCATCGGGTGAGCCATAGCTTCAATCTTTGAATAAAAACGCTCTCAGTTACACCGGACCGGCTGCTGTAAACAAAGACACATGATAGATCGCATCAGCTGTGTGGACGGCCATCCACTAGTATTTACAGTTTATATGGCTTATAAGTGTCTCAGAAAAATTAGGTAATCTTGTAATCTGGAGCTGAGTGAATACATTTTTTTGTGGTTTTGTAGAGCTTGTAATATCAATCAAGCTTTATTTCTATAGCACTTTTTATATAAGCAAATTATAGCACAAAGTGCTTTACAAAATTAAAATACAGAGCAATATATGAGGTCAGACAGTCCGAGTATCCTACCTGTAAAATGTGACACTGTTAAGCAGCACATAGGGGGTGCTTATAGTGGCTGTATAAACAGTGTATTACTTCTTCTGTCAGTTTGTGTCTCTCTTTGATCAGCCGCTTGCATAGTGTCCATTACTTGCATGGGCAAAATGTACCATCATTTTCTTTTATCAACTAGTTCTGTTATAGTTAGCAAAGTTGGTGAGGAAATGCTACTGGTTTTCCAGTTTTTAACTGGAACCTAATCAACTCCAGCAGTTCTGAACTTAAAGGATTATAAGAAACGAAAAAAGTCTTAGCTGCAACATATTTTTTGTTCTTTCATCTGATTATCTTTTTTCACCTTCTCCTCGGCCTCCCCTGCTTCTTGTTGAGCGGATTGATGGTGGTATACTCTGCTTCAGCAGCGGTAGAAGCGATGCTGGGATTAAGCTCCTGACGTCTTTGTTAAATGTAGCCTTTGTTTTCTCCAGTGATGGGACCAATCTGGTTGATTTCACCTATGTGGACAACGTTGTTCACGGACACATCCTGGCTGCTGAGCGCCTGAGACCAGACTCTCCCATCTGTGGCCAAGTGAGTGACACGAAAGTGAACCGATGGGACTTTTGATAACCTCCCTTCAGGGTCAGACTCTGTCAGGCTCAAGTTAATAGATCTTTTCCCTTGTCCCCTCTGTTTCCCCTCCAGCCGTACCACATCACCAACGATGAGCCAGTTCGCTTCTGGGACTTCATGTCTGAGGTGTTGCTGGGTCTGGGCTACGCTGCTCCACGCTTCCACCTCCCTTACAGGCTGGTGTACGGACTGGCTTTGCTCCTGTTGCTGCTGACCTGGATCCTTCGTCCTCTTGTCTCTTTTAAACCAACCTTCACACCAATGAGAGTCGCTTTGGCTGGTACGCACCACTACTACAGCTGTAAACGGGCTAAAGAGCACCTGGGCTACAAACCGCTCGTCAGTCTGAAGGATGGGATTGCCCGCACAGTGGAGAGCTACCCTCATCTCAGAAATGGAGCTTGATGGAAATAAAAGCTGCTTAGACAATTTACACTAACTCAATCACTTTCAAACGTCATCTCTGTGCAAAGACACCCAACATATTCAGATGTAGAGTGCACTACTTTCACCTCCAGATGGCAGCAGAAGGCCATCGCACCGGTCCATGCTTTGCATCCTGATACCGGAATGAAAAGTAAATACACAATCTACTACAATGTTTGACTTTGTGTTGATTACAGTTTATTTTTGCTCCGTTTTCATTTACGTTTCATCTTTGTGTGATAAACGCGCTCAGCTGTTAAAGTGCCTCAGTGCATGCTGCCTACTCACTAATAAATGAAGGAAAAGGACTGTTTAAAAAGCAGGAGGTTTAGGTGACAGTGATATATGATGCTGGCCAGGAGCCGGTTCGGCAGATGCCTCCGAGTTCCATTTTAGTGACATCTTCAAGGAAAATAATGACAGCAATCTGCTGTTTGTTCCAAATAAAACTGGAGAGGACCCCCCCCCCTTTTTTTATTTTAGGATCACAGTCCCTTCAGTCTCAAAATGACCTAACAAAAACAGTTTTCAGTACTGAACCTAAAATAGTTTTATTAAATCACATTAATCTATGTAAAAGTATTCAAAATCCTGATTGTGTCCCATCACCATGTGACCCTATAATGACTTACCGATGCTGTTGTGGCTACGCCTGCAGCCGGGTTAGAAAATGATGTGGAAAACCTTGCCAGATGAGCTAAAGCTGCATAATATAATGGCTTCTTTTTGCATATAGCTTAAAACACTCATTCATGGACTTGGTCCTTAAACAGTACTTGCATACAAATGTGTCTTCTGGCCTTTGTATGACTAGCTGCTGGGATAGACTGCAACCCTGGATTGGAATAAGTGGGTATAGAAAATGGAGGCTGTCCTTTAACAAATATACCATTAAAACTGGTTGACAGTTAAATCATGATGTTTCAGGGCGTAATGCTGTAGGGAAACTTAAGTGCTGGCATTTATCCATATGTAACCTTAACATGTATGAGCAACCAAATGATTCGTTCCTCAGCAGGACAAAGCATCCTAACCCATAAAAACTGTGGGAAGAAATCACCAAAGCATTTATATAAAACACAATGCAACAAACTCAGTCTTCAGGGTTCTCACACTAAAATGCACAGAAGTTCCAGGTGACAGAACATCCCCACATGTCCCACATCTGTGCCCTAAAGGTTCAGAGGTCTGAATGAGATCCACAGAGGGTTAAACAGGATTTTTGAAATGTTGATTGTTACAAAAAGAGCAGGAACTATCTTAGACTGCAAAAATGGAACAATGGTGCTTTTCAGTTGTCTTGGAATTCAGGTGCGATAAGTGACATCATTACCAGTTGGTGTTCCAGTTGCACCAATTCAGAAAAGATGATCTGTCAGCATCTACACATGGCATATAAAGTAGAAAATCCCTGACTTATTGTAAAAACGTGTTCTGTGAGAACTCATTTTTGTTTTATTAAACCTTATATCGATGCAATTTTCACAAACAAGTCATGACATCATAATTACCAATAACAACAACCTGCTGTTGTTTATACTAGAAACCTCAGCAGATAATAATTTTAATAAAGATAACTATGGACTGCATGTGAAACAGGGTGCAGCTGTCGAATCCCCAATTCAAAATTCCACGATTGCTTCATCATTTCCTTCAAGATTACCTCAGAAGTCCGAGTTCAGAGGACAACTGGAATACAGAATAATTACAGCCTCAATAACGGCTGTAAATTCTGAAAAGAGAATCTTCTGCTCGGGTTAATGTGTGGCCGTAATATACATAAATATACATCATTCATTTTTCCATGCAAGTGCCTTAGCAACTTGGCTGTGTTTTTATAAAAACCATTAAACTATTCAATGAATCAGTCTTTGTGCTCTGGCTTTTTCATCACTGACACATTGGTGAAGATATGAAACCTTGTTAAGTGATGGATTTGGAAGCACAGGAGAGGCTCATTCTGACGGTACCCATGTGAAATGTGTCAGACACTACGCTGGTTTGTCTTTTAGGTGTAGCATTGTTATCATTCCGCATCTTGGTGTGGAGACAATGAATTGAGGTTTATGTGCAGATACTTTGCATTCTCGTTTTAATTCTGCACCCTAATGATTCACAGGTAGAGTCAGAGCTGCAGGGCAAGGCCGTCTGACTGGTTTCTGGTAAAAAGGAAAGAGGGAGGCAGATACCACAGTTAAACCAGCCTGTTTATCAGAGTGAAACTTTATCTCTGTTTTCCTCTTCTACCTTTTTCTCTGCTGTAAAATCAGTGCGTTCCTTTTCTCTGTGTAAACATGCGCCTCATACAAACACATTGGTAGTCTGATCTCTATGCTGTTTTTCTTCAGAAGTGTAATAATTAGTGGCCATTTTCTCTGATCCTTCAGTCGATATGAACTGAGAAAAAACTTGATCATTGCAGGAACTGAACCATGTTTCATTTGCAGCTCTCTAACATCAACATAGTCACTTACACAGAGCAAACATTTTGTTCACAAAAACCTTTCATCTGTTGTTTTTTTCTTTATAAATGGATCTTTTCCCATCTATGCATGAAAAGTGATTTTCATTTAACTTTTCTAGCAAAACAGAAAAAGTCAAGGATTGTACATCAAGTGTAAAGCTTGAAATCAAAATATTGCAGATGCTGTCGATATGTAAATCCTGTCCTTTTATTTTATGATTCTGCATGTTTCCTCGGTTCAGCTCTGTGTGGTGTTCTTGATCTTAATTTTAATGATGTGTGTGCGCTTTCTTGGGTTTTCCTCCCCCCACTGAGCTTGAGATGAGTATTCCCACAGGCAAGGCTGCTGCCATTGGTTTCATTTATGCACGCTGTGCTGTGCACCTCATTCTCATCCTCTTCCACTTACCTTGCTTGTTCCAAAAGCCGATAGTCAGCCACCTGTATGACTGGTATATAATTGCTGACTCCCATGAACAAAATGTGAGATGTGACAATCAACAACAAAAAAAAAAGAGTTCTTAGCAACCTCTGTTACGCACGCACACAAACTGCTCCACCCCATATCCATATGTACCCACCTTGACTGGCTAAGCTTGTTAGTGCTCACGCCCGTACCTGTTTGCTGCTTTGCACAGTCACCTGTCAGACAGCCAGAGACTTTCCCTACGTTTACACTGGACACACTCAGCTGACTGAGTGGACATTGCTCAGCTGGATATTAGAGCGATATCAGGTATGTACTCTAGCCAGGAGCTTTTTAGAAAAATATCATTAGTTGTTTACATGATTGAACAGATACTTTGGTTAGTTGACAGTTTAAACTGATGATTATCATTGTTTGCCTTCTTATTTGTCTTTGGCTTTCTCTGTCATGACTGTGAGTCAGATGAGTAGACGATCAAGCTCAGTTCTTCCCTTAAAAGCCAGTGCTCTTCATTAATCATTTATCTTGTGTGGACTGTTTTGCTAAAGCCAAAATAAATATGCTTTCTGCACACTTGGTATGTTTGCTCTCTCAGTAATATTCAGAACAATATCCTTCAGATAAACTTTGCCTGATTGCTCCACAAGAGGTGAATTCACAACTTCAGGAGTTTTAGATGTTAATATTTGGACTAAGAATTTGGTATTACTCCACTGTTTTGCATTATTCCAGTACCACATTATTACCTGCGGTACTGGCTTTACCTCTGAGCAATTCATTCTTGCCTATAAGCAACCGAGGGGTCAGCTCTTTTGGGAGGGAGAGAAATAAAGATTTATTGAATCAAAAAATGGAATTCTGTGCTGATTTATACATGCAATGTTGGCAATAGCATTCCTTTTTGGAAAGTGGTAGGACAGGATGGTCTGCATGTTTAAAGGATGAGACTGAGGAATGCTTGACACCACATGCTTTTTGTTGGGAGTGGACATAGTGAGGGAAGAGCCATTTTGAACTGACTTTGAATAAAGGTGTCGGTTGTTCACAAGAAGGCTGTCATCAATATATTTTCAGGAATCCTGTACAGAAAGCGGAAGAGACCCTCCTGGAAAAACCATGTCAAACGGTAAGAGCTGATGAGAAGCGAGTGTGAGAGGATGTTCCTCAAACAGTGAAAGCTAATAATTATAACACTAAAACTTTCTTTACTGATACTTGTAGTTCTCTCATTGCTCGGATTTAAAGAGCCTGTATTTGTTTCTTTTATGATCTTGATTTTATGGTTAGGTCTCGTAGAACAGGTTTGCTTGTTTTAATGTAAACAAGTAAATCATGGTTCTCATATCACAGCTAACCATTTTACTTGGTTACAGGTAAAGGACATTTTGTAACATTTTATGTGAAATGCTTCTTTGTAGCTCCTGTCTTAAAGACCCTACCCCATGAAAATCCTGGACCAGAAAAGTGTAGTTATAGGCTGTTAAGGAGCTCTGTTTTCAGAAGAGGAAAATAACTTCCTCTGTGGAGATTTGTTAACAAAATGTTAAAAACCCCAAAGGATAAATAGGAGCTCTTAAAAAAGGAATGAGTGTAATAGAAGGTAGGCAGAAAACTCAGTTTGGAGAGGCAGGGAGGAATTCTGTTGAGGGAGCTAAGTTAACATCTCTGTCTCATGCGGAAGAGAAGATTTGACTTTTCTGCCACCTGAATAAACTCAAACCTCACAAACTTGTGGATTTTTCCATCAGATAGTTACAGTATTTACTTTGTCATAATGGTTGTGTTGCAACACGGTCCAATATCTGTGTCACAGTCTGGTGCAAAATCCACAATATACTGCTATCTTCATATGGGTCTGAGTTTTCATAGAAAAAGAGCTTTTCTGGAGGCCTTGGTCTGAGTGACAGTATTATTCATTTAGTTTTCTATCAGATTTTATCTTGCTTCTCCAAACTGAAAGTGCAGTGATCAATAAGCGCTGCAGGTAAGACACTGCGTACTTGTTCTTCACATGACCCTTCTTTAAAAGAGAAGAAAGAGAAGAAAAAGCTAAATTTGCCTTTAATGCAAACTGAGGGTGGCTGATTATGTCCTGTAAGTCAGTCCAAGGACGACTGTGATCTCAAATGCTTTCAAGAAGACAATGATTAAGATGCACTTACGGTGCGGCCTAAAGTGTCTGTCATTTCTTCTATCTCAGAGGGAGACAGAGCAGCTGTATTTCGTACCACCAAAGTCCGGACCAAGCTGAAGGGAGATGGCAGCTGGTTGCAGCGTCAAGATGAATCTCAAGATAAAACCGAGGAGGAGAAACCGTGGTAAACCAATTCTTTCAATAAAGGCCATCGAATTAATTATTCACTTGAGCCGATTCAAACCAAATCTCTGGTGCATCCATTCAGGCTGGCAGAAGTAAGAGCCAGTCGTGTGAACGGGGAACCTACTGACACAAGTCCAGTTTCCTCACCAACTAAATCCACCCCACCACCTACAAAGTCCGACACTGAGAGGTAAACACAGATTCTCCTCAGCTTATCACTCAATCTCTTGGAAACATAAATATGCTGATAATTCTTTGTTTTGAACTTTCAGCAGAGCAGCAACACCTGGATACCTGATCAGGTGAGAGAGTCTCTTAAAAATCTGGGTTATAATGGTTTGATGTTAAAATATTTTTGAATATTTTTTTTACCCAGAAATGTAAAAATCAAAGATTTAGACAGTCTTTTAAGACCAGAAAGCCTCATCTCAAGAATGCACGAGAAAATGAACACACTAAGAACATCATTAAAAGTAAATGACTTTGTTTTTCTTTCAGGGGCATTTTCACAAAGCTAGATAATCCTGCTACTACCACATCGAATGGCATCAAGTAAAAACATCTTTCCTTAAAAAAAAAAAGAAGCATAGGAAGAGATAATTCCCACATTACTGATTCTCAAATGAATTGTGATCTTGTTTCATTCCAGCACAAAACAATTCACCATAAAACCCTCAGAAAGCTACAAGAGAATGTAAGTGTGCAAATCAGATTTTCACTTGACTGCTGGCAGCTGACGGAGAGTGTTTTTTCATGCAGTAGATGATTATGTTTCTGCTCTGTAGAGCCCCCCATACTGTGAAGCCCTCTTCAGAGAACCAGGAGGGACAGCTTAGCCCAGAGGAGCAGGAGAAACGGTAAGACTCTACTCACATGCTGAAGTCACACGCCCAGGAAAGAGATTACATTAACATCACAATGATTCATCTCACAGGACGGAGGCCGCCAGTAATGTTCTGAAGACATCTTCAGTCAAGAAGCGGTCTTATGTGCTTTCTGCTGCTAAGAAATACGAGTATGTATGTCTAATGTCACTCCTCACATGCTGATCTTATACTTGAACGAACCTGATACTAGAACTAACCATGTGCAGGAGGGTCAGGGAGCAAAAGCAGAGTTCAAAACACAGATAACATGCCATGATGTGTTCAGGGTCCTAGCTGTAGTAGACTTGCTACTGACAGCTGTACTGAGAACAAGCGAGGACCCTGGAGGATTCCTGTTTTGGTCAGTAAAAGGAGGAATCAAACGCAGTCAACTTATGGAGTGAACAGATCAAATTTTATAACTGTACCATGTACAACTCAGAAAACCACAGAGACCAGCGAAAAGTTCATAAAGCGGGCTTTACTTATTTTAAGATTTCTGTCCAGCAAGTCACTGTTAGTCAATGACTTAATTATTTCTCACAGTTTGGATTTTCTTTTTCTGACAGAAACATGGTTAAAGGAGCTATACCCGATTTCACGTCCGGCTAGTTTAGTTAGCGATAGCAGCTAGTTTTTTAGCTTTGGCGTGAC
>JBBDHI010000007.1:22902645-22943650 GCA_037177115.1 Craterocephalus stercusmuscarum
AAATAAAATAGTTATCATTTCTAATTTAGCGGTCCAATTAATTTCTGCAGCTGATTCGACAGCTCATGTTAGCTAACTCTGCTAACCGCTACAGTAGTTAATAAAGATTAAAACGTACCCATTGGCTCTAAACTATTATTAACCATCCATAACTGAAGGTACTATTGAAAATCAACCTACCGTCATTTTGGCCAAAATGAGCAGCTATTTGTTATCCTCTTGATTAAAGAAAGGAGAGGGCAGAAATAGTTTCTAGTTTGACATGAGAAACCCACGCCACCGGTGCCTGGATGATGACACACACACAATCAGCTTTCCGTGGGGTGTTCTGGGAAACGTAGTCAGCTGGGACTTTTCTGGCGTCGTATCTTCAGATATCTAAAAACAATGTGCCCAATTCGATTAGTAAAACTGTTATAGGTAATACCTGTATTTTGAATAAGTACATATTAGTTTGTGTGGATTTAATGACTCATTGGTCCAAAAAGACACGGTAGGTTTGCAACGTTAGTAAGACCCGCGTTACGACATCTCGACTTGTGCGTTGCCATGCCGTAAAACACTTTGTCCCGACCTGCCAGAGAAGAGAGACTGCAGGCCTCAAAGCTTATAAATATATAGACGATGAAAGTTGGCTCGTCAAAACGCGCTTTCTTTTTTTAGACAGTATTATAGTGTTTATCACGATGATCATAGAAAATGTGGAAGCATTGAAATCATGGCTGGCAAAACTCCTGGAGCCGATGTGAGTGTTGAATTGAAATGACATTTAGCTTGCATGCTACATTAGCAACCTAGCCTGTGGGTTAGCAAGGCATCAGTGGTGGACGTGCTCGAATCAGGTGGCATATTCTTGCACGAGTTAGCAAATCACTACTGCCGCTAGCTGGCCTTTCGTGCAAGAGATGGCTTTAGTATGGTGTAGTTTGGTCAGATACATTAAAAGGCTTCGTTATAAGGGGTAGCTGTATACGTTTTTGGCTGTTATTTTAGGTTCCTGAGATATGCTCCTGGCGGTAGTCAGTAGTGTAACTTTACCACAGTCCCCTGGTTATTGAATAATCCTGATCATTTAGCTTGACTTGTGATTTTCTGTTCGTGGGTAAAATATTGCGCCACGTTACAAAGTAGCTCTTTGACTCTCCGTAGTTGAACATTTTCCTCACACTACGCTTGTGTGTTTGCATTTTAGTATGGCCGCAGATGATCACTTCTACACGTTGCTAAATCCATAATAGCAGTTTAGCATTTAACAATGTGGTTAATAAGAGGGGTGGTGTGTAGAAGTCAAATGTGATATACAAAGTAACTGATATTAACGTTCAATCGTTGTCCGTTTTGTTGTTTTTATGACGCATTGTTATGAAAGTGTTTCACGCTTTTCATAATTTAATGTAGAAGTTATTACAGAGACTATTCACACTATGTTGTGTTTTATTCAGTTTCAGGCACGTTTGTTATTTTCATGACTATGAACTTTTGTAAAATTATTTTTTAAATTCCGGATTACCTGGTGTTTAGCCACGTAGAATAACAGTAAATAGAAGTATACCCTGGCAGTTTGTTGTTTTTTGGTCAAATGTAAGTTAACTTAAAATGCGAGTGTTTTTATAGAGCGTGTTTAATTTCTTGGCAATTACCCATTTAGTTAAAGCTATATTTTGACTGTTTATAGTGTTGTGTCTAGGGGTGTGAATCTTGCAGCAACTCAAGATTCAATGGGCTTTATGCACAACTCCACTACTTCCTGAACTTAAGCCAGCTAAATTGTGTCCTGTCCTTCATTACTGGACGAACTGATTAGTCCAGGTGTGTCTGACATCAGTAAATGGCCAGACACACCTGGATTAATCAGTTCATCCAGTAATGAAAGGCAGGATACAAAGCAGCTGGCTTAAGTTCAGGAAGTAGTGGAGTTGTGCATAAAGCCCATTGCTGGACACCTGTGTCTTCTTTCTTAATTACCACTGTCAGTATTTAAGCTCCTCAGTGGTCGTTCAGCTGTTGTATCACTGTCAGCTGTGTACGGATCCATCTAGTGGTCCCTTGTCTCGCTTTTTTTTCATGACAGTCCATCCAAGTTGCATTAGGTTCTAACATTCAACAGCTACACACAAATAACAATGATAGAATATTGTTATGGACAAGGTGATATGTTACTTGAAGCAGATAGAGGTGTTTAGACTAACCACTTAAGCTGGGGAAAGAATAGTCCTAAATGTTTCTGTCATACTGACATTTACTGAGTACCATTGAACTTGTTTGGTCAGGAGTCACAACTATTGTCATTTGGTTCAGTTTACTATGACAGTGACTCATTCCAGGTCTGGGGTGACTGTTAGGGAGTTAAGAAGGGCTGTTCAGTGATTGTAGACAGACAGAATAGACAGAGTTGCGTGTGTACAGAGCTGGTCCCACTGTGTACTGTCATCACCAAAATCGGTGACCTCTTCATGTTATCTGAAGGATACTACAAAAATCTAAAATAATTTATACAATTTATACTTGACATGGACAATGGTTTTCTTTGATCAAAGTAGCTAAGGTTCTTTAAAAGTTTAATATTCTCTATGTATTCAAATCTTTTTTTGTTTTAATCTGAAACCAAATATCAACAGAATTAGGCAAAACAGTCAACTTGGTACAAATTCCTAATGTATTCAAAAGCAGATCTTACTTCCATTAATGTGGCTACCCTGCAGAGGTACCTTGGCACATCTACATTGGCTAAAAATCAGCATTTTTTGCATTTATTTCCCAGTAACCGGATCCTTAAAACAGCCTCACAGAGCCACTGGATTGCTCACTGTTTTTAGTCTTCTTGTTTTTTTTTGTAGCCTCATCACAATCTTTCCCCCTAAACAAAAATATTCATTTCAGCTAATCTATCAAAATTGAGCATAGCTATTCTTTTCCTGCATTATTTACTGATAAAGTAAATGCCTTTCTGCTCCATCAAACAATAACACTAAGTGCTGTTTGGCTATTACAGTGAAACAGATTCACAGTACACCAAACTCACTTAGATGAAAAAAATGGCTTCTACTTTATTTTGAAGTCATTAGTCAAGTAAAACATTTTTAATGATTTGTTTAGAATTTTGTAGTTTGTTCTGACGTAAATCCGAATCCCAACCCGCAGTCATATCTTTTCCTGTTTTGTTCTCTGACCACTGTCTCATTGTATGCAAGAGGAAACCAGTGTAATTCTTTTCAAAATGAGTTCAATCCAAAGGAATGTGAGTCATCCAGCCTTCTGGTCTTTAAATGAGCCATTACATCACTACAGACGGGAAATTTCTTCATTCTACTTCACCCTTCCTCTTTTCACTTATAGTTTACTTGAAAAGAAAGAAACAATAAACATGCATCACATAACTCCAGTAGTGTTACGTATCCAGTCTTGGGGAATATAAAACCTCTGTATTATGAATAAATTCCAATTTCAGCAGAATTTATGTATTAAAAAGATGGAGGTGGAAAAGAGGATACAAAAGCTGCAAGGAAATGTGCATGTAGGAATGAAGACTGAACCTAGTTTTTGTAAATGCCACAGGCTACCCAGTGGGTCTAAAACAGAGAGTGTTGTCAACTAGCAAGCTAGGAAGCTGTCAGTCACAAGAGCAGGTATCTGGGCATCTTTACAGCTGTGAAAATGCTCCAAGCATGTTAACAGTTTTCAGAGTAGCTGGAAACAGTGCAACACTTTTATGATAGTAGAGGAAATTTCTGCTGCATTATTACGTATTTCTTTGAATAAATTCTAATATATTCTACAATTGGTGAAATGTATTTATTTCTAAGTTGTATTATGCACCCTGGAAGGCAACTCATGTACAGTGGAGTGTAAAGGAAATAATACTTATTCAATTTAGTCCTTACCACATTTTACAATCCAAGTAAAAACAATCTCAGATGACATACTGCACTATGTCATTATTTAATGAGGAAAAATGAGGTGAAATGCAAAAGCAACTTCTAAGAATCTAAGTGCATCTCCTTATTTAATAACTTGTAGGCCCAACTTTTTAGTAGCAGTAACTTGAAATAGTCTTGAGTCTTTAAAGAATCTTAAATTGAGTTTAATATTCTTTTATATGTTTTTTAGGCTCTAAAAGGTGCAGCTTCCCAAAATATTGTAGAACTCCCCTGTCCTTATTACACCACTGGATGCCTTAGATTTACTAATCAATTGCTCTTAAGTGTTCCCTCATCTTGACGAGTCAGAAAGGGTGACGGTGCTTTTTCCCATAGCAGCTCCGAAGCTTTGGAACGGTCCTTCTATCTCAAAGACTCAGCTTCCTCAGATATTATCAAGGCTAAAGTAAAAACTCATTAATCTTTCAAAACCGTTGGGTGTTCTTAATCTTTTAAAAACTTTTTTTGATTTATTTATTAGTTACTTTCTGTTTTATAAATGAATGTTTTATTGTTGTTTATCCTTAGACTTCTGAAAATTGTTCAGCACTTTGCTCAACTTACATAATTTTTCCTTTGTAAAAGTGCTATAGATTTAAATTTGATTTGATAGTCATTTTTTGTGCTCTGTAAACTGTCTTGCGCTGTTGTGGAAGAATTTGGTGCTGTCTTACTTTAGTTTATTATGATTTGTGGGCATTGGTTTATGTTCGACCACAAGTTTTACTTTAAGCTGGGTTGAGGTATGAACTTTATTCCAACCTAATGTAAATATGCTATTACAACACTTTGTCTCTTTTATGTTTGATTCATTGTGTTGTAGATCAGCGGGTGTATTTTTGATCATTGTGATGTTACATGACCCAGTTTCAACCGAACTTTTGCTCTTGGAAAAATACACTAACATTAAGTTTAAAGGACTTTGTTATATACAGTAGAGGAGTTCATGCTAGACTCAATGACTAAGTTGTGCAGATCATAACTACAAAACAAGCCCAGATTGTGTGATGTTTGTGCTGTTTTGATGTGTCTGGTTCTCATCAAACATGCTGTTGTGTGACAGCTGAGCATCTCCATCTTGGTCGTATCTGCAGATATTTCTGCAGAAGTCTTGTGGTTTTGTTTAAATGCAGATTTGCAACCTAAGCCAAGCTAAGCTGATGTTTCAAGGAAGAACAGTCTTTCCTCTGGCAATCCTTTTGAACAAGCTGTACATGCAGTCTTAATCTAATTGTACTGTTCTGAAATTTAACATTTAACATGCTAAAACCCGAGTGAGATGTAGTTCTTGGGTTTTTGCAGTTTCACTGAGCATAATGCATTATGAGCTTTGGGGTAAACTTGCTGTCTTAAATGTTTTATACGTGTAAATAATCTCTTCTTATTATAGAATGACTGATTCAAATTGTTTGGAAATGGCCTCTAAATTCTTCCCAGATTCATGGACAGCAATACAGTAATTGCCTCTCTAACATCATTTTTGGCACTGTCCTCCTAAACATTGTGCTATCACACCTGAACACTCCATAACTTCTATTTTTATAGAAGAGGTAAAAGTTCATGATTTGATCACTAAAGTTAAGTGTTTTTAGCCTTTCGAGGTGGTGAACCTGATTTTAAGGACATTTCCAGTGTTTCACCAAGTAATCCCATTTCTTTCGTTTTTCTTGAGTAAACTCAGATGCTCAAGTTGAACTCAGAGTGTATTTGACCTGAAAGATCTGTGAAATACCTGGTAGCCTAGATTAGCACAAAGGATCAAATTGCTGCTGCTGAAAATCGTTGTAATGTGATTAATGCGGTAAAATACTTTTGCATCTTCTGGGAGCCCTCTGTAGTCTGAACCAGAGCGGCACAAGCAGCCGAGTTCTGACACTGAAAGTCCACTGACGCAATCCTCCTCTACTACTAGTAACAAACATCTAAGAGAGGCATTAGTTGTCTGCCATCTGATGGTGAACTCCAGCTGATGCAACTGAGGGATAGTGATATGTCTGGGCTCAGTTGGTGTTGAATGACTTTGCAAAGTACCCCTGAATATGCGACATAAACATCTGAATGACTGGCAGAGTTAACACAGAATGAAACATCCTGGTGATTGGGAATGTCACTATGACATGTCTTTTCCTATCATACTATTAGAATTGGACCAACTAGTAGGAAAATGTATCAATCAAGCAGAATCTCAGGGTAGCTGGGCTTTTTAGACAGGATACTGGAAAAACACTTGATTGAGGCTTAAAACATCCTTGTTGCCTGCTGTTGTTACTTCCCTCACACACTTGGAGCGTGCAGGCTTTAGTCTCAGCAGCCTCAGTGGAATCTCTAGGCCATCTATCTTGCAGAGGGCAGATCATTATGTAGTCGACAAGCAGCTTTAGGCCTGGGGCAGGTGGGAATGCTTGTATTAGATGAACTACAGGCGACTACCCTTGTTTACTGGACCCTTATAAAAGCCAAACTAGCCTCTTTTACTGCAGAACAGCACAATATATTTGAGCTAGTTCTATTTTTACACCACATCCACAGTTTTGTTGCACCAAAAGCTACACAAAAGTAAGAAGTCATTCTGATGTTATTTTGATTCATTTGACATTGTCCAAAAACAACAACAAAACTGGAAGATTCTGGTTTATTTACAGAAGCATTTTGACTCAGACTGATGCTTTATAGTGTGGCAGTGTCAATGAAGATGTTGGAAGATGCGTGTCCTTGCTTTGCTAGTTGGATGAAAGATGAGGGAAACACTGTCTGTATTTGTTGCAATTTAATGTCACCCAGTGCACTAGTCTGGCTTGTTTCTGTGTGTTTTTAATGATTTTTGGACAGCAGTGACACAGAGGCATGCCTTTTCAGTCTGTGACAGCATAGGCAGCAAGATGAATATCATAGTTTGATTTTGGTTTGCTTGTGGGAATGACCGAAAAAAGCAAGCATCATCCAAAAATGTGGGAAATTGTGTTTAAAAGAATTTGCTGGTTGAAACTGTGTATTTAGAAGAGGTAACTTTGCTTAATTTGAAACTGAAGTTCTTATTTTAACATCTAAAACAAGCAATGTAAAACATCTAAAATGTTTGAACAAGGGTTAAAAAAATAAAAAGACAAATTTGAACATTAGCAGAAGTATAAATGAAAACATTTTTTAGAGAGGAGAAATTTTCTGAAAGACTGCTTAGAATAATATTTCATAACAAACTAAATATATATATAAATGTATGTATTTAAATGTGTATATATAAATATACATATTTAAATATACAATGTATATGCATAATGTAATGATTCATAAAGTCAATGAGTGAGTAAGAATTTCTGGGGGAATTAAACACGAAGGGCGAGTGAAAACCTTGCATTCACTGGCTGTGATCTTCAGGCGGCATTGCATGAAAAACTACATTATTCAATATGGTGGAAATCATTGCAAGCCTTTAGATGTGCTTGCGAGAACCGTTGTTAATGAACACCATCTGTCACTGCATCTGCAAATGCAAGTTAAATCTCTACGAAGCAAAGAAAAAAACAAACAACAACAACAACCCCCGCCCCCCCAGCACCCTTCCAAAGGAGTTTTCTCGGACCAAAGGAGATTTAAAATGGACTGAGGCAAAAAAAAAAAAACGCAATTAAAAAGCAAGTATTTATGGTCATATGGGGCTGCATTAGTGCACATGGCATAGGTAACCTGTCCATCAGAAATGTATCATTAGCACTGGACAATATTTACAGGTTTTGAGACCTTCAAGATGATGTATTTCTTGCTTATTTCAGCAATCTTACTGCCAAACAACACCCTGCACTTCTCACAGGATATTTTTAAATAAAAAAAGATAGCAGGTGCTGATATTTGCCTGTTAATAGAATCTCACAATAGATAAAAAAGAGGTCTGTCCATATAAAAATATGCAGCAAATTCACAGCCAATGGTGATAAATGATACTAGAGCAACATTTTTTCTTCCTCTCAATACAATCTGATGACATTTCCATCACTCTTGTTGTGGCACAGTGATGCTATCTTTGACCATATAATGATGCTGACAGCTGACCTGGGCAATACTGCTGTATTATGTGGAAGAAGGAACTGGTGGGTTCTGTTAAACTCATGACTTCCAAGAGAGAGATTGCTGGTTCAAATCTCAAAGGACTAGTTCCCGCAGTTGTTTAACTTTTTTCATTTCCCCGGTTACTCTGTAATCACTTCTCCATAATGGTTAGGTTGACAGGGTAAAAGTATGTATGAAAAATACACATTTAGGCTCACATGATATAAAATACATAGTTAGGGTTAGAAAACTATATATTGTTGATGACAATGGAATTGTGTCAAATATTGGAAAACTGTCAAAATGGCCATTTCAGTAATCTCGACAGGGTTAGGGGCTCTGTTAGTTAGTGTTCGACAACCCTAACCCTCTCGACAGAAGTGTCTTTCCAAAAAAACCTCTCTAATTTTGTTCTCCTTAACTTTATCTTTGCAGAGATTCCCTTCACATATTGTATCATGATTTGACTGAGTTTAGTGCTACAGATTCACCATTCCAAAGCGATATTCATAAACATTTTCAAAGTGGTGTCTATCCCAACAGTGACTATAGGCAAGGAACAAGGAACATCCTGGACAGATTGGCAACCTATTACAGAGAGACAATCACTCATGCTCACATTTCCTCCGAGGGAGAATTTAGAGATGCCAGTTAATGTAACATGCATGTATTTGGACTGTGAGAGGAAGCTGAAGTCCCAGTCGAGAATCCACAGGGAGGACATGCACACTTAAGGCCATGTTAAATTTAGCTCAAATGATTTGCAAAACATTGTTTTCAGTTCCATTTTACACTGCATCCCAGATATGTTCTGTATACACGAGAAGCACAATTAGATACAGAAAGAATAGATATTTTATTTTGACTACTCCAATTTGCATTATTGTGAATACATTCTATGGACATAAACAGAAGAAAAATGGCATCTTTAAAAATCTGTACAGCAACACAGACAAAATATCCATCATGAAGTATGTGAGCTCAAAGACCTGTGGTTTTGATGACTGCAGTGCTTGTTTTTAGTGAAAAATGTCTTACAGCATCATGGTTTGATGCTACCAAAACGCTCCTTGAAAACCTGGAAAATGTGCCAGTAATTTGTCAAGAGGAAAATTGTCAAGAGTGCATTTTTCACATGGAAATAATAGATTATTGATGTTTAGACAGAATCCATTATGTTTTCCCCTTCTGGGGAAAAACAGACTAGTTGAATTTAAAGTAGAAAAGTTATGGTTCAGTGACTTGCCTTTTCTCTGCTTCACAATGAGTATTGTTCATTAGCTTCTTTGTCTGCAGAGAAATTCACTAAGTCATGATAATTAAACTGTAAACAAGTGACAATGTGTGAGCTGTCCGAATTATGGGAGAAATTCTTGCAAAGTTCAAGAAAAATGAAATCGGCAAGTCGTGTCTCTGTCAGAGAGACAAAGCTGCTCAGGCTGTATTTTTAAAGGATTTAAAAGCAAGAACATCTGTGCACACAAGGGGAAAAAGAAAGCAAAGTAGACTCATGAGGAGGGAGGTGAAGATGAGGCAGAAGATATGATGAAATATAGTTAACATCCACTGGAAATAAACTCTCAACATCTTCACACAAGGAAATCCACATTCACACCTCTGCAGTTCTCTCCCAGCGGGTGGCACTGTGTAATTTGGCACATCCTTCTCCTACATTGGGTTTGTGATGAGCACTGTTGAGGCAGTCACAAAGCCCATTGGGATATTCTATTCTATCCATGAGTGATGTCACTTTCGAAGCACTCTCTGAACTGCAAACAAATCTCAGCTGTGTTGCAATGAGTCTCTAGTTCTTGAATATCCCATTTTTCTCCTTCTGCTGATTCCTGTGATCGCAGGTTTGGACTGAAGGCTTTAATTTTATTAAGCCTTCAGGTATCTGGCTGCAGAATGAGCCTGACCTTGTTTTCTTTTGCTGCACCACATAACTGCAGTTTTCATGGTCTTCCCCCTTTGGTATGGCACTTAATTCTTGTGACTCTTTCCAGGGCCATGTTCCCCAAACTGTGTCCCAGAAGCCGCCAGGTCTACGCCTGCTGATACTCAGTGACATCTGCTCTGCTTCAACATATGGGAAATCAAATGACAAAAACAAATTGCCCTCCTATGACATTTCTCCCCTTTGAAAGTTCACTCTCAAGTCACGTCTCTTGAATTTGGCTCTGTGCTGGCTGTGTATGTTTGTGTTAGAGTCACTGGACGTTGACCTCCTGCTACTGCAAGCAAGTCCATTTTGATTCACTGCATGATCCATTCAACCCAACACACCCTACATCCATAAAAAATAAAAACTAACAAAACTAATTTTGACAAGGGCCACAGTGCACTTTACATTTACATTAAGAATCTCTTGGAGCTTTCGCCTGCAACTGACTGCTTTCACCTGATGGTCTGCAGGAACCAAATTATAAATGATTAATAACCAGTAATAACTGGAATCATATTTTGAATTGTGTTGTGCTGATTTAAGAATTTAAGACATTTGAATTATACAAACAGACCCAGCAGGCATGGAATACCATTAGCATTTATTTGGAGCTGTGCTATTGACCTCTTGTCCAATATTCACTTCTTCTTTTATATAGGGGGGGATGCACCAATGTTGATTTCTCACCATTTTTGCTCCTTATAATTATATTTCACACCCCAAATGCAATCAAGTAGCAGGACTGCTCATTTTGGTCAGAAAGGCCGCAGTCTTGCAGGGCAGACCCTGGACAGACAGCAGACATCCAAATTCAGCAAAACCCAGTTAATGCATGGCTTGTTGTCACAAAAGTTAACGTTAGAGACTTTTAACCATTGTGGGTAAGCAAAACTTTGAAGTCCCTCACTGCTAAGAATAAAAATGTAAATCTTTTAAAAGCTCCACCCATATATTCAGTCATCACTGCTACAATGCTGGGGGGCTGTGTTCTGCTTGGAATCTGCTGAACACCACCTATAGTCTCGGAAGGCAAGACCATGCAGCCTGAATGTTTCACGTAGAACAGAAGATCAAACAGGAGATTACTTGAGACTTTGCAGCTAATTTGCATGTGTTGTGAGGAACTGATTAAATGAAATGCAAGGGTAAGTTAAATGGTTACGCTCCAAGCAGCTGCTAGCATCTGTAGCTGCTAAAGCAGTGACAGAAACATAGGCTACTAAACAACAGACGTCGCATGCATGTATAATCAGAACGGTGGCATATAAATTTTTTATCGCTTTCAACAACATCAACAATGCACAGCTTGATGTCTGGATTGGGAAATTAGCAGCTGTTAGCATTGCTGCCACCCATATAACTGATGGGTTATTATGAGCATCTGTGGTTAGCCTAGCAGCTATGAGGGCTGGCCTAGCTGGATATCCTACTGGTCTGAATGCAAACCTGCTGGTGAGCTCTGCTGCTGAAAGCAATGGAAATGGAAATTTCAGCTTCATCCCTTTTGGAATTGCTGTAGTTCAAACAACTGTCCGTAGAGTAAGAGTTTTTCATAGCTAAAAACTGAAAGATACATGAGAAGCACAGATGAGTTAAAGATGAAAAAGTGCTGGAGTGGGATTTAAAATGCCATATTTGATTAAAGAGATTAATGTTAATCGTGTGGTTTAGAGCATTTGAAAATAGATTTGTTAATTAAAATGTTATCGATGCAGTTATATTCTTCCTGCTGAGATTTTTTTAAATTTTCCTGCATCTATGTTGACAGCACTAGGTGGAAACCAACTGCTTGTTTCTCATTTTGTAATTGCGCCTCTGTTGAAGGTCCTGATGAGGAAGCAATTTCCATATAAGGCAGGATGAGCAAAACAAGATGAGTCATATAGATCAGTCTCCAAGTGATTTCCCTCACATAACCCTTTCCCTCTTTTTGCTACTGGCAGGGACTGCGATGAGCTGACCAGACTGCACTTCTCGCTCTGCTGCATCTCCAATCATTAAACACAAGGGGAAGCAGTAATGGTATACTTCATAAAAATGTTGGGATGAAGTATCTAAAAACTGTAACGTTTATCTAGGATCACTGGTCAGGTCACATTACTTCACTTTGCTGTAACGCAGGAGACAATCTGTATTTCACCAACATACTTAATGAAAATTGTCATTTTTACTCACAGAATCAATAACTCCAGTTTTCTCCCCGAGATTAACATATAATAGGATGCCGTGTGAGTGCATCAAGGCAATCTTTTCACAATCTCCCTCTGCAGCAGCACTGCTTTGCATGAATTACAGTAAAATCTGTAGTTATGCACACAGATAGGCCCCTAGCTGTTAGTCTGTTTTTCTCAAGGTTTCAACAAGAGAAAAGAAAAGAGGGAGGAGATGGAGTGGGAGAAGAGTATAAGTCTTAGGGGGGTGGGGTGTGGTGGGGGATATATTCCTTTCACTCATTCAAAATGGAAATAATAAGTCATAAAAGGGAGGAGAAAAACTTTGATCAAGAGAGCAAAAAGTTTAGTGAAACTTTATATTCTTCATTTTTTTACAGTTTTAATTTGGCACATGGCACAATCAGCATGTATGCATCTGTTATACATAAATAAATATTAAATATTTTATACATAAATATACATATAGAGCTCTTACAAAGACACCTCGAGTGTTCTTGGCTTGGAACGTTTCAAATGACAACAATACACAGAAATGATTTGTGTTGGTGCTTTTCAGTCTGAACAGTGTTTTAATTGTTTTGTATGTGGGAATGATATCTCCATAGAAGCCCTATACATATATGTATGTATGCCCATATTTATATATATATTCAAAGAAATACAAGTGTGCACTGATGTCGGTTTAGTCAGTGCAAACAGGCCACTGTCTGCTTTTGAAGAGGAACTCTTACAAAGTCAATGGAATCATGTCAGTTAGTTCAGTTGAATCTTTAGCTATTTTTTTTCTTACACATAAAATAATTGATTTATTCTGTAATCTTTAAGCAAAATTAGACATATATAACTTTTAAAGTAACAAAAGTGCTATGTTGCAAAGACAGACACCCAGAGACGCAGCAGAAACACTACTGGTGGTGAACCAAAATCAGCAACATCAGAAAGTTCTCATCCCTCAACACCCTGAAAAAATCCCGCAGTATAATTACCTCTGAAAACAAACAAAAAAAAAAAACAAAGTAAAAAAGAAAAAAAACGTGATTGGTGCACGAACACACACACTCAAAGACACATTTTCTCTCATACACACGCACACCCACACACACACCCACTTGCTCACATCTTTTGCATTTGCAAGTTTTGACAATGTGTCTCTTCCTTTATCGCAGCATCTCGACAACACTTGCACGCAGCAAATGAAAAATCATTTTCACATGCACACAAACAGACTGGTGCTCGAAGTCGCATGTGTACGTGCACACTTTGTGGAGATAATATCAGAGAGCTTAAACAGATTGGCTGTAAAAGATGCACTTTTTCTTTTTTCTTTTAAACAAAACAATCACAGTAACATAGTATTTATCTCTGCCCTCTCATCTCTTGGCAAGAGCTGTCCCACACAAATCATATCTATACAAGCTAAATAAACAAAAATAAACCAAAAAAATCCCCCCAGATAACACCATTTGTGTGGCTGTGTTGGTATGCAACGCAAAGATATACAAAAAAATTGCCCAAAATGGTTTTAAAATCTCTACATCTGCTTATCCCCCAGATTTCCATCCTGGATTCAGTCTCTCATCTTTTGAGTCTCATCTGCTTGTAACACACTCCACATGGAATAGTCTCAGGGAGTAGAAATAATGACAAAAAAAGAACAAGCTCTGTAAGGCATTGAAACATAAAACAAAACAAAGAAGCAATTAAAAACATTTCACGAATATTGACGAAGAGGCCATTGTTCTAGATGTGTCTCCCGCAGGAGGACAGAATGGGAAATAAAAAGCACTTCTCTTTGTTTTTGTTATGAATTCAAGAAAAAAAGTGTTGATATCTCCTCAGTCTGCGTAAAAAGGCTTTTAAAATGATTATTTTAGAAAAAAAGAAACAAAAAACAAAACAACAACAACAACAACAAAAAAAAAAACACTGCAGAAAGAACCCGTCCCCTTGTCAGGAGACAGGAAGCAGTTTGATTTTGGCAGCTCTGCACAACTTGACATCCACAGAGAGCTCTCAGCAACTCTCCTCATTGTAAAAGTCTAGTTAAATCTCAGCACGTTTTAATCCGACTCTCGCCCATCCCCAACCCTCCCCCTCGCTGCCCTCCCCCTCCCTGTGATATTTATAAAACACAATCCTCTCCTCCATTCGTTTATCCTCATGCTCCTCCGCCGCCTCCTCCCCCCGCCTGCGCCGGCTGCCCCGTGGCCTCCTTAAAGCTATACGCGGGTGGTTGAGTGGGAGTGCGGCAGGCCGGTGGAGTTGAAGCCAGTTGTGAAGGTGTTGTATGGGTGTAGGTTGGGCATGCCCACCAGAGAATTGGGGATCATGGTGATGGTGTTGGGGGTCATGAGGGGGATGTCGTCCGGAGAGCGCCTCAGAGTGAGAGTGTAGTCAGGCAGCGAGGCCAAGCGTAGAGCCCCTTCGTTGCTGTTTCCCGCCTCACACTCATGGTGCGTCTGGTTCATCTGCAGCGACATGATCTCCTCCTCGGGCGCGTGGTGGCCAATGTCGTTGGAGGTGGTCTGGCGCTGCGGGCTTGGCTGCCCGTGGCCGGAGTCCTGCCGCCGCTTGTCCTTGCGGTAGTAGAGGGCTGCGAACGCCAGAACGTTGAGAAACAGCAGCGAGGCTCCCACTGCGATGGTGACGCTGAGCTCTGTGGAGTAATCCCGTGGGTTATCCTCGACCAGAGGACCTGTCTCCTCATCATCACTCCAAGAGCTTTTATCCTCACCGTTATAAGCCGGCGACATGGGGGGTCGTTTGGTGTTGAACGGCCAGTTTTTCCCATTGGGCCTCTTGGTGGACAAGGTGTTCTGCGTTGTCTCTGGGGGTGGCACTTTGGTGGTGGTGGAGGTGTAATGGAACATGTCATGGAGGTTGTAAAGGTGGGGCACGAGGTGTTTCCAGAAGGCCACTTTGGTAGCACGGTAGTGGTCGCGCACACGTGGCTTCAGGCCGATATGCAGGTACAGCTGGTCCTGTGGGTTGTACTTGGACCAGGCCACCTCCTCAAAACGGTTGGCCTTGGTATGGATGAACTTGGTGTCTTGGGGAACTGGCTTGTTGGGATCCCTACAGACAAGGAAGAGATGCACAGAGTAGAGTTAAATGAGATTCTGACGGCACATTTAATTATTCATGCTCCCACGTTCATATGGGACCAGGAGGCGCATGCAGATAATAAAAATAAAAAAAAAAAAACAATGTGAGTCACAGCTTATATTTTGGTACAAAAGAGTTTCAACTTGTGGAGAATTTATTGATCTCCACAGCAGCATATGTGCAAACCCACATCAACCAGCCAACAGCTGCAGCTGGAAACTGACCCAGGTGTGTATGCACTATCAGCTTACACGATCTGTCATATTGTCTCATTCTCCCAAGCCTTTATTTTCTCCCTCTGTCCTTTCAGCCACCTCTTTACCAGCATTATATGACTGCCTGTCTCATCCCTCATCTATTCTCTCCCCAGATGTTGATCTAATTTCAAGTCTGAGGCAGCCCACCCTAAAAAAACCCCAGCAGAAGCTTTTAAAGTAAACACATATGAATAAGTCAGCAGGCTTTAGGGCTCACGTCAGGAGGCATCTTGTTGTTGATAATCCAATGCTGTTGGAGCCCCTCCGCTAATTGCTCAGGGAAGGCGGCACAGTGTGCACTGGCATCCAGAGCACTGATGGAGAGTGGACAATATTAATCGAAACTCTAGATTAGATAGTGTGTGTGCGTGAGTGTGTCTGTGTGCACGTGCATATTTGATGGTAAAGATGATACTGAGCGTGACACTGAAAGCAACGGATGAACAAGAGTGTGTGTGTGTGTGTGTGTGAGGGAGATTTGTTTGCATGCAGTACCTCTTTTTTATCTACAGAGTTCACTGTTCCACTTTTCAGTATTCTGTTGCCTCAAACAGTCAACCATTTCAATTACAGTGGAACGATTGATTTATTGAATGAATTAACATATAGCAATCTCCAACAATCACACAACTCTTTGTTGCCGTGCAATGTCAGGAGTGGGAGCTTTGTGGTGTTCGGTTTTGCTTTTGGTATGCGCTAAATTGCTTTTTGTGGAGAAACTTGAAATATGGTCGTGTGGCCTTGAAAGCACAGCGACTGATGTTGGAATAATGAACAGTAAAATGTGCTGTGTCTGTAAATGTCACAAAATGTCCCTTTGTGGATCTGTATTTATTTAAAGTAGGTGACAGGCACAGCTGCAGCTGAAATTTTGCTTAGGATTTGGGATGTGGCAACATGTTTCCCCCCCCTTCCCCCGCTATTTGGCATAGACTGAAAAACTCCAAACATGGCTAAGATAATTAAACACCATGCCAGAAGAATTCAGTCTCCATCCTCTCTCCTGTTCGTTTCTCTGCTGTCAATTTTTATTTTTCAGGTCAGTGCTTCTGGGAGAAGGAGAGAGGGAGAGGCAAAGCAAATTGAGATGGCTGGAGCTGAATCCCTGGACCTGGGCTGGTGTCAGCAGAGCAGCCCGTAAATAACCTCTTTTATTAGGCCCGTAATGATCCCCAATGAATATTGACAGCCAGACTATGATGACTTTGTAGCTGAATATTAGTAATTAAGTTTCAAAGGAGCGGGTGGTGGAGGTAAGGTCATATTGATCTCTCCAAACGCAACATGCCAGCAAACGGGATGTCAATGGAGCAGCGTGAGACGTGGTTGTCTGCAGCCTGCATGCTTCATGAATTCTTACAGCAGTGTCATGCGTGCCATCACACAGGCATGCAAGCAAATGTTCTCCCCATCTACAGTATCTCTGAACAAATGCATAACAGCACAAGTGGGGGTTAGAGCTGTCTCTGTTAATGGGAATTTTGGGTTTTTCCTTTAAAGAAGGTCAATTAGCTGAATTGCAATGGCAAAAATTTAGTAAAAAGGTACTTGGAAAGTTCTTGCAAAACAATGAGCGTATGCAGGGAAAGGGGGAGCACTGGTGCAGTGGAGTTAGAAAAGCTCCATGGTGGTTGGCTGGCTGGTTCAGTGCAAGTGAAGATGAATAATTTAGGGAACACAAAGAAATCAATGTGGCATCTTTAGTTAATTTGATTTGCCGCATTAGAGAACAACTGGCTGCCTTATCTAATTACACACACATATGCTTGGGTAATTGTTGCAAAGTCAATAGTAAACAGTCAACTTTCCTTTGAACAGTTTCTCCTGCTGCTGTTCAACTTTGGGCTGCTTTGTGGCTTTGAAGTCCAGCCCTGAGCTGTAGAGTCAGAAGGAGCAGCCTCAATTCGAGCTCTGCAACTCAGCCTGGTGAGGGCTGCTAGGTTACCCCACTCTATTTGTATGTGGGCTTAGTGAGCACTGCTGTGTGATGCAATGTCAGTTTCACTCTATGTGTGCTTCCTGAGTGCTGTGCCTCTTTTTTCTCTTTCTTTGGCAAAATGATGCAGTTTCCTGCAGGTGTCTGCTTGGATTCTGTGTGGAAACTTTAGTCCATTTTGAATATACATCAGTTTGTAAGAGGATTAAAAACAGCTGCATAATGATCTTTAAATTCTTCTTGTGTCAGAATAGCTGTGATATGTTGTGACACTGACATGAGATCTTCAGGAGTGTTCTGTGGTGGTTGACACTGGCAGGTTTACATCTTAACATCAGAGGCTTCATAAAATGCAACCTTCAGAGTTTGAGTTAACAAAATAATCAAACATTATAGAATGCTTCATGTTGACCAATCTTGACGCGATATATATATCCTTTCATCCTCTGAAGATGGCATCTCTATTTTTAAAACACAGGAGCAATTTTTAAGAATATATGATAAATATCTGAGCAAAGTCAATCGTGTGCAGTAAAAGACAGATAAACCAGTTTATAAAGAAAAAAACTCAGATTCTGAAGGTTTTCTAATTGAAAGTTCAGGTAACTACAGGGTTCCCTTATCTCCACTCTGAGCTCTCTGTGTGAACAAAGTAAAGTTGTTTTCGGTGCTCTTTAAGTAGAAACTTGTCACAGCTAAATGTTCAGAAATTCAAACAACCATTTTTATTCAACAGGAAGAAGTGAGGAATTTGATAATGAGCCTGCAGATCGCAATGAGATAAAGGCTTCCAGGGGTTTTTAAACACTTAACATAACATTACCATAAACTGTCGAAAAGCTTCCGGCAAGCTGAAATGAAATGGTTTTAGATGCGTGGTTTGAGCTTTTTCATGTCCTTCATGTGCCTTATTTGCCTCATATTTAGAGATGACTTGGACCTTGCTGTAGGAATATCATCTCCCATGCAAACACTATAATGCTAAGGTGATAAAACATCAGGAAGTGTGTTGCTGTGTGCTGCATGTACTCAGCTCCGCAGCTAACACCTGGTTGTGACTGTAGCATAAAATTGTGTCTGTGGTCCTGTATAGCCTGCCTCCTTATCTGGATGGCCGCTGAAGCTGCGGCTGCACTCCCAGGCAGTGGAAACGGATTATTACACCCATAAAAGGAGGCACTTTAATAGCTTCTTAGATTTCCTCTGATGTGTTCATATGGCTGTGCTACTATAAACCATCGCCTTCATCTGCTCCTCTGACCCCCCCTCTACTAGCATCGATGACCCGTTGACCTCTTGCTAACCTTGGCTTGCCATGCGTGTTAAAGTGCTGCCATTTGTTTGAGTCCGTGATTGACGCGGCGTTTGTGAATGTGTGCTTCATGTTGTGCCGGGCTGTGTGCACTTGCATGTGCGTTTGCACTGTATTTCAAACGCACCATGCCATATTGACCTCTTCAGCCACACAAGTGGTGCACTTGAACCCAAGACCTGTCAGATTACAGAAAGCTGGACACGCTGTATGGGGATGAAATGAGCCTTTCCAGGTTGATATAAGAAAAATGTCTCTGTCCTGTAATGTAAGATTTAAACAGCTTTTCTATAAGATGCTGTGCCACCTGGATGACAGACACCACTGTCAACTCTTGGCTCTGCCTACATGCGTGGCAGAATGGGACCTGAACTCATTACCGATTCTAAGCCCTATCTGCAAGCACTGATGTTAAAGGTAGATATGGGGGAAGAATGAATATCATTTTCTTTCTTTTTTTTCATTTCCCATGTACCTCCTTCCCCTTTTCATCCTGATGTAATTTGAAGCGCTTGAATGATCATAGACCTAGCCATCACCAAATCTGAAAAGACACGTTTAGGTGCCCTAAGGCAAAAGACGAGAATCTATTTTCACTGCACTCAAGGTCTGTGAATCCTGAGCTGAGTATAGCTGCTTAATATAAAACAAGGGACATGCATTAATTCAGCAGCAGCACCGATTTTGCAAAGCTGCAAAATATGCAAAGTTAATTTATATATTTATTTTTTTTCTTATTGTTGCCTCTCTGTGTAACAAATTCATCCCCTGCAGTTGTTTATCTGCTTACCAGGTAACACAAAATAAGGAGCTAATTCTAATTTGTACTCCAACATCACACTTCTTTCCTGCAGTCTGTGTCCATTTAAAAGAAATACACTCCATCTAATCCTGATTGTAGGCTTTGTTTTGGAGCAGGGTGCAGCAGCAAATTCTGCACTGAGCAGGCAAATCATCGGGCTGTGCTCCTTTACCCTTCATGTGGTTACACACTGGGACACAAGGCTGAGTGATGCGTGGTTCATATTTAATGGCAGCCTTCGGTTCAGCAGGCTAAGTGATGCAAAGCAAGGTGCTGTGACTTTGGGGTGTGAGAAAGTGTTAGAGGACACAGCTCTTGGACCACTCCTTATTATGTACCCTATTGATTTGTTTGATTAGATGAGTGGCAGGCAGCAAACAAAACACCTCCCCTGCATGCACTTTCTTCCTCTTCCAACCAATTTCATTTTCTCTGTATCTAAATGACACATAAAAAAAACACATTTTCTTTTCACTTATATCTTCAGTTGAAATCTTACAACTGAGACCAATGCATGCAGATCTACTTCCTCCTCTTCTCTTCCACTACCGCCATTCTCTCATTACATTCAGTGCACAGCATGGACACCGATCAATGGCATGCCAGCCCCTTAACAAGCCACACCACTTCCTTACCTTCTCTAATGCAAATCAGGATATTGGCTACAAATCTCCTATCAAGTGAGTGCCTATTTAATGGAGTAGGTGGCTGCTGGGGGCTGTGCCATTCCACAGTGCAAAAGCAGTCATATATACTGTTGGTACAGGTTGAGTTGCCTCTAATGAACGCCTAAAGAGACTGGAGAAAGATCTGGAGAAAGGACAGGGAGGAGGTCAGTAACAAGTGATGTAACTACTAGAGCAAAGAGAAAAAAAAACGACTGAGACTGTGCGTGAATGAGGTCAGACGGAAGAAAACGGACGATGCTTAAGTATTGTTAATCCTATGAAGAAAGGATGTTCGACTCACAAGTTGGAGGAAAACAAAAGGAAAGTCAACTAGAAGCGTTGTGAATCATAGTGTAGGCAGTTAAATAGCTCTATGGACACACTGCTGTTACTTTTGTTGGTTCGGCAGCCATTGTTGCTAAACCAATCAATGCTGCATATTTAAGCTCATGTTGTCAGTGTAATACATCGGTATTTTTCTTGTGTGGGATAATGAGACACAGAAGAATGGAGGAGCAGTGAAAGATACCAAAAGGGTGGGGTGGTGGTGGGGGGTTTGAAAACATGACAGCACTCTGCTCTGTAACTATCTCGCATGGACTTGCACAGTATGTGGCACAGCTCACATGGACAGCAGGGGAAATGAGCACCAGCAGACCAAAAATAAAACCATCAATAAGTCTGAGATGGACAACATTTATAGCACTAAAGATGCATCATGCCTGATGGGTTTTTGGACTTTTTCTGTCCTTTCAAGTTGCACAGCTAATGTTTTTGCATTGTTGCAGTAGTGTGCTTGTGCTTGGTTTTTTTTTTTTGGAAGAGAAAGACATACCAGTTAGAGCATGCAGACTTGTGGCAAAACTTTTAGAGATGCTACTGTCACACTACAGTACAACCAAATTGTGTCCATCTATAGTGAAACAAATATTACAGCAGGAAAAAAAAAACAAAACAATCACACACAGTTGAGTTAATCCCCATCATCTGCATTTCCCTAACTCTAAGGGAAGAATGCCCTCCTAGTAGTAATGTACACATACACAGTGTAAGAAGATTTGTGTGCAATGTCTGTATGTGTTTATGCTTCACTGACACCGAGGGGGAGGGGGGGTGGGGGGGTGGGGGGGTGGGGTGGGGTAAGGAGAAGGGATTTGCCCTGTAAAAATGACACATGAGAGCCAGAAACAGGAAGAGCTTTGGGGGGATGCTGCTATGATACACACTGTTGACATGCAGCCCAAGTGTCTCAACATCGTGTCACACATGTTTCTACAGCCGATTTAGAGACGGGCAGGAAGCGCAATCTGGGTCAGTTCATTACCAACATCTGGAAGGGGAGCAAGAGCTGCTTTACAGATATAGGCAAGATGGCTTTTGGACAGACCAAGAAGGCAAAGGCAATTCAGCTGGGTCTTAATTAAAAGTAAGCACTGGGTTGGGTAGTGTTGGAAACGAGATTGTAGAGTCTAAATGTGGGGAATGAACTTTAGAATATATGGGAAATATCTCACATCCTCTACCCCCACAAAACAGCTGATGGTACATCCCTTTTCATGGCATGGGGAAAATTACCCTGTAGAGCAGGACAAGGGTTTTTTTCATTATGCTGGCATCTAATCCCAAGCTCTTTACCATCTGAGTGCCTAATTGTGGTTAGCCTGTAATCCCTTTGTCTGGAGTCACGGCAAGGCAACAAACCATATGAAAGATGCGTCCTGAAACAGCAAGCACGGATCTGGAATCAGTTGTTTTCCCTGCTGTTCTGCTTCTAATCTGAATCAATCACTGACATCGAAATCCACAAAATTGACAAAAGGGGAGCAGCAGCAAAAAGAAATGTGTCGTTTTTACTTTTGCTTCTTGCTAGGGTGAAGGCGAGGTTAGGGTAGACTCACTGCCCATGGTTTTGTGTGCTGTTAAAGAGACTATAAGAATGTCAGACAAGCTGTCGTCAAAATTAATTTCGCTGACACAACAATATCCGAGCTCAGAATGATTCATTAAATGAGAAGCATGCATTGTTACCTTAAGGCTTAACACTTTTAAACCAAAAGTAATCACAATGCAAAACCAAGTTTAATTTAAGGAAAAGTAGGGAATTAAATCTGTGCATGCAAAACTGTGTTGACAAAAGATGGCTGCCAGGCGAAGGAAGCAGATGTTTTATCTCTGCATCACTGATGGACCTCAGTGCTTCCTTGAGGAGCAGAAACAGCCAATCGGTCCATCTACACATGTCTGCCATTAGCAGTTCAAGGTTCTTGCAGGCAGATGACTGGATAGAAATGCCATCTGATTGGACAGCACATGATATAGAGACAGATAAAAACAGAGCAAGATTTCAGTCAGCATCCCATTCAGGATGAGATCAATACCTCTCTGGTAACAGGGATCGTCAAATTAAATTTAAGTTGTTAGAAATGATTACTAGTAGTCACACAAAATGGCCTGCCTCCATGATGGGTGGGGGTGAAATTGAGCATGGGGAGCGAGTCACCCAGGGCACAAGTGATCGACTGGGCCCAGGCTGAAGGAATCGATACCACCGAGGGCAAGAATTTGATATGCCTCCCTGATAAGTCTTTGTCTTTTGGGCTCTTGTATAATAGAGCGCAGATAATATTTCCAGCCAAACACACACACACAAACACACAGATACCATACAGACCTAAATATACAGAGAGGCAGGCAGCCATGCGCACATACTAAACCCAAACATTTATCCAAACACAAAAAAAGCACACTACACATTCTGCAGGGACATTCAATCTTCCTCAGATTCAATATGTCTCAGGTCTTCAGGCAGAACCCAAGAAGTCCAGGGAAAAATACACATCTGCCAAAAAAGAGCCTGAAAAATGCCTTTTCTGTCCCAAACTATCAATTTTAGAGCTTCCTCTTTTCTGCTGTGTGGAGTGTTTCACAGGACCAAGGTGAGATTCCTCTCTGACTGCAAGTTTGCAATCGTGCAATCACTGGTTCCACTAATTTTCTTTGTGCAAATGACAACTTGATAGAAAATATTTATATGTTAAAAAAAAAACACAAAACACTTTTGGTATCTCAACAGGGATTAGAGACAAAGTTGTTAAATGTTTTCTGTATTTTAATGTTAACTGAACATTTGGAGCCTTTAATGATGACGTTTCCTTACTATTGCACAATTGTACTGTCGGCAATGTATTGTGTAATGTGTATTAGACAACTTTAGGTCCTTTAAATTGTGAGATAACTGTTGAAGAGCAGAGAGAAAAAGAAGCTTCTCCAGTGTGTATAAGTATCACTGCAGCCAGAATATCTCAATGAGATGGCCTCAAGTCGAGCTAACAGTCTATTGGTTAAAACAAGTCAATTATTGACTCCAGAGAGTGACACCTCCAGTATAAGCCAAACTTGTGTGTATTTACTTCTCTCAATAAATGCAAAGGTGATGGTGCATTATGTTTCATGCATACATAATGCCAATCTGACTCTTCTCTTCATAAACTGAGCCTGTACCACTGCAGCACGGGGATTATTTTTGCTATTGATTGATCTCAGTTGACCAAAAATGTGAGAGAACATATTTAGCATTGACACTATTTTTCATATTGGCTGTGATTCAAAGACTTGTACTCAAGCTTTAAAACTGAACCCACACAGAGCAAGATCACCATTGCTAGTGACCAATAAACTCTTGTGCCACAATAGTGGAATTAAATAGAATTAAGGTGCTTTGCAGCTGAGAATGTCAGATGATTATTATGACAATATAGAAAGGTGCTCCTAAAAAGAAAAAAAATATTTTATTTAATGCTCCATCTTCCTCAGCTGTCAATGCTTACATAATTTGTGGGTGTGTTAAAAAAAAAAAAAAACATCATTCAAAAAAAAGGCATAGCGATTCTAATCAGACCTGACCTTTTTTTCAGGGATTTTAGTTGGGATATAAAAGAACTGTTAGAATTAATTCTGTTTCACATGTCAAGGCAAAATATTCACTATTTGGATGGGACACTGGGATTTGATGGACACCCACATTCATTTGAGCTGGAGAATACAGAATAAGAGTTACTATAAATTATAGAGAGGACAAGAAGAGAGCGGAGGAACAGTCAGAGGTGAGTGAACTTTGGTGAATAAAATTCCCTCCACTCAGACAAGTCTGTCTACTCTTACGGCAGCATTTTTCACTGGAAACAGGTTCTTTAGTATTGAATTTTCTTTTCCTGTTTGACTGTCAGCCATCTTGCTCATACGCACATGAGTATTTACATTCTTTTGTGCACAGCTCTCAAAAACATTAGCATGTCCTACTCTCCCAAAGGAAGTCTGTGAAAGCTTTGCAAAAATGAGACATTGTGTTGCCACTCTTTGGAAAAGTGTAAAAATGAACCACTGGTTGCTTTTAGAAAGCTGTGCTTAACAGCATGTACTCCATCTCCGTAGCGTCATTTCACTCTTCCCATGCCAGCTACTTCTCACTCATGTATAGACTTCTGTTGTTTAGCAATATTTTTGCTCCCATGAGATTTCAGAGTGCAACACTTCCTTTAGTGAGACTTCAGTAGAGATCCTTTCCATACTGTTGTCAGACACTTATAGAAACAATGTCAGCTTGTCACTTCTGGATAGGAAGCATTTGCTGTGTAACATTGTCCTGTGTTATCATATTACAGATGTATATTTAATATGATTCAGATTGCAACGTTTTGTGCTTTGCAGCCTGCAAATTCAAACATTGCTTTGCTAAAAAATGTCAACAGCACATTGATTATTTAGGTGCCTAGCAATACATTTCAAACCCTTTAAGGAATCCTGATGTTAATACTCACCCAGTCTTGGCAAAGTTGGTCCAGTAAGTCATGACTACAGCACTAAGCATGACATCGTTCTTGGAGAAGTTGCAGGGGAAAAGGTCAGTGGGACCAATCATAGGAATTCCAAAGACATAGGGCACCTCGTCGCCATGGGCGGCATCTGACCACGCGGGCTTCATCATGCTCTGGCAGTGGTGATAAAAGGCGTAAAAGTAGGTGGGTGAGCCATAGCGAGCGTGGAGGTCAGCAGTCACCACTGATGGCTCCACCCACTGATGGTCGGTAAAGAGAGCGACCAGTGTTTTCCGCCTGGTCTCTGGATTGTCCCTGTCTGCCCAGTCCGTGTACATAAACTTAATGGTCTCCCTCAGTGTGTCCTTTCCTTCTGGGTACCCGTACAGACTGTCCACAAAATCAGACACAGAGAAATCAAAGTCGTTCCCAGACACACCGTCCTCCGAATCCACCACGTTCTCCACAAACCGCAGCCCCTCGCCCTGGTTGACCCCCAGCATGATATCATAGTTCAGGAACTCGCCCTGCTCCATTAGAATCTCAGGGTCATCGGGAATAACATCGCCATCAATTACAGGTCCAAAGGCCACATGGTACCTCGCAGGCTGAATGTCCTGCTCCACCAGCTCCCTGGAGTTCTTCTTCCTCAGACAGTCCACCATGTCAGACGTGTCCAGGACATTACAGCCCACCTTCTCCGCCAGGAGACGTGTATATTTGACCGGCTGGTAGTTCACGGCCCAGCTGGAGAGGGCTGAACCACTCTGAATGATAGCTCGGTGAAACAGACCTGCATGAGGACACAGAAAGAAAAGATGTTTAATGTGTCACCATTAAGGACAATAATTCAGTTATAAACTATATTACATGATAGTTGTTAATTTTGTTGCTGCCATGATCAAAAGTGGGCTGTCAGCTACACAGGAGATAAGAATAACAAAGGCCAGACAGAACAAGTCCTTCTTGCTACACAGAACAATAATGGAATCATTGCTGTGATAATGAATGTGCAGATGGCCTGGTCTCACAGACAGCTCCCAGACAGTGGGGGGATTCAGCACTGCTTTTTCATCCTCTCCTCCTCCATCCTTGGCTATATGCTCGGCTGGAAATAATATTGTATATTTTAGGAGCAGATGCTGCCACTTTGGGTCAGTACTCTTTGTTACAAACAGAGCAATGCATCAAAACTGAGAAACCAATCTATGCCATGAAATATATTAAGTCCTCCTCTTGTATGAAATGCACCACAGTTTGATTTAAGCCTTCCCTCATGGTAATAATGCACTTTTCAAGGTGGCTTAGATTGGATGAACCTCAAACATTGCAATTATAGACACAGTGCCTCTCTATCAGTTATGCCTTACATAAGTTAAAAGTCATTTTTCACCTGAAAGATCACAAAATTCTACAGCAGTTAGGGGGTGGATTGCTATAAATAATATTAGACTCCTACTCCTTACATTTACAGAAGGAACTGAGCCGCACAGTTTCATCTAGCAACATGATAGAGCGTGGTGGCTTACAAAAGGCCAGACTGAACAGAAGACTATGGTCTACTGCTGGTATATCATATAAAAATAGATATCTATCTTATCAGATCTAAGAATCAGCAGAACATGCCTTTTGCGATACTACATATTGATTTGTTGTTTGTGTGTGAGTGGACTTTTAAAGGGAGTGGGGTTCAAAAACCATGACACACAAATCCACAGTATAATGGGGTGAACCAGAGAATAAAATTACATTTTAGTTGTAGTGCAGTATTAAAAGATGTCCCAAATGAATTTTCACAAGGTCCACATCCAGAACAACAAACATGATTCCATTAGAAATAATTAAATTGTGTATCCTTTGAAAAAATCTCTCCTCACAGACAAAAAAGTGAAAGGGGCATGACATCTTCTCTGTCTCGGGTAGCCCTCCTCACATCGCTGCCAGCGCCTGGTTTTCCCTGCCTCCACTCATCTGTTCTTCTGATATGCTTTTTCAAATGAACAAGTTGTATTTTACTATTTTACTGATCTCAGAAAAAAAAATCTGAGGCAAAGCTTTGACCATTTGACCATGCTGCTTTATTACTTGTGGCACTATTACAGGCAGAGTCGAGGAATACCGCTGAACTCATAATACTTAAACCCCTGGTAGATGAAAAATCTCCAAAAATGCCACCATAAAGAGAAAAAAAAATGTAATGAAATGAGCCAACATTGCAACGACAAAGCTGGCAGACTAACATACAGGCGTGGAGACTCAGTGATATTGCGTCAGTGTGGGTGGCTGTGTTGAGATCTTTGCGTTTATGAGGTAAACAGCTGACTTACGTGCCAAATATATCACTTTGGTAATCTTAATCAGAGGCGGCAGGGGGCTTATTTCTTCTTGGCGAAGACAAAGTGTTTATTTACAGAGCTATTTGCATTTATTTGTTCACTAGAAGGAAGTATAATTAATGAGTTTGAGTGAGAAAGCAGATATTTCTGTGATAAGGTTTTTTTTTTAATGATTTTGAACAATGCTGTTTGGATGTGAATACGGCTTCGGATGGATTTCTCCACATTTTGATTTGTCCTCTGCATCATGTACTTCATGGATGAGACCATCAGGCTTTCTCAGTGACCCTGCCTCAGCACTGCCCTTTGAGCTGTCCTGTGGATGTGCATCTCAGCAGGACAGCAGCCTGGGCCATGTCCCAGGGAGCGGAAGCAGATGTCGAGAGTTTCACCCACTTGAAAGCATTAAAGAGGCAGAAGCAAGATGAAAGATGGCCGCTCGGAGGCAGAGAGGGAGGGCTGGGGCTTAATCCTGCCATCCCTCCCCTCTCTTCCTCTTCTCTCCTCCCCCTCTCCTCCCAATGCTCTTTAGTGGTATTGCCTCTTTTCACTACCCAACTCAGATTTCAGTGTGCAAACAGAGGCAGCGATGGCACAGGGAGCCTGTCCTGAATCCAAATGCCTGCCAGGGATGTCACAGCCACTTTCGGAACGTCTTTGATCCAAAGTTGTTGCAGGAAAAACGACTTCCAGCAGAGAAGTTTCTGTGATTGCGGAGTCAATTTGACAGACGTATGCACGTCAAATCTGTTTTTTTATAATTGCAGACAGCTCCTTGAATGTGACAGCCTGGTTGTGTGTCCACCTGCATCCAAACCAGGAACGGCCAGCTGAGGAGGAGGATGCAGCCGGGTTGACACCACTATATTTATTTCTCCTTTGGCTGATGAAAGAGCAGAAGAGTGACTGAGGTTTTACTATTGTTTGTTGAGAAACATATAAATCCAGCACACATGAGCTGTCAGCGGACCAATAAATATGTATTAGTGCTGCATGTGATGAGCCCCACTGCGAATAGAAGCTCACTGGGGAAGGTCAGAGAGAAGGGAATGAAGAGCACAAGCTTTATCACCCACTGAGGGAATCCACTAATTATCCACACTGGGAGGTGTATATGTCTATGAGTGCATGCGTGTGCACACATATCCCAGCCGACTTTGATTGATAAGTCACAGAGATGATGAATAGACCGACAGACGGGCATCACCATGATGGAGGTTAACTATTTCTGACACTTTATAGTTTAACTCTGACATCTATGTTGAGAATGAGTCTTCACTCAATATCTAGATAAATTAAACAGCGAGGGCTCAACCCAAAAACCATCAACATGTGTGTCACATTCATATCCGGAGTATTTTATTTGGTAAAAGCAACAGATAGCCCTATCATTATCTGCCTGTGTTTGACATGTGAGAACCCGACACCCGAACTGTGAGCAGATCCATCAAACTGCAGCGTTGCAGGCAGATTGAGGTCACACTGAATTATGACTAGAGCTCCAAGGTAATCGCTCATTGGGCCCCTGTTTAAATGCTGCTGCCTCGTTCTGCAGCCGCCTCTGCGCTGTGGTTTGCTGACCTCGACCGCGCTGCCCCCTCACTAGACACACGCTAAATGGGCATGTGGTTGAAGGGCTGGATTGGCGGTTTGGCTCGTGGAAATAATTCACAGTTTATAGGAAAAAAAAAGCTTGACCTTGGGGATGGGACAACCGCTGCATTGGTTAAAGAGACACATGCACGTTTATACACCTAGAAGCAAAGACAAACATGTGTAGGCCTTTTTTGTATTTACAACAGCAGTAGACATATGGATTAACTGCTGATACTAATTAGCCAGCAATGTTGCATCACTTGGGAGTGAGTTAAATGATGTAGCATCAACTGCATGGGCTCGTGTCAAGGTTCAATCTTTGCTAATGGACAAGAATGTTCTGTTAGCAATGGTGGCAGTTAGCACCATTAATGATTGTTCTTTATAATGTAGAACAGCTGGCAAAATTCACTGAAGCATCAGGGATGGGGTTTTATCAGTCTGGCTTTGCTGTATATGTGACTGTAAAATTCATTGTGCAAACCCACCACAGAGACACATCAACATTAAAGCAACGGCCATAAGATCACCTTGAAAGTTTGGATTGACCGAGTTTCATTTTATGAGTTGTTCATTTTCCTAACAATATTCCATATTACTTTTATAGCTAACAGGGGAAAAAATGTAAAGCAGCAGAATCTTTAAAAAATTCTTTCCATGCACATAAAAGCCATCGCAAGAGAGAAATAACGTGGCCACAGGGACATGTGTTTTTCTTTTTTTTCCCTCTCACCCACAACTACTCCATCTTTTTTTCCTCGCCTTCAATCTCTTCCTCTGCTCTGTTTTTCTCACTCTCTATCGAATTCTCCCCGTCTCCTTTTCCGAAGGGCCATGCTGAGTCCCTCCCTGCTGATTATTAGACATAAGCCTGCGTTCAGCGGAGCTTGAATCCTCTGAGCCATCTTACCTCCACCATCTCTTCACTGTAAGCAAATCTCCACAGACCCGTGGACTATGCAGAGCCCCCTCGGTTACAAACATTTCTCTCTGTCTACCAGCAAACTAGGCTAGCACTCAGTTGGACATACTCAATAAGTGTTACACTGCCTCTCTCGCTTTATTTCACCAAAGCTGAAAATTTTCCATCTCTTCCAGGACTGTTTCCTTCTTAACTATCATCTCCTTCCAGGAATGCACAGTGTTGTAGTTTCACTCAATTAGGGGGATATATGAAGTGCTTTAATCCCATGTGAAAATTTCAAAGCCAGCAGAGATACAAATACTTATGAAATTTGCCTAATTGTGTATCCTTGGCTACTTGCAGTCTTGTAACAGAGGGTTACAGCTGCTGTCTCCATAGCTACAGCCTACAGGCTGCATCTACTTAAACACAAGTGCCGCTGGTCTGATCATGCATTAGTCCACGGGTAATTTCACATTGGTCTGGCAGCCCTGGAACAACACCTACATTGTTTTTCTCTTCCATTAAAATTCCCACCTAACACAGAGCTTGTCAACTTCAAAGTGATGCTGATGGAATCAGCAAAAAGGCATGCTGCAGACTTCTAAGGAAGTGTCATTGAACGTACTGTAGTCTCAGGATTCCTTCAAGCTTAAGGGAGTTAGTGCACCTTCAAACACATATACATCCTAAAAAAGTGCACTGGTATTAATCGAGGAATAAATTATGTTTAGATGGTAAAAATGGTGAAAAGTCATAAAATGGCCAAAGAAATTGATACACTATGTTTTTTTTCTGCTCTTGAATGTCTGCTCCTATTATTAGTACCTAACTTCATGATTTAATCTGGAAACATTCCACAACAGTTTGTACAACAGGACAGCTGCCAAAGAAAATCCATCTTCTTTCAAGAAACAGTTCTGTTTTGCACCGATCACACCCAAATGTGAGCTGTTGCCGACGTCGTAGAAAACCTACAGCCTGTCTAACATCCCCGGAGGTGTTGCAGCAATATTTAAGTGAGAAGCAGTGGGGTTTGAAACACAGGGACTGCCCTGCTTGTATTTCATCGTGTCCATAAACAGACAGTGTCTGAGGGGCCAGGGTTTTCATCTATCAGTGTGAGACATGCTTCATGCCAGCCCTATATAATGTTGTTTGAAGCTGTTGGTCTTCTGCTGTAGCCTCTGTAGAGACTGCCTGCTTGCCTGCGGGCTATGGCTTAGGCCAGATAAAGAGTTTGATCCATGAGGGTGGATGGTTGGAAGAGGGGGGGAATGGAAAAGCAGAACAGAGGAGGAAGGGAAAGGAAAAAGAGAAGGGGGGAAGATGAAGGCATTAGAAAAGAGCGGGCAGGGGAGGGGGGAGAGAGGAGAGAAGGATAAAAATGACCCCATTGACAAGCTGTACCCAGGTTTTAGAATCGATGAGCATCTGAGCCCGGTGAGTGTGATATCTCCTACTAATCACGAAGTGACACCCACTGGTCAATATCGCCCACTCCAGGCCTCATCATCACACGCTGACCTCCCTCTGGCTCTATGCACAGCGCTACAAGGCTAGTCCTCCTCCTTGAACTCATCAATCTGACTGCTATATAGGCATGTGCACCACACCTGAATCACACAGCATTTTTAGCCTAATTCTCAGAATTGAACTTGGCCTGGGATTGGCGTGGGTGGGGCTTACTGAATCAGGACATTTCAGATTAGTATGTGTGTGTTGTCATTCGTAGCAAAGCAGGTTAAGCTGGAATTTTCAAATATACTTCTTTGTCACTGTACAAACTTTTTGTTACCTCTGTCTTGTATTGTGCTATGTGACAAATTGGATCTGGCATTCTCAGACGGATAATGCTGCCATTTACTTGAGCATCCCATGTGATTAAGTTATGGAGTCCACCCAGAGAAGCATAAGCATTAATACACATGTACCCACTCGCTTACTACCGGCTAAATAACATCTCTTATGCCTCTTAAATGAAGGTAAGGTCAGCTTTTAAGCTCGTTGCTGTAGTTGCCAGAAGCCAGAAGAGCATGTGGGAATGTGTTTAATGGATGAAGCACTCAAAGCATGAATGCTTTCTCTTTCTTTTCTTTTCTTTTTTTAGCTGACATTTTCTAAAAAATACAATTTATGCAACATTCTCAGTATAATCAACAAACTGAAAGTTTTACAAAGGAAGAATGAAGTTACTCAGCTGTTTATCATTTATGATCTAATTTTCATTCTTAACCAAATACACAACCTTTGTACAACCAATATACTTTTAGTTGTTTCCGGCCCTTTAAGGATCTTAAATGTGCATTTTCATAACAACATGTGTATGCATGCATTCACACCGAATTGATTTCCTCCTGTTTCTCTTCTTTCAACCACCCTGCCATACCAGATAGAAACAGAGAGCCTGCATGGTGAATTTTTCCATTTGCACTCATGCATGTCTCACAAACGCTTCAGCCTCTGAAAAGCAGAGAACGCTGTCTCTGTGCCCTTCTAGTGCAAGCTCTCTTTTTGCTACTGTGTTTCAGGTGATGTTCACTGAGCTCACTCCCCACCGTTGCAGCGCTCAGATTAGCCGATAGCTGTGTACACACAACAATAACACACTCTGTCAGCGAGGCTTGACTGGCCGTCGATGTGAAAACATGGAGAATAATGAGTTATTACAGGGTTATCTGCGTGTATCTCCATGTCATGACTGTGTAAGCGGCTCTGCTAATCTCATTAGATGAGACAAGTTGTTAAAGATGTTTTCTGATTTCCCCCCTCTCTTCTCCTACTGTGTCCACAAATAGATTTCAGATCAGTGTGGTGAGAGGAAATGATTAGTGCTTTTAGCTCCCACAGAAAGCAGTTTTCACTGGAGAATTGTGCATGCGTCTGCTGTTAAGTGGCAGAAAACACCTGAATCCTGTTGTTTCTAAATATATGTGCCATAGTTTGCACCCCATCTGCACAGTATACCAGCTCTAAAGCATGGTTCATTTACAGTGATGTAATATACAAAGTACTTGCCCTTTTAATTCCACTGCAATTATGCCCTCAGACCCACATCAACAACATATGACTTATCACTTGTCATTTTTTATTTCATTAAAACTATGCCAAAATGCAGAAGAAGGGTGTAAAAAAAGCAAGCACAAAATGATGCAACAGCTTATACGTAGGACCAACAAGCGATAGCTTGAAGTCATTTTTCTCAGCTTGATCTTATCAGTCTCTCACATGGTTGTGGAGGAATTTTGTCCCACTCTCCTGTACAATATCCCTTCAGTTCCTTGACATCTGTGGGCAATCGTTTATGCACAGTTATCTTGGTCCTCACATGGGAGTCTGGCTCTAATCCTCAAAGGCCACCTTCTTGGAGGTTTTTAATGTTTCATTTCTCTAACAAACCTGACTCAAATTAATGATTCATTGTGCACAACTTCTTAGACTGTTGAGTCACGTGAGTCTGGGAAACAACACCTGCAGGATAGAGCCCTCAAGGACTGACTTTGGACACCCCTACAGCATTTTACTTAGATTGGGACTGACTGGACAACAGCAACATCTTGACTTTTCCTTGGCAGCCTTTCTGTTGTAGATTTGCTGCTGTCTTTGAGATCATTGTCCTAAAGCATGACCCAGTTTTGGCCAGCTTTAGCTATTGAACAGATGGCCTCACATTTGACTCGAGAATACTTTAGTATTAAGAGAAGTTTACAGTCAACCCAATGGCTACAACATGTCCAGGTCATATATCTACAAAACAAGCTTAAATGATCACTACTCCAGCAGTGAACTGTACATTGTGACCAAACATATCAACTGTGATCTTTTCTGTCCATTTAAACATATCATGCAGATAAACCACCTTAACCCTTTCATGTATGAATTACTAAGACCACATGTTTTTTTGCATACAGTAATTTACTTCCATAGGCATATACAGTGATGCTTTTTTATTTCTTAATTATATTTTACACTTTATTTATTTAATGTATTTTTATATTCTATTCAAAATTATTAATTGAATGTGATTTTCATATTTCTATGATATAAATATTCTATGAAAATATGGCTGTATCATGTTCTTTTTACTGTTTATCACAAAAAAGTTTGACTATTGCAATGTATGTATGTACATATAAATATTTATTCTAAGTGACACTGTATTGCATGATTCACCGATGTCCCCCTGAAGCGGCAAAATACCAAATTTTCCATCCCCACCCATGAATATACTGGAAAACAGCTGTCAGATAGGTATCCACTGTAGTGGACACTATGCACTAAAGGGTTAAAGAAGCATATGTAAAATATTTTTTGCCAAAGGAGGATCAAAGATATATGTCAGACAAGACAATTGGGCCATGAAATGCAAAAGGATGAGAAGCTTCTTCTGTTGTCGACATCTGGCTTTTGACAACCAGATGGGATGGCTGAAACTCATTTTGGGGCCAGGAAAAGCCACTGAGAGGGCACAGTTGCATTTGTGACAGACAAATTATCATAAGGGTAAATCCCCCTGCGAGAAGAGTGACAGACAAAGAGATAGAGAGACCCTGATTTGCACAGTAAAACCCCAAGACTTGCAGAAATAAATTAGCTGTGGAGGCATGGAAGTGAAATTGAGATGGATATGCACAGCTCATCTCAAAGCATCTCAAATGGGGGTGATGCCCTTTGCTTAAAGCCATCTGAGCAAAAAAACAAACAAACAAACAAACAAACAAACAAAACAAAGCAAAAAAACAAAGCAAAAGTCAATAACCAAAAAAAAATCCCTAATCTGTTTCTAGCATGAGTACAAACACTACGCATGATGTTCAAGCACAAAGTGGTAAAATATGTTAGCCTTGTTACATATGTGCATCCTCTAAACATCCTTTGTTTCTCCAGGGAAGTCAAATCCTTCTCTAGCTTACACAGATAATACCATAGTCATGTACTATTCAACCCACACACATAAATACTGTAAGACTGCAGTACACACACTCAAACGCACACATAAAGAGTTCAGGAAGCTCATTAGCCACCACACACAGAGCAGCTAGTGTAACCCTTTTTCTACTGCTAACATCAACAGCTCTTTTAATCTACACCATCATTAATGATCCAGAACTAGATGACACTTTTGGAAACAAAAAAGTGCTGAATGAATAAACAACAACAACGAAATGGCCAAGGATGTGCAGCAATTCCTGCTCCTCTTGAAGAATCACAGTGTTATTCTGATTAGACAGACTCCGCCTATTATGAGTGTCTTTTAGGGTCAGTGGTCACACCAGCAGTGGCGTCCGAGCTGATTAACTATAATGCCATGCATAAATGTGCCAGGTTGGGTGCTGGCTCCAGCGGCGTAAACATATTCTTCTAGCTGTGCCTATGTCACTGTGTGTGTTCCTCTCTCACATCTGACACCACTCTTTCCTGCTCTACCGATTGTGCCAGTAGCCCCTGCAGCCAGGAGCCACACAGGCTTTGTTTAATTCAAGCCGGCACATCATGCAAACAGACAAAAATAGGAGGGATATGAGTCCCCTTCTCTTTTCCCCTCGTACTCATTCTCAGGCTGACATTAAAGACTGAGAGCAAAACTGAAGTTTGGGGAATGGGACGCCATACCGAATGTGATCCCAGCACCTGACTGTGGAATTACCTGCCCCGGGGACAGCAGCTGGGGTGGTACATTTATTGAGTCTGTGCGCTTGTACACTTTTACAGTATGTGTGTGTACACCTTGTTTAGTGTGGGAGCAGTCCATATGCGATGTGTTGAGAGAAACACAGTGGAGACACAGCAACACTGTCAAAACAGCCCATCCCCGGAGAGCACTGTGTCCTCCTTCCCCGCCTCATGTTTCATACTGTAAAGTCCCATTGAGTCAATTACTGTGACAGACTCTTTAGCCACCGTGTCCACTTACAGTAAGTGGACGTTAAGACAATTGGGTTATGACATGTTCTGTTGTAAAAATGGTTTGGAAAAGTTCCACTGGCAGCTGCGGCTCGTCTCCAACAAATCAAGTCAACTGGAAATCCCGACAATTGAGAGCTATTTGTGCTGCCTATCTGAACTCAGCATTCAACCACCGAGAATCAATCGGCTGCAAAAACCAATCTAGATCAATCCAATGAAATGTTTTCATTCTGATTACAAAATATGGTGAGTCGCTTCGAAGTTGACTTCAGTTACAGAGATTAAAAACGTGTGGACCGACAGGCTCATCAATCTGAGATCCCTCAGTTCGGGCCTCCTCTGAACAAAAGCATGCTGACGTGACGACGACGCACTTATCCGCGCTTTAATCGTGAAAATATATCTTGGCAGGACAAACAAACAGACAGACATATGGATCAAGCTGCCGTCATCTATTTTCATTGTGCTGCAGACAAAAAAGAAGAAGGAGGGAAGAAGAAAGGGAGGTCATGGGAGGATAAGAGGAGAGGACAGAAAATAAAAGCAAAAGATGATAAGACTCTCAAAGTTCCTCGGTGTGCTATCATCCCTGGAGAATATTCGAGGCAGACAGAGGCTCCTGCACAGGAAAATGACACCCCGCATGCTAACTGTGACTTTGCATTCATTGTGCAGAAGACACAAGCATCTTAATGTATTGGGTGACTCATGCAAGCGTTTCATCTCCAACAGACGCTCTTCTGAAGCTCACAAAGGCTCTGAAATGATTTCAGAGCGTGATTTGAGGGAATTAAATTTCTTAACAGCAAGATATTCATAAGCAGCAAGAGTTAGAAGACAGTAAGAGTTAGATTTGCTGAAGACAGATGTTTTCCTCTTTATGAGAGATATATTTGACTACATTGGTCATATTTGAAGTTAAGAAAACAAGAAAACCTTATTTAATACGGTCATTTATCAATGAGCTTTAAACAGTTTTACTCTTATACAAGTTGAAACCGGACTGCAGCCTGATGAAGTCCATGACTTAGGAGCATAGATGGCTTTCGGAACAGTTTGCTCAAAGCAGTTTTATTTAACTGCATTTAGTGCAGCTCCACCACCTCGCTATAGGGTCATATTGGCTCATGATGCTCTGCAACTATGAGTAAATATAAGCTTGTGTATTAGATTTTGGACCCGAGTTGAAATCTAATTTCTGCAAGCTCAGTGAGAGAGATTGCTTGCTGATACACATCCAAGGCCACATCTGGCAGGCCCTATGAAATATACATGAACTTCAGGAAATCATGATATGGCTGCAGTTCTATTATTTTCTTCAGTCCACAACAGTTGTGTTTCTTGAAGGGTGTTTGATTGTTAGGTATTTGATTCTTAGGCTGACATTTCCTTTGATATTTACCAACTTTGCAAAGATAAACCTGGTATGACATTCATCTTGCGTATCAGCATCCTCTGATCTCATTTAACAGCTGAATATTGTAATGAAAGGAAATAAAGGATGGAGATGACTTGCTTGATATTGAAAAGCGACAGTCATTGGTGAAGCGAGCTTATAACAAATTGATTCTGTCACAAGCTGTAATAGATAAGTAATTAATATATATATTTCACTGCCTCCATTAGAAGCACTAATATATTATATTAAATATCAGATGAAGAAGAAATGAAAAACAAATGACAGAAAACATCTCAATGTTTGGCACCGCGTCAGCCTCCTTTCAGGCTGTCCGACCAATTAACAAACACTATATACTGTACACTGCATTCCCCTCTCACAGCGACACTTCAGCCATTTTCAGTTTTGGCAGGACAGACAGCAATGTATTTTTACCTCCAGTCCTTTCTGTCAAGCTCTGAAAAGGCCAAATGAGTAGTGGTGGACAGTTTCTCCACCACCTCAATACCCAAAATTGTGTTGGCTGCTTACAGTGGAGTGGCGATGCAGGGAGTAAAACACAGAGTGACAGGCCGAGGTCCCGGCACAAGGGCAAAGAGCTGCGAGCTGAGCTATGGTGAGTCCTCATCCTGGCACCCTCATTCACTATTTATTCGTGTGTCTGTGCAAGTATGAGCAAGTTGTTCGTGCTTGCTGCTGTCGTTCGGTTTGCTCGCGTTGTCTGGGTCCTTGTGGGTATGCATCCATCTGCATTCTGCTGAACTTTTAGTGCTGCTCGTGCAGCTGCGTAACTGCCTCGCCGAGGTAAGAAGGGCATTCAATATACCTTTCTTTTCGCCTCAGCAGTCACACTTCAGATTATCAGTCTTTCATGTTCGAACCCGTCTGTAGGCAGCAGAGAAGAGGAAATAGAAAGGGGGGGAAAAAGCTCTTGGTCATGTAAGAGAGTGCACATTTCCTTTTCTCATGTTTTTGTCCTTCTCTCCATGGTAACGGCAGTCTCTCCACTTCCATATAGTCTTCTACAAACTCTTCTGTTGTGCCTCTTGCTGCCAGTGCCAGCGGGCACACAGCTGTAGCCACATGGAATACCCTAGAGATAGAGAATATGTGGACTTAGATGCACACACATGCATGTGTGTGTGTTGATGTCTGCATGTGTGCAGAGCAACTGTGAGGTGAACGAAGATGAGTGAGTGGGTGGAGGAGGGCAGGGTTGGTATTACAGGGGAGCTAAGGGGAGCTTGGCTGCTTTCCTAAAGACACTCAGCTGATACTCTAAGTAGGAGCCCTAAAAATAGTCCACTTTGAGTCTACATTTAATTTTTCTAAAAGGTTCCAGATTGCTTTTTTTTTTTAAAGAGTAGGATTATTTTTTTTACATTGTGTGTTCAATTATTTACATAATTTAATTAATTAAATCCTCCCAATGATCTGTTGTGTTTCTTTCAGCACGGTGGACAGCAGCCTCCAAACAACCACCACCTGATCTGCTTCTTGTTGTGCTGGAAGCAGCATCCAGTAGTAGCAGAAGGTTTTTTGGCTGTCATATTTTGACCGCGGTACACACACTAATATGCACGCGTGTGCATGCGACTTGCGAAGGCGCTGTGCACGTCCGGAAATGAGGCTCCATCGAAAGCCCACGTATAATTTGAGCCCTGGAGGAGGGTATTTACTCAGGACGACCTTTAACGCCAGTCAATCCCATGGGTTTGAACCTGCCATGGTGTGTGCTCAGAATGCATATCCCAGTGTTTGTGCACGTACGTTTGTGTTTGAGCAGCATTGATGCGACCCTGAGGTGATAGGTTATGTGTGTGTTGGGCTATCATGCAGGCTGCATAGTGGCATGTTTCTCTTTCTCAATGTCAAGGAAACATATATTCAACAAACTAATGTCACAAAACTGGACGCATGTGACCTGTGTATATTCATTCTCAGCGCACCTTCAGTCCATTCAGTAACTTTGCTGATATCACTATCAAAATATGTTATTGTCACCTTCCATCATTGTTTTTCTGGCATTATTTTTTGAAAGTCTTAAATGTTGCAGCAAATTTATAATAATAAGTTCGATAGCATTATGGAAATATTAGTATACACCCATTAGCCATTGCATTATGACCACTAACAGGTGAAGTGAAAAACATTGATTATCCTGTTACAACTGCAGCTGGCAGTAAGTGGGATGGATTAGGCAGCAAGAAAACAGTCTGTTCTTGAAGTTAATGTGTTGGAATGAGAAGAAATTCACACGTGTTAGGGATCTAATCTGGTGTAACAAGACCCAGGTTTTGACGACTTGACAGCTGTGTCATAGCATCTCCACATAGCCACAGCTTTTGTAGGTAGATAAAGTGCTCAGGACCAACCAAAAATTATCCACACAAGTGACACAGTGAATGTGTAACAGGACCATGGTTCACTTCTGTACACGGGCAGCGACGCCTGGCCTTTGATGCAATAGAATAGTCACTATAGTTCAAGTAACTGCAAAATTTAACAGTTTCTGATATGAATCTAAATGGTGTCAGAAAACCAATGACTGTAAAAACATGGACAAACCTTCTGTCAGATGACCCATAGGTTTCTGAAGAGCCAAAGTGAGGCTTGTTGCACAGTTCCCAATATTGCCATCTTAGCAGCATCACTAGTCTCGTCACTCCCGGAAAATAGAAAAATGGGCAACAGGGTGGCACTGAGAGGGGGGCTGTTAGTTTGGGGATGGATGATTGACACCTATCAAACTCGGAGCTGCATGTAACTACAAGGCAACAAAAGACCCTTTTTGACCGAGCTGGTTCTAGTGCTAGTTCAGGGCCAGAGCCAGACTTAGCACTGGTTCTTTGGTTTTTGACTGCCTAAGCCCCGCACCTAGCTCTCAAAACTGGTTCTATCCTGGCACCACCTCTTTCCTGGGCCAGAGGTAAGAACCAGTAGACAAAGCGGTTGGGGCAGGTCTACCTGGCCACAGTGAAACTCTCCATACCAGGAAAGGGATAACGAAATAAAAAAAGTGTCCCAGGAGGGGACCCACTGTTTCTTTTTTCCACTCAGTCATCTGCAGAAATCCAAAATAAACTAATTGGGACCCCCCTGACACAGCTGGTCTTTGAGAAGCTACAGGAAAAGACGCTGCAGCTGCTACGAACACAGCATTGGCCAGCTGTCTTTTAAGAAAAATTTACAAGACCAGAATTGAAACTGAGACGCAGCAGTGACTCGCGATCCCCAAAATCAGCATTATATATTAAATTCTGATGTTGGAGACTGGCCAGCAAACCAAACAAGCAGCACTTTGAATAAAAATGACGTAAAAATGCAGCACCAGTCAGCTCTTTCAGGGGAAAAAAAAGCCAGTTCTTTGGAAGCAGCAGAGTTGAACCAGCTAAGCACTGGCTCTGGCACCAGCACCAGCTCTTCATTGGTGGAAATGGGGTAAAAATTAACCAAGAGTCAATGGGAGCTAACCAGCTAATGAAAATAGTTGGGCTAAAGATAAAGCATGCTGTTGGTCGGCAAAAAATCGTAGCTGTGTTACCCTCTACCTCCTTACTGCAAGATATCTTGTACCTATCTATCAAAAGGACTCACCCTAAGTCTGAAGAATTTCAAGATACAATACAAATTATTAAAAGATTCACTCCCTCCTCCCCATAGTTGGTCTTGGGCGACCTTTTTAAGTCTATGGGGATTGACTGCCTTTGGAACGAGCCCTAGTGGATGAACGTCACAGCCAATCACATGGCAGCCAGTCAGTGCATTTAGGCATATAGACATGGTCAAGACAATCTCCTGCAGTTCAAACTGAGCATCAGTATGGGGAAGAAAGGTGATTTGAGTGACTTTGAACGTGGCATGGTTGTTGGTGCCAGAAGGGCTGGTC